>OX359282.1:24158220-24758220 GCA_947179155.2 Hedera helix | reverse complement strand
TGGTGATGAGTAGTGGTATGGGGGAGGTGGGGATTTCACTGGTGGTGGAGGCGACGAATAGTGGTATGGTGGTGGAGGAGATTCCATAGGTGGTGGAGGTGATGAGTAATGGTATGGGGGAGGTGGGGATTTCACTGGTGGTGGAGGAGACGAATAGTGATATGGTGGTGGAGGAGATTCCATAGGTGGTGGAGGCGACGAATAGTGGTATGGGGGAGGTGGGGATTTCACTGGTGGTGGAGGTGACGAATAGTAGTATGGCGGTGGAGGAGATTTCATGGGTGGTGGAGGTGATGAATAGTGGTATGGGGGAGGTGGGGATTCCACTGGTGGTGGAGGTGATGAATAGTGGTATGGTGGTGGAGGAGATGAATAGTAATACGGAGGAGGTGGAGATTTCACAGGTGGTGGAGGTGAGGAGTAGTGGTACGGAGGAGGTGGGGATTTCACAGGCGGTGGAGGTGAGGAGTAGTGATATGGGGGAGGTGGAGATTTCAAGGGTGGTGGAGGTGAGGAGTAGTAGTATGGGGGAGGTGGGGATTTCACTGGTGGTGGAGGTGATGAATAGTGGTATGGGGGAGGTGGGGATTTCACTGGTGGTGGAGGCGAGGAGTAGTGGTATGGGGGTGGAGGGGATTTCACAGGTGGTGGTGGTGATGAGTAGTGGTATGGTGGAGGAGGAGATTTCACTGGTGGTGGAGGTGATGAGTAGTAGTATGGTGGAGGTGGTGATTTCACAGGTGGGGGAGGCGAAGAATAATGGTATGGGGGAGGTGGTGATTTTACTGGCGGGGGAGGTGAATAATAATAGTATGGTGGCGGAGGCGATTTTACAGGTGGCGGAGGTGATGAATAGTGGTATGGAGGTGGAGGAGATTTCACTGGTGGTGGAGGTGAGGAGTAATGGTAAGGGGGTGGAGGGGATTTTATTGGTGGTGGAGGTGATGAGTAGTGGTATGGGGGTGGAGGGGATTTCACTGGTGGAGGAGGTGATGAGTAGTTGTATGGGGGAGGTGGTGATTTCACAGGTGGAGGAGGTGAAGAATAATGGTATGGTGGTGGAGGTGATTTTACAGGTGGCGGAGGGGATGAGTAGTAGTATGGTGGTGGAGGGGATTTCACGGGTGGTGGAGGTGATGAATAGTGGTATGGGGGAGGAGGTGATTTCACTGGTGGAGGAGGTGAAGAATAATAATATGGTGGTGGAGGGGATATCACTGGTGGGGGAGGTGATGTATAGTGGTATGGAGGAGGAGGGGATTTCACTGGCGGTGGAGGTGATGAGTAATGGTATGGGGGTGGAGGGGATTTCACTGGTGGTGGGGGTGATGAGTAGTGGTATGGAGGAGGAGGAGATTTCACGGGTGGGGGAGGTGATGAATAGTAGTATGGGGGAGGAGGTGATTTTATGGGTGGTGGAGGTGATGAATAGTAGTACGGTGGGGGAGGAGATGGGGATGGTGGCGGGGGAGACTTGTAGTAGTAAGGAGGTGGAGGAGATGGCGATGGTGGTGGTGGAGACTTGTAGTAATAAGGAGTTGGGGCCGGAGACTTGGGAGGTGGTGGTGGTGGAGACTTGTAGTAATACGGGGTTGGGGCTGGAGACTTGGGAGGTGGTGGTGGTGGAGACTTGTAGTAATATGGGGTTGGGGCTGGAGACTTGGGAGGTGGTGGTGGAGACTTGTAGTAATAAGTCGGTGGTGGATATTTCACCGGTGGTGGTGGAGACTTGTGCACGTAAGTCGGTGTTGGCGGAGGTGGTGACTTATAAATATAAGTTGGTGGGGGAGGGGAAGTGTAGTAATAAGGAGATGGAGTTGGCTTGGGCTTCTCACACTGCTTGTAAGGAGTCTTGGGAGCATAAGCAAATGGCTTGGCAGATAACACAACTTCATATTTATTCTTAGACTTGACTTTGAGTTCAGCACCCTTGATGCCCCAATGAAGGTTTGTTGGGATGTTGCATTTTGAACCTTTAGGTGCCTTGTAAAGCGAAGATTTGCATGCCTTTGCTCCATACTTTCCATACTCAAATCCTTCAACTGTGATGCTGTATTTACCGTTGATCTTGGTTTTACCAAATGCCACTACACTATTGTCACCTGCCTTACATGTTACCTTCACAATAGCACCTGTTTCCATATGCCAAACTATTAGCACCAAATCTTCTGCTTGTTTGACTAATTAATTAATTATATTCCTGTGGCTCTTACTTACCTACCACAATAATTATATTATACTTATTACGTTCTAAATTATAAAATAATTATTAATTTTTAAAAAATTAATTTTTTACATTTTTAAATTTAAAATTGATATGATTCTTTTGAATTCTCAAAATAATAAATTTTATAATTAGTAGTATTTTTTAAGTAATTTATGATATTCATAATTGTATTGAAATAAACTAAATAAATTAATCTCAATTTTGAATTTGAAAGTATTTAAAATTAACTTTTTAAAAATTAATATTGATCTTATAATTTAGAACGTAGAAGTATGGTTTTGTCTTTTTCTTATTATCTATTCAAGCACATGAACAAGTATTTTTATTATTATTAAACTACTTACCCAAACAAGTGATTAAATATATTTTTAAGTAAAGACTTGATCTGCGTACTCTGCCTTTGGCGCTAGACAGATCAATATTGACTCTTTGTAAGACGAGCAACCAACATTTAAATTGATGGTCTCCAACCCGATTTTTTACAAACACTATTTGTGTAGTAATTGTTGATTATAAGTGATTAAATGCCTAATTTAACTAGAACAGATCAAGATAATTATGAAGCCAAGAGAACATAGATCTAACTCGAGAATACTTGTAACAATGATTTACCTTCCCTTACTTTACATAAGGCGTGCACAGAATTATATGAATATATGGAAAAAGAGAATATGCATATTGAACACACATAACTTTTGTGTACGTTCTATAATTTTAAGAGATTTCATTAATGACTGTTCTAACATTTTACCTTTTTTATTTAACATTATATATATATATATATATATATATATATATATATATAACTGTCTACCAAGCTTTGGGGTTTCTTGTATGATGAAACTAATTAATTACCTGAAAAACCAAATGTATATGTACTGATTATTGTGCAATATATGGAGGCATATTAGTATTAAATAGTTTTCCTAGTGGCTAAAAGAAAGAGGTATCAAATTAAGTATAGAAACCATATATATTTAAGTGAATACTAGGAATGAACATAATTAAGAACGATAATGTACCTTTGAGGTGTTTCTTTGCATGGGACTTGATTGGATGTGTCCAATCATAGCATCGGTAACAGTAAACCTTTCCAACAACCTTGACTATAAATGGATGGTGAGGATGAGGGGGAGTATAGGGGACAGGTGGCGGTGGAGATGTGTAGTAATAGGGAGGAGGAGGGGACTTCACCGGAGGCGGTGGAGATGTGTAGTAGTAGGGTGGTGGAGGAGAATATGCTGGTGGCGGCGGGGACTTGTAGTAGTAAGGTGGCGGTGGGGATTTAACCGGAGGTGGTGGAGATTTGTAGTAGTAAGGTGGTGGTGGGGACTTTACAGGTGGTGGTGGAGATTTGTAGTAGTAGGGTGGAGGAGAATATGCTGGTGGCGGCGGGGACTTGTAGTAGTAAGGTGGCGGTGGGGACTTAACCGGAGGTGGTGGAGATTTGTAGTAGTAAGGTGGTGGTGGGGACTTTACTGGTGGTGGTGGGGACTTGTAGTAGTAAGGAGGAGGAGGAGGAGATGGTGAAGGTGGTGGAGGAGATTTGTAATAGTATGGTGGTGGTGGGGAAGGAGAGGGTGGAGGAGGAGATTTATAGTAGTGTGGAGGTAGTGGAGAAGGTGATGGTGGCGGTGGAGATTTGTAGACATAAGGTGTTGGTGGAGAGGGTGATGGTGGCGGTGGAGATTTGTAGACATATGGTGTTGGTGGAGACGGTGATGGCGGTGGAGGTGATTTGTAAACATAAGGTGGTGGTGGAGATGGAGATGGTGGTGGTGGAGATTTATACTCATATGGTGGTGGTGGAGATTTGTACTCATAAGGTGGTGGTGGAGATGGAGAGGGTGGCGGCGGAGATTTGTAAACATAAGGTGGTGGGGGAGATGGAGAGGGTGGTGGTGGAGATTTGTACACATACGGAGGCGGCGGAGACGGTGATGGTGGTGGTGGAGATTTGTAAACATATGGAGGTGTTGGAGATGGTGATGGCGGTGGAGGTGACTTATAAACATATGGTGGTTGTGGAGATGGGGAAGGAGGAGGTGGAGACTTGTACTCATACGGTGGTGGAGGTGATGGCGAAGGCGGTGGTGGTGACTTATATTCATATGGTGGAGGTGGTGAAGAATATATGTAGGGATCAGCCGAGACTCCCATGTTGCTTGAAACAACCAAAATGGACAATGCCACTAACATTTGTCGCAAAAGACCACCCCTAGAGGGGCGGCCACGGCCGTGACCTCTCATTACTCGCCGGAAAATTCCCCAATTCCGGCCAGTGGATCACACCTTATTATTTCCCTAGCTTTTGAATGAGAACCGAGAAAAAAAAGGGAGAGAATAGTTCAGGAAACCTCTTAGAGGTTTAGTTAGAAAGGTGATGACTTAAAATGGTTCATGTACAAAGTTTTTATAGTAAAATGTAGTAGGGAATAGTCGTTAGAACAACGCTGTCAATTATTGAGCAATTCAATTTTTATTTATTTTTATTATTAGAGTAAACCGAGTAACGGACTCCCTGCAGCTGGATATTATGATTATTATAAGACCTTGTTTGGATCACTTCGTATTTATTTTATACTTTTCTTCCGCTAGCAAGTCACCTGCTACACATGAATATTGTGTTGCATTTGCTGCTAGGAGCATGGTATATGCGATTATATATACTACTTCCAAGCTCCTTATAAATTAACAAAATTCTCAAGGATTATTGAAATTCTAGACATATTAAACACTGCACAAGCTAGTGTACGAATAAGCACCTAGCTAAAACCTTAAAATATGAAACCGCAAATTTCATATTTTTTTATTTGACTCCAATGGAATTAATGATATGATTAATTGCAGTAAATAGATTTCATATGGATCCGAAAGGACAAATTTTGATCCAGTAAAAACCATAATACCTCATAGTACTTATAACATATAGTTTGTCATTAGATACCTGTATTAATTTTAATGGGATATAGATTAAAGATAAATAATACTACCTCCATTCTTTTTTATTTGTCTTTTTAGATAGGAATTTTTATTCCTTTTTATTTGTCATTTGTAAGTTTCAAAAAAACATTAAATACTTAATTTTTCATATCCTTTATAATTAAAGGCTAATTTATTTCTCTCTTATCTTTTCAAAAGTTTTAGAAGGCTAATATTGAAATTTTATACTCAATTTAGTTAATTAGACAAACTATTAATTGCATTTCTTAATCTATGTGTGTAACCTTAAAAAGTCAATTAAAAAAGAATGGGGATAGTAGTTTATTTTATTTTGATACTCCCTCGGTTCCGTTTTATCTGTCGTTGGAGGTCAATGTACAACTATTAATAAAAGTAATAATATTATAATATTAAGTATAAAATTAAACTCAAATTACTAAATTAATCCTTTTTTTGTTTTTGTTTTTTGGCTTAAATATGGATTAATACCCTAAATTTTTAACTTTTGTTCACTTTGGGAATTGTCATCTTAATTTTTTCAATTAGGAGATTAATTTTTTAATTATTTTCTACTTTTGGGGATTGTCTTATCAATTTTTAAAATTAGGGAATTAAACTTTTAATTTTTTCTGATTACTTTTAATTAATAATGTAATGCCAAAATTAATGACATGGCAGCGACAAGTGGGTAAAAAATGCTTGTGTAATATGGAGTCTCATTTTAACATTTATTCCATTAATTTTTTTATACAAAAAGGGTAAAATTGTCTTATAAACACTTGATCTTTAAGTCTAAAAATAAATTTAAAAAACTAATAATATCTAAAAAGACCTTCAAGCGTCTTTTTAGAGATTTTAGACTTGAAGATCAAGTTTGTTGTATGAAAATTTTACCCTTGAGATTTTACACTTGAAGGTCTTTTTAGAGATCTTTAGTTTTTTTAATTTATTTTTAAACTTAAAGATCAAGTGTTTATATGACAATTTTACCTTTTTTAGTGTAAAAAATTAAACATAAGTATTTTTTAGCCACGTGCCGCTGCCATGTCTTCAATTTTTGACATGACACTATCAATTAGACGTAATCAGAAAAAAATTAAAAGTTTAATCTCCTAATTAAAAAAATTGAGAAGACAATCTCCAAAATAAAAATAAAAATAAAAAGTTTAATCCTCTAAATAAAAAAATTGAGAATACAATTCCCAAAATAAATTAAAAAAATGAAAAATTCAAGATACTAATCCATATTTAAGCCTTTCTCTCTCCTCATCTGTAACCTACATGAAAGATATCTCATAAACTCAATTCTCGTAAAGCTTATTTTTCTCACTCACCTCCCTATATTCACGTCATCTATTTTTTTTTAATCTTTTTTTACCTTGTAGCCTAAAAATTTTGGGTACTCTCTCTCTCCTCTCATCAAAAAGTTACGTGATGTATTTTGTTTAATTGTCATTATTTTTTTGTTTTCCACCAATTTTTTTTCTCATAAATAGTTAATACCATAGAACTATTTTCACCGTGGATGCAATTAAATATATAAATTTGAATATTCTACGATGAAAAATATAAAAAACTACTTATTGATTGTAAAAGAAAAGGTCAGGGAAAAGAGAAGAAGAAAACGAAGAGAGTAGGACAGAGAAGAGAGAAGAAAAAGAATATAAAAAAAAAAGGTGGATTGCGCGAATATACATTAATGAAAGAGAAGAAGTATTGAAAATTGAATACTATTAATTTTAAGGGTAATTTGGGAAAAATTGTACCCATTCTCTATGGAAATCTTATAACGTCAGATATTTTGGAATAAAAAAATTGCGCTATAACGTCAGATAAAATGAAACCGTGGGAGTATAACTCAATTTAATTCTACGAATGTATTGGTTGGGAACTTGAGAAGCCAATTGAGGGGCTGATTTTGAGGAAATTTTAGGAACGCTGTTTCAAAAAACAATGCTTTTTATAATGGCCACTATTCCTTCAGTATAGAAGTCTTGTTTCTTGCAAACCCTATTTTTATATGAGAATTGCATGTGATATTTCTCAATAATGGAAGTGCATGTGGGAGCAATCAATTGGTTTATTTATTTATTTGTGTGTGTGAAGGTATTTTGATAAGCTGTACACAAAGATAAAGAGATTCAACTGCCTTGGTCCAATAATTATTTCCACCTTTTGTATACTAAGAGGATGAGAGTTCAAATTTTTACAGTGATAAAGTAATATATGTGACTTTAAATTTTATCTTAAATTATAAAAAAAAAAAAATCAAGAACTAAAAGAGAACTAACACTTTGATTTTCATTTTCTGCAAGAAATAATGGACTGTTCCATTTTAAGTACATATGCATAACAAGTGTTTTATTTTTAGAGAGTTGACATTTTTATTAGGAAAATTAATATTTCTACAAGGCCTCACTCACATGAATAGTAAGCGAAACTCATTTTCGTGTTAGTGAAGTCTTGAGAAAATATTAATTTTCTATTTTTATGAGAAAATGTATTTTGGAATGGATCTATATATGGTCCACCCTTATGAAACTAAATCATTCCATTTTATGACAATGTGGATGCTTTTTTTTTTTATTCTTTTTGTTTTTCTATGAGTATTAAGTTTTGCTTAAGATGCGCATAGACGCAATATTTTTAATACTATAGCGACATGAGTATTAGTTATTTTCATGTTGTTGTTGTTGCTTTTTGCCTTTGACATCATTCAACATAATTCAGTTAAAAACAAGTCTTTTAATACCAATTTAAAGAAATTAACCAATAATTTATACAACCCCTCCATCAAACTACCAAGAAATTTGCTTAAAAATAAATAAATAAGTACAGCAAGAAAAATAACTACCACGCAATCGGTGGATATTTTAATTTGACACATCAATACTTATGACGGTGCAAATTAACTCGGAATTGTATAAAAAATATTAATCTGAAAAGTCAATTCCAATGATAAGCAACCTTTAAACAACATCACACCAAGTCACCAATTAATTCATGGAATATAATGGCATGGTAACTTTATGTGCATTAGTTTTATGTTGACATGCGTATTAGTTGTATATTGACTATAAAGTTCTCTCATTTTTTATTTATTTTAAATTTATATAAATATATGTGGTAATGATTTAAAACAAATATTTGTTATGGAATAAAATAGAATAAATAATATTTATACCATCTATTATAAAGATCAACGACTAAGATTAAAAATTAAAACCCGCCGTTCACAACTAATAATATCGGATGACTAAACAATCCGTTACTAATAATAGTGGACGATGATGAGTTACATCCGCTACTCTTAGTGGTGGACGGTTTACGTCCGCTATTATTAAAAGCGGATATAATACATCTACTATTATTAGTAGCAGACGGTTTACGTCTGCTAGTATTAGTAGCGAATACTGAAAAATAAGGATTTATGTCTGCTAGTATTAGTAGCGAATACTGAAATTTTTTCATCATTCTCTCATCCGCTACTACTAGTAGCAGATGATATTTTTACAGTTTTAATCTGGACTGTTGCTACATATATTAGATGCAATTGATGGTGTTTACCTTATTTTATTTCATAACAACTATTTACTATGGATTATTTCCCATAATAATTTAGAAACTTAACTTAAATAATAATTTTTATTTAATATTTTTTTATTAGTTAACAGTTAACACAGCGCAAAATTACCCTCTATTCTTTTTTCACTCTCTTTCTCTGTTAAAGATTAAAAATGGTGGTAGAAAATGAATCAAAGAACAGTGTTTTTACTTCCTTACATATATAGAGGAAAAACTCAAAAACTATCGGTTCATTGCTTTAAATAGTTAATTTTACTCAGAAGTCATGAATCTGTAATCATTTATTCATGTGTTTTTGTACGTGTCTTACTGATAGTCATAGAAATACCACGCAAGTTGGTGACAAAATATATATAGAAATGAGAGAATTATTAAAGAGAAGATCCCTTTGTTTCAAGGAAAAGGTTTCTTAAAACTAGAATTGTACTTTTAATTATTATTATTATTTTTTAGAAAATGACTTACGGATGATAAGTTATTTCTAAGGCGATTAAATAAATATTTTAAATACGAGAATTTTCATTGAGTAATTTTTAAGTGACATAACATATATTTTTCTTTGAATATACGTATTACCTCCATTCTAAATTATAAGATTAATATTAATTTTAAAAAAATTAAATTTATATATTTTTAAACTTAAAATTATCATAAATTCATGTAGTTTATATTTATAAATATCATAAACTATATATATAAAAAAAAAGTACTACTAATTATACTAGTAATTATTTTTAAAAATTAAATAAATAATATCTACTTTTAAATTTAAAAATATCTTAAATTAATTTTTGAAAAGTTAATATTAATTTTAAAAATTGAAACGGAGGGAGTATTTTTGGTGAAACATAACATAGGCCAATGTTATGAAACTTGGATCGGATTGGCCGGTTGAACCGAGACCCGGTTTCATGTCTGATCCGGTTTGGACTGGTTCACTTAATTTGGTCAAAAATCTGTAGAATCAGTTGACCACCAATTCGACCAGTGGTTCAACAGATAAAATGAGTTAGTTGACCCTGTTGAACCGGTTTTAAAGTGTTTTTTTAATTTTTTTTATACAAAAATATTTTTATTTTTAAAATTAGATATTTTTAGTAATATTATAACATAATTTTATTATATTTTAGCTTACAAAATTAAATGTTTTAAAAATTTATTAATTACTAATAATATATTTTATAATATATTTATGACTTTACTGGTTCACTAACGATTCAACCATTTGATTGAATTAATAATCTATCTCCACCCAGTCTGGTTCAATAAGTGATTTGAATCTTAAAACATCGATAGAGGCATAAATGTAAAACAAAAATATTCACCAAAAAGAAAAATGAAGGACAAAGATACGCCAAATTTAGTAGTTGATTAATGCAAAAGCCATCAGAATGGACCTCCGCAGCAACTTCCGTCTAACAGAAAAGTTCAAATGGGAAGAGAGAGAAACATAAAGAAGTTGGGCGGCTATATATATATATATATCACATTTTCAAATTACAGGCTGTTTAGAGCAACTACAAGAAGCAAAGCAGCTTCCTTGACCTAACATTGTGTCCCATTTGTCTGCCTTTTGCTTTTGCCCTTTTGTGGAAAAATGTATTTTGAATGCAACTAATTTCTTCTTTCAATTTTGATGCATATCTATTGATTTTCTTGTAGTCAACCTATCAATCAAGTAGTACATAAATCACAATGGCATTTATTCACTATGTCTACTCAACTTGAAAAGTTGAAAAACATAGCATTTTTATTATTTAACTTTTAGGTGTTTTGATTTAACGTTGGGTGAGAATTAGGGAGCTCGAGTGTTTTATTTGTGTATACAAAATATTAACACACACACACATATATATACATATATATCTAAAAAACTTGAGCTATTAGATTTTAATTTTATTCATGTGTATTATTCATTTGTTATTTTATTATTTCTTTCATATAAAACTCCAACTCATCTATGAATTCCTCACAGAGTGATAGGGTGATATTGGTATGGATTTCGAAATAGAAAAATGTGATCATGAAATGGTAATGAGCGTTATAACTATCACTAATATTTCAATATTTAAAATGTTTGTTAGAATGAAGTATATAGGGATCTTAAAACCAAATTGACTAATTCATATTTTGCAAGTTATATTCTATTGCCAAATTAAAAATGATAACAAACATTATTTTTTGAAATTCTATTTTGCAGAACACAATATAATCTCATAATTAAGTAAGAATTGAACAATCTTAACCATTAGACTAGACTTCATCGATTGATAATCAACATTATGATTAATACCACCATGTTGATATTTGGAATGTGTTTTAGAATGAAATAGGAATCTTGAAACCAAATTGATAAATATACTTCATATTTCATCAAATATTCTCTTCGTCCCAAGATAAAAAAAAAATCATTGATTTTTGTGATCAAATTTCTTATTTTTAAAATTAAAAATTAAACATATATATTTAGATTTTTAAAACAGAAAACACTGAGATTAGTACTAAATTGCATATAGTTTATAATGTTTATAGGCTTTTTATATATATATATAAAAGAATAATAAAATATATTAATTTAAAAAATAATTAATTTGACCATAAAAATCAATAGAAAATTTTTATACTGGAACGGAGAGCGTATATTTTTTTACAAAATAATTTTTGTTTTTTCAACTTTGTAAATAGTCAAATGCTACGGAGAATAAAAAGCATTTATCATCTCCCGTGTTAAAAGTAATAGCGTCCCCCGCCCCGCTCCCGCTCCCGCTCCCCCTCCCAAAAAAAATGGTATCTTGAAAAACAAAATAATAAGTTAGCCAATCAATTCGCATGCTCTAATTAGCAGCCATTAGACGTTAGTTGTGTTTAAGTTCGCAATCGAGTGCAAGAAGCGGATAACAAAATGCATTTATGATCTCCCATATTAAAATTGTCTTTAATTACCCCCCCCCCCCCCCCCCCCCCCCCCCCCCCCCAAAAAAAAACAAAAATTAAAAGAAGAAGGAATCTTGGAATAGTAAACCAAACGAAATAATAAGTTAAGCCAAACAATTTGCATGCCATAATCAGGTTAAATTGGCCGGAAATATTTTAAAATTTATACTAAAGTACAAAATCTCAATAAAATAAATGGAATACAAACAAAAGAGAAAAGACAAAAGGCAAAATACATGGAACAGCAAACTAGGAATCTCTTGCATCTGGGCACGAACTAAGAATTAAGAGCTTAACTGCTCTGCATAAATGGTGGGTCATGAGGCTCCCTGGGAACTTACACACGCAGCATAAATGGTCGGTTAATTATTATTCATCGCTCGTGGAACAATAGAGGTCAAAGCGGCATTTTCTTTAAGAAAAAATTACTTCCATGTGCCTTGTGGCTAGGTTATTTGTATCTAAACCTTGATTTAATCTTATAAAATGACAGAAAAATATTCTCCATTGTTTATTGGGTTGTTATATTTAGAAAATTGATATTTTTACAAAAAAAATTGATATTTTTAAATAAAAAGTATTATTATAGATATATAAAAATAATTTTGACGAACGTTATAAATTTATAATGACAGTTTACTTATAAAAATATTAAAAAATTATATAAAAATATCATTCTCTTATGGATTTTCTTAATATGTGTTCTAAAGGCACATGCTAAGCGCGAAAAATAAGAGATGAGACTCACTAAATATTATTTGTTTATATTTTTATACTGAATTTAATGTATAAAAAATTAATATATTAGTGCACTTCATATATTAAATTCAGTACAAATATATAAATAAATAATATTTAATAGATCTCATATTTTATTTTCTATACTTAACATATGTCCAAGGACACGTATTAAGACAACCTTCTCAACTTCAAAAACTCTGCGGATACACTTTTGGACCTGGACGGATCACCTAGGGCAGTGCGCTATTGTGTCCTCCGTTAAAAAAACAAAGCAGAGGTAAGAATAAAATTTTGAGTGCAATATTAATTATTATTTTATAAATAAAAGTAGAGATATATTTCTTAGTATGGAATTTTAAAAGTACTGACACAAGTAATATTCTTAATTTATTATTATTTTTAAAATATACTATCAGGTGTTGGATTAGAAAATCACGGTTGATTTCTTAGTTAATAAATATAATTATTTTATATGTGATAATATAAAATTATTTTAAAATTTTTCTTTTTAAAATATATTTTAAATTTTAAAATAGAGAAAGTAGATTATTTAGTGTTCATTTGATACAAATTTTTAGAAAATAGATTTTTTGGTGCTTGTTTTACGGAGGTGACTTGTAAAATTGAAAAGAACGAGTCACTCTAAAAAAAGCGAAGGTACAGCAAATATTGATCTGTAAACCAATTTCTGTCGACTATTTTTCGTTACTAAACATCAGAAAAATGCATTTTTTTTCCCTTCATAAAACCAATTAACTAGGGTCACTTCCTCGCATCACCCTTCCTGAGAATTAAGTTTTTGAAAAGTCCATTTCATTTTGTTTAATATGCAATGATTTGGAGAGAGAATGAATCACGACACGTACAAAGATACCCCTATATATATATATATATATATATATATATATATATATACTGTATGTAACAAGTATTGCCACTGTACCACTAAACAAGTTGAGGATGGGGTAGACATGACATGTTCCTCGTTGCATTACAAAAATAACAAACTCCAAATTGGTAGTGGCAGTACAGCTACTAAATTTAATTAAAATATGAATATTTAGGACATTTCTCATATAATTATTAAGAATAGCGGCATATATATTTTTTGAGCATTATTTCTTGCATTAGTGAAAGATAAATTTATTAAAATAATATTCATATCAATTATTTGTTATGAATATTATATATATATATATATATATATATATATATATATATATATATATATATATATTACATAATGATCCACCATAGCCAACGCTAGTTATGAGTTATTTTTCAGTCAACTGATTTGTGATCACTTATTACAATCACGGACGAATAAAATTAAAAGGGGATTGTTTGTATCTGCAAGAAATTCTTGCGGATACTAACAAGAATTTCTTACGAATACTTTTTATGTTAAAAAATTTTAAAAATGTCAGAATACTCATTTTCTCTCATAATCTAATTTTTTCTATTTCTTTAATTAAATTTTAAAATTCAATAATATTTTATTACACATTCAAGATTATTAATCTATATATCGTTATAAAACTGTTGTTAACATTTTTAAAATATGATCTATTGTTAATATCTTTTTATTTAGTTAAAATGACCAAAATTAGAATTAGAATTTTGTATTTTTAAATATACCATTATAAGTTTTGGTTATAACTTTTGACATTCTAACTAAATCAAAATATATTAACAATGCCTCTTATTCTAAAGATCTTTTTGAGATATTTTCAATAACATATAAATTGACAATTTTAAATTTATAACAAAAAAGATATTAAATTTTGAAATTTAGTTGAAAAGAAAAGAGTTTTATTTTAGAAGAGAGAAATAGTGTTTTAATTCGTATTGACAAAAAGTTTTTGTGGATACAAATAATTTTATTTTAATTTTGACCGTTCGTAATTATAATGAATGATCAAAAATCAATTAATTAAAAAATAATCTATAGTCAATAATAATTATACATCATTCCTTATATATATATATATATATATATATATATATATATATATATATATATATATATACACATGTATTACGATTATGTAACAATACTTGTTTGTAAAATATCCAATTGTCTTGATTAACACGCGAACCTAGAGATTGGGTGTTTTGCATGGTCGTGACAAATATACCTTTGTTAAACATGCACGTTACTAGCATGTGACACAGAATTACGAAAAAGTCTACTTAAAGAACATAATTAAATTAAATGACAATTATAAAGTGGCAAACGTTCACTTCAGTAAATGAGGAGTTAATTTGAAAACTGACTAACAACTTCGATATATATATATATATAAAAGGAACGTGATCCATAGTCGCTGCATGTTATGAATTATTTCTTAATCAACTGATTTATAGCCATTCAACTTAACAATGGACGACCAGGATTAGAAGGTAATAATAAGTATACGTAGGAAATTCTTACAGAAACTAATTATCAGTAAGAATTTTCCGCGGATAACTTTTACGTTTAAAAACTCAGAAAAATTCAGAACACTCATATCTTATAAAATAAAACTTTCTCTTTCTTCAATCAGATTTTAAAATTTAATATCTTTTTAAATTTAAAATTGTCAATCTATGTGTCAATAAAAAGGTCTCAAAAAGATCTTCAAAATAGCAGGTATTATTGATATATTTTGATGTAGTTAAAATGTTAAAAGTTATAACCAAAGTTTTAATGGTATATTTCAAAATACAAAATTAGTCTCAATTTTTGTCATTTTAACTAAATAAAAAGATATCAACAATATATCTTGTTTAAAAGATGTTAAAGAGAGTTTTTTAATGATATATAGATTAATAATTTTGAACTTAAAACAAAAAAGTTACTGCATTTTAAAATTTGATTGAATAAGAGAAAAAAATGGGTTAGGAGAAAGAATGAGTGTTCTAACTGTTAACGCCTGATTTTGTATGCACGCCAGAAATCACTAAAAGGCACGAGTAACCTGCACAATTAACAGTCACACTGAGAGGAGCCTGACAGCTTGGGTCGTCAGAGGTTAGCTTCGGTGTGAGAATAAGTACATGCAAAAAGCGTAAACAATAAAAAGAATTAAATTGCTAAAAAATAATAAAATTCTGTGTATGAATAATGTGTACTGTGATCTTTACTTTGGTTGTATTTATAGTTATTTCATCCAGCCGAGACCAATTAGGAGTGAAAGTCATTGTCCAATTCTCCTTATAACTGTCATTAATTAATTGACCGAGTCATTTTCTAATTTAAACGTCATTGTTCCACCAAATAAGGAACCTCAATCCAATTATAATTTGGACTTTGACACTCTTTATTCAATGCACCAAAATTAACTATATTGGGTTGACCCAGGTCATGGCCCAATGACCAACACCGAATTCGGGTTATAATAAAATAAATAAATTAGGTTACACTTTAATCAGACCCAAATAATTATATCACAATATTGCTCCTAACTCCCCTAATTTAAAATTTTTTAAATAGGGGAGTAATACACAAAATAAATTAAAAAGATTTAAACATCTTAACTTCCAATTGTAACCGAAAAATCCCCATGCGCACAGCATATGTCCACCGCCCTCAAATCCCACACTCATTATTAAAAACTACTAAATTCAAACCACATGTCACATCATTTCTTCATCTTCTCAGAACCCCCCCCCCCCCCTCCCTCAACTCTAGTTCTTTCTATCTCCTTTTACAAGCGAATATTTTTGTTTGATTCTCCTTCTTTCCGACGAGTCCCCCATTACTCTTAGTCAAATTCCATCCCCTTTTCTTCTCCCACAATCATCAATGGCTTTAAACCCTTCATCTTCCTTCGACCAAAACCCAGAAAAATCCCAAATGTCTATAACTAAGATCAATGAGATGAAAACCAGAGATAATTTCAAGGATTACAACCATGTGAATGCTAAATCTACTGTTAAAGATGAAACAATTCCCCACATCAGCGCCAAATATCATATTCCAACAGAAAACTCTCAAAAAGCATCCGAACCACAAGAAAAAATGTATTGGCATGCGACCCACCACATCTTGGCTTGAAATGTCAATCTATGCTTTGAAGAACAGATTCACGATCCCTTTTCACGAGTTCATCTCCTCATTCCTTACCTTCGTCGGCATCGGGTTTGCCCAGCTTGTGCTAAATTCGTATATTCATTTAATTTACTTCATAGTCTTCTATAAACAACAAAACATCAAACCCTCTCTGGATTTCTTCTTCTCCATCTTCACTTTGACTAAAACCCAAAAGCCAAGCTTCCGAGCCCTAAACTGACTCCTTGGTCGGCAAGCCTGGATGCAACCCCCAAGTAGCAACAAAGGCTGGCACCACTATTGGATGTACCTCTCGGGCCCCGATACCCACCCCATTCAATCTTAGGACGACCCCAATTGAGAAGCCTCAACTTAATGAACTATTCGACGACAGAAAGAAGGAATTTAATAACTTCCTCAAACAAATGCCTGCCGAACCTTGGGATATAGAACTACTCCAAAATCAACAATGGCTCTTTGATCATGGATGTAAGTATCTGATCCCTTTTTACAATTTCTTTATTTACTTATATCAATACTTGTCTCTAATCTTCCACCCCTTCTTTTATCCTTTATTTTAAGTAGTGATCATCTACAAACCACATCCTTGATCCCAAACTTATGTCCCAGCCTTAAAAGAACAACCTTTATCCATAAATATCCATGACATAACCCTCGAAGCCCCCTAAACTTCTGTCGAGCCCTTTCATATCATCAATGAATCCATCTCCATTACCACCAAGACCCCCAACTTCTATAAACAAAAAAGTCATCGAACTTACTGATTTAGAAAAATAGGAACTTAGGAAAAAGAAATGCCGAAGATTAGTTAAAGGCTTTGACAAACCCAATTACGTTGAACCTATCTATACCATACCACCCCCTCCATATTCCCCCCCATCTTCTAAATCCCCTGACCTCCTTTCAAAGATATTTCTTCCCGACCTTCCCAACCATCACCAATTCGATCCCTCTCCCCAATTGAAATTTGTTCTGATCCTCCACCTACCCAAGTTGCCCCCCCCCCCAATCAACCCCAACTATCCTCGATCCTCAACCTTCAACCTCTAACCCAAACTTGTCCAGACTCACCTTCTGGCCCATTAACCCCGAAGAGACACTTCCCTCAGAACTCTTCAGCTTTATTCATCTCCCTTTTAATAACTCTCACTACAACCCCCCTGACTTTAACAACCTCATGGCATCGGCAACACTCCATATGGGTAAGGTAAGAACTAATTCCTCACTTCTATTAACCATTATTACTTATACTTTTAAAACTCATTATTAATGTATTACCTTATCCCTTCTTTCAGGCATTAGGAGTCTTCTGTAGATTTCGACTGTTTAAACACAAAGATGAAGAACATAATACCATAATTGCCTGACTCCAATCCAAGCTAACCAAAACCTAAGAAGAAAACACAACTTTACATGTGGAGCTTGAGGTGAACGAGACCATCATGCAGGCCATTCAAAATCAACTAGCCAAAGCCAAACACCAAAATGAACTACATCAACAAAAGGTAGTTGATATAGCCACTGAACATACAACCCCACTTGAAAAAAGAACCAATCTTCGCAACAGAATTGAGGAGCTAACCCAACAAAACAACTTCCTTTCCAATCAAATTAATGAAAAGAATGAAACCCTCCAAGTTCCAGCCGTCACCAATAAACTCTTGGAAGAAGAAAACCAAAACCTGAAGAACCAAGTTCGGACTGCCATTTGTAGACACCCAAATTTTGCACTTCTCTACTAACCCTGGCAGGAGGACAAAATCGTCATTTGACCCGACATGCGGAAAGGAAGGTGGACCTCAATACGAAGCCACCCCAGCGAGTTACGGTCAAAGCCGCCACAACGGACAACGAGCATCCGGTCACTTGAGGCAAGGCGAACAGTTGATCCAGAAAACCTGAGCTGACCACGAAAGATGACTAATGGCCACTCCGCTTACGATGTTCGGGGGTCTCGCTCACCGGTGAGCGAGCGGCTGCCCAGCTCGCCGGTGAGCTGGCGGGGGTGGAAAGGGGGCAGCGCCCCCTGGAAGCCAGACACAATTATCAAATTCAATATCAAGTCGCAGCCCTCCGAACTAGCCTCCCAGAACAATATGGCACGTTTCTCAGGGATTCCCGGATTGCAAAAATACAGCCTTCCAAAATAATACTGCAGAAATTGCTGAATTAAGACCGCGTGGCACGAAAATCGAGAAAAACAAGCCGGACAGTCGCGAATGCACCTGCGGCCACCGACAAAAAGGACTTTTGCGCGGCTCGAGGGCAACACACGGCAGCCGAGGATTCGGCGCGGACGGCCATAGCAGGCAGCCGCAGATGCACCTGCGGCCAGCCGCAGGTGCATCTGCGGCTGCCTGGTGAACCCTATAGATCGGCCATTTCCACCCGAGAGCAGAGAGAGAGAAAAAATTTTAGGATTTTCTAGAGAGAGAAAACGCGAGGAAGGAGAAGAGGGAGCTCGGGTTTGGTAAAAACTAAGTGGAAATTTCATTTTCTTTGCTAAGATAGTTGAATATTCTTGTGGTTTGGTCCAAATAGTGATATATAAAGCTTTCGTTGGTTTATTGCAAGGTGAAAAGAGTGTTCCTTTGATATTTTCTTGTTTATATAAATGTGATAATGTTGTGTTTTGGGTTTGTGTAGTATAGTTTGTTGTTGTACGATGATGATCCGTGGATTAGGTGTTGTTAGCGAGGGTTCCATCGGAACGTAACTCCTCCTAGCGCCCCGATGATATCCGTACGGTGATATATCGTTCGTTATGGTAATGAGTAGTTCGTAGTATTGAGTTTGTGGTATTTGAGTTATGTAATGTGATAGCAATGTTAAATCTCGTTAGATTTGGTTTAGTGTTGGTTATGTAACGATTTGGGGTGAATGTGAGCTTAGGGAGGAGATCCTCATGGTCAAATCCCGATGATGGACTTTTTTGGTATATGTAATCATTAGATGGGGTTTATGGTTATGTAAATGTAATATTGGGCCTTAAAGCGATACCAAATCGGAATTGGGTTAAGGCCCCGTGATAATAAAGATATGTGATTGTGAGTGTTTGGGGTTGTCTAGATGGCTCACATGCCCATGGATAGCCCCGACACGTTTTGAATGCTTATTTTGATTTATGCCAAAAACGATTTTAAAAAAATAAAGCAAACGATAAAGATCTTCTAAAAAGAATCAAATTAGGATATTAGATACACGAGGTTTAAAAAGTAAAGAGTTTTGGGCGAAACTTTGATCCTTGTTTGACGAAAAGGCTATATTTGGTTTTGAAATATCATAAAAGATGTTTTCGGAATAAATGAATAAATGTTTTCATTAAACTTTGTGCATAGGGTTAAAGAGTTCTAGAAGTTGCCTTCATTTTATTTATATTTACTGTTAGAAGGCAATGTATAGTCTCGATTCCTATTTGACAAAAGTTTAAAAAACTATTGTTTTCTAAAAAGACATCTAATAAAAAACCTCATCGTTTTTTTCCGAAATTAAAATCAATCTTTCTTATAAAAAGCGAAGCATCGCCATTCGGGTCAAAAGACGTCTAAAACGCTTTCCCGACAAAACACATTTTGACATATAAAATCCAAGCAACTTTATGCAAAAGGACACCACAAACCTCCATTTAGGCGCGCACACACACATTTTAAGATTTAAAAGGATAGGAAAACATCGAGATTGCGGTAACCGTATTTCACGGAAGTTGGGGGGTGCCTAACACCTTCCCCTCGCTTAAGCAAGCCCCCGAACTCTATGAATCTCGGTTTGCGGACCAATTGAATCGGAGTCACATATGAGCCATTACGATTACGAAAACAAAATTCGGATGAGTTGGTACATCCATTTCAACAATACCAACTGGCGACTCTGGTCTATTGGCTCATAAAAATTCAACATTTCAAAGTCTCGTCGACACTAAGCCGACCCTTTTAAAAAGTCACATCTTAATCTAAAGGCTAAAATTGGAAAGGGCATTTTTATTATTAAAAAACGAGACGACGAAAATCCCGGCGTCGACACCATTGAAGACCATGATCACGCTATCATTGAGGAATATAAGAAGTCCATAGAGCTAATAAAGGCTGCTGTAGCCCAATATGACCATGGCTATACATATGCCAAATGGTTGATCAAAGCAGCCGATCATGACCCCAAGACAATGGGTTTCTGTTCGGATGAAGATGAAGAAACCGACCCTCCATCTACTTAATTAACTTGTATTTTCTCCCCTTTATAAATTTAATGAAACAATCTTTTGTAACTTGAACACATCAAATGAATAAAACATTATTTTATTGATATCCTCAGTTTGTACAAATTCCTTATTACTGCAATCAGAAGAATTACTGAATTCCAATATTGACTAAGTATAAAATAAATGACTACAATTAATAATTTATAGAAGAACAACTAATTACTAATAATATTTCTTTAATCTTCTTACATGCCAATAATTCTTTATCTTTGAACCTGACATATCCTGAAGTAGATCGGTGCTAGGTTTTATGACTGATTACTTCATACGAATCCTCCCAATTAGGCATAAGCTTTCCAGTATTTTGAGGAATTGAAGCTTCTGCCTCCCGAAGCACTAAATCATTAATGTCAAATCTCATTTGCTTGACCCTTTTGTTGTAATGTCGATCAGTCTTTTACTGGTAGACATCCAATTTTAACATCACCACATCCCGGACTTCATCTAACGGGTTTAAGTTAAGCCAAAGACCTTTATTATTGTAAGCCTCCCTGAAGCTCACTACCAGGAATGAAGGCGACCCAATCTCTACATGAATTAATGCTCCAGTCCCATATGTCAGGTGAAAGGGAGAATCACTAGTAGCTGATCGAGGAGTAGTCCGATATGCCCAAATCACACTTTGAAGCTCCTCGGGCCATCTACCATTTACTTCATCATGTTTTCTTTTGATTCCATTAAAGTCCTATTCGTGACCTCCACTTGTCCATTGGCCTGAGGATGAGCCACAGACACTCTCCGATGCAGAATTCCCACCCACAAACAGTAACCTATTATTAGACACCAGAACCATAGGAATGCTAAATCGAAAAACAACTGATTCCTTAAAAAAAATGGATACAATCATGATCTGTAATGTGCCGAAGGGGCTTCACCTCTACCCACTTGGTCATATAATCTATTGCTACCGTTGGATAAGCAACCTGTCTTTTCGTATTTGGTATCGGCCCCAACAAATCAATCCCTCACACAACAAAGGGAATGGGAGATAATATTAACGACAACTCCTCTGGAAGCCAATGAGGAACAAAACTATTTAACTGGCACTTCGACCATTTTTGCACAAACTCTTTTGCATCTTGAAATATGGTTGGCCAGTAATAACCTTGTTAGATGAACTTCTAGGCCAGAGACTTCGCACCCATATGACCTCCACAGATGCCTTCATGTACCTCCCGAATGGCATAAGATGTTTCGGACGGAACCAAACACCTCAATAATGGAGCTGAGTAAACACGATAATACAAATCTCCATCAATAAGGCAAAAATAAGAGCTCTGAGACTTTATTTGTTTCACTTGCAATTTGTCCGAATGTAACTTCCCATCAGCCAAGTACTCCAAATATGGTGAAAGTCGACAGTTTGACCTCTCCATCTATTTCACCTCCCTCATTGAGAGACTCGGCCCACTCAACACCTCCAAACATACAGAGCCGGTAAAAGAATTTGCCTGGGTAGCAGCTAATTTAAAAAGTGCATAAGTTACCAAATTATCATCTCGATCTATATTCTGAAGGGAAAGGCAAAGCGTTGCAAAAGCATTTTAACCTCAGAAAGGTAATTAGTTATCCTTGCCCCTCAAGCCTCATATTCTCCTTGAATTTGTTTCACGGCCAATTGCGAGTCATTGAAAATTTGAATACTTTTCACCTCCAAACTTTGTACCAACCTTAGCCCTGCTAAGATGGCTTCGTATTCTGCCTCGTTGTCTGTTTCTTTGAACCAAAATTAGATAGCTTGTTGAACCTTGAACCCATCTATACTAACCAGAACAACCCTTGCACCACTAGCATCGGCAGTCAATGATCTATTCACATACAAAGTCCAAGAAGTCATAGGAACTGACTACCCCCCAGATATTATTTCTACCTCTAATTCAAAAGGAGGTTTCGGGTCCTCTTTCATAAACATGCACTCCACCATGAAATCCGCTAAATCCTGACTTGATCGTTGTCTGAGGCCACTACTCCAAGAAGAACTAACTCAAATCCACCGACCAGGCCACCATCCTCCCTGACGCGTTAGGCTTATGCAAGATTTTCTTCAAAAGTTGATCGGTATACACAATAATACCTCGACCTTGGAAGTAATGCCAAAGTTTCCTATCAGTAATCACTAATGCACATGCACACTTCTCCAAATTCAGTTACCTCATCTCCGCATCCCTCAAAGTATGGCTTACATAATACACCGAATGCTGCCAACCTCCTTCTTCCCGAACAAGAACTGCCCCCACTGCCAAAGAACTAACTGCCAAGTACAAGTAAAGTAATTACTTCGGTAACAACTTTTACAAGAGTGAAGCCAAAGACAAGTACCTCTTGATTCCTTGGAAGACATCTTCACACTTCGAGGTCCACTAGAATATCTTTTTATTCTTTGGTCATTTTAAAGTATCAAAGAAGGGCAGACATCTCTCTGCCGATTATAACATAAATCTCCTCAAAACAGCTTCTCAATTAATCAATCTCAAAATATCTTTAAACAACCGAGCAGACTTCATATCTAAGATTGCCTCTTTTTTTTTTCTTCTGTATTTGCTTCAATCCCTCGTCTGCTAACTAAGTAATCCAAGAATTTGCCTGAACCCACTTCTGAAATGTGCACTTGGTAGGGTTAAGGCACACATTGTAATGTTTGACGGTCTGGAAACACTCATCCAAATCCTGCAAGTGATCCTGAAGATTCATACTCTTAACGATCATGTTGTCTATATACACCTCCATGTTTCATCTAATCTGCTTCCTAAACACATTGTTCATCATCCTTTGATAAGTACCATGCATTGATTAGCCTGAACATCATCCGATTGTAAGTATAAATAGCCCGATGGGTGATGAAAGACTAAAAGTTATCTTTGGGATGTCCTCCTCTGCCATCAGAATTTGATTATATCCTGAAAACGCGTCCAAGAAGCTCATGATGACATTTTTCGATGTTGCATATATCAGTTAATCAATATGATGAAGTGGATAAAAGTCCTTTGGGCACACCTTATTGGGATCAGTATAGTTTATATAGACCATACACTTCCCGTTTTGCTTACAAATTAATACCACGTTAGCCAACCACTCCGGGTACTCAATTTCTTTTATCATGCTAGCATTCAAGACCTTTGCCAATTCTTCATCAATCACCATCTGCCTTTCAAGGGTAAAGACCCAATGCTTCTAGAAGACCGACTTATTTTATGGGTTAACCGGTAGCCTATAGATAGCCACGTCTTTTGCTATACCAAGCATATCTGAGGAGTCCAAGCGAAGATATCTGTATATGTTCTGAGCAACTCCACCAATCCACTTCTAACAAATATCTTGCAACTCGACCCCTATCTTAACAGTCTTAGCAGCATTACTGGGGATAAGCTCTACATCTTTTGTCCTTTCGATAGGGGTCACCAAAGGTTCAGTTACTCCCTTAGTAAAGGGATCCAAGTCAACAATCAAGGTCTGTTTTTGTTTGCTTGTTCCCACAGTCGATGTCGTCAGGGTGTGTCAGTAACATTTCGTTGCTATATCCAGATCTTCCTTCACCTCGCTAACTCCATTCAATGTACAGAACTTCATCTTAAAGTGTGGGATTGAAGTCACCGCATGAAGTGCAGAAAGGGTGGTACGTCCCAGAATGACATTGTCTATAGAATCCACCTGAACAACGAAGAACTTTACATTAATTTGCATTTGTCAAGGAGCTATGTCGAAGACTACTGGCATATCAACCGTACCCACCACGTGTACTGAATCATTCCCAAATTTGTAAAGGGTGACTCCAAACCGACTTCCATCTTTACCCCTTCTAAGTCCATACGTTGATAAGCATGACTATATAAAACATCTATCGAAGACCCATTGTCAATCATTATTTTCTTCATGTCTACCGATCCAACTTGGGTTGTGATCACCAGGGCTCCTTCATGTGATTCTACTACATTAAGGGGATAATCGTCGTCTAAAAAAGAGATTATAGTGCCGGGGAAGGGCTTTTATACCTTAGCAACCTGTTCAAACACTGACATCACTACTTTTGAAATTGCCTGATGCCTCTTCCCAGTCTGTTTCTTAAGTGTTCCTCCAGTAATAACATCAACAACCCTCCTTAGCTGGTTGTCCCGATCCTCTTCCCTATGATCAACCTGGGGCTGTGCTCGAACCGGCAGCTTCCGACCTGTTACATATTGAATAAACTCTCCATTTTGGACGTTATTTTTAATAAGTTCTTTTAGGTCCCAGCATTGCCCTGTTGAGTGCCTTTTTTTTCCTGGTGGTAATTATAATACATCTTGTTATTTCCTTTTAACCCTTGACCCTTCGTCTATGGAGGTTTGAAAAATGGTTTTCCTCTAATCTCCTATAGAATTTGAACCCTATTGGTGTTTAAAGGCATATACGTCTTGACATCCTGCTTCAGTCGGGGGAACATCTTGTCTGCTTGAGGAGGGTTCGTCTTCAGGCCGATTCAATCCCACACCTCCGATTTGGTTTCATTATTTTTGTATTGATTAGCTGGCTTCGAATTTGGATTCAAGTTGGTTAATGCCTCCTTTATGGTAATGAGGTTCTCTTCCCATTCATATGCATCTAACAAATCCCTATAGGAGCTTGAACATGATGTCTTTCATAAGCTTCTGTAATCTCCCGACGTCTAAGCCAGATGTGAATAAATCCAAAGCCTGAGTCATATTAAGGTTGGTAACTATTCCGACTATTTACCTAAACCTCTGCACATATTGACTCAAGGTCTTAGTGGGCTTCTGTTTAATTTGAATGAGTGAAGCCATGAGCTTTTCTCTTCTCTTTTTACTCCTAAACCGCTCATGGAACTTGTTGCATAACTCTTGACAATGATCAATACAATTCGATGGTAAAGACATAACCCACTGCTCAGCCGACTTCTTTATAGTAGTAACAAACATTCTACACATCCCTTTCTCCAAATGATTGTAATAATCCATGGCACTTTGATAAAAGTGATTATGGTCGTATGGATCACATGTTATGTCATATGTTTCTAACGGTGGAAGCTTCTTAGCCGAATCAGCCCTTTCCAGATCAATAGTCGGGGAAAAGGGAGACTTCGGATCTAACTCATTTCCTGCCAACCTTCGTTCCAGCTCCGTTACTCTCCTCAACACGGGGTTAACGACATCCCGTGTTCGGTCAAGATTTTCCCTATCATGGTCTGTAGACCGAGCTTGCCTTGTACCTCATTTCCTTGTACCATCGTGATCTCTATCATGGTCCGTAGACCGAGCTTGCCTTGTACCTCCCCTCCTTGTATCATCACAATCCCTATTAGCAGGTGGGGACCTGGTGATAGTTTCCTTATCACGTGAAGCTTGTCTTGTACCCCTTCTCCTTGTATCTCTCAGGTCAGCCCGCCTTGTTTCATCATGATGATCCTTTGAATTATCCCTCTGTTATAACGTCGGAGGATCATCTATACGTCCTCTCCTTTGCCGACTTTGAGGTGTAACTTTCTGAGATCCCCTGATAGTGGTTGAGAGATCGTCGTCCCTCTGTAACTCCTCCAAAAGCCCTATCCATTCCTCCTGTTGACGACGCAAAGCTTTTAATGCGTTTTTGGCACTCCGAGTCGACTGTCTTCATATAGTTTCTCGCTGGTCCAGTCTATATGACTCCTGTCCCAATCTTGTAGAGTCAGGGATCGATTGTTTGTTCCCTTCATACGTAAATCTTGAATTAGTGGGTTGGGAGGAGTGAACAACTGATGCCTTAGTGGGGTTGATTGTGTCATTATAGGTCAGTGCCTTTTGGTTGATAGACCCAACCTGTCCAATACCAAACCACGAACATTAGGAGTAGACGGCACCACCCATGAAGCAGTTTGCTCTCCTTCCTTGTCACCTTGATTGGCCATAAGCTCCATTTAAAATTCCAACTGAAACTCCGATTAGTAAGTGATTTTTCGAATAGAATTTTACTATGCTCTCCTTCTAGCGTCAATGTTAACACTTGATTTTGTATGCACACCGAAAATCACTAAAAAGCATGAGCTACCTGCTCAATTAACAGTCACACTGAGAGGAGTTTGACTGCTTGGGCTGTCGAGAGATAACTCCAATGTGAGAATAAGTATAGGCCAAAATCGTAAACAATGAAAGGAATTAGATTGTTGAAATATAATAACATTTTGTGTATGAATAATGTGTACCGTGATCCTTGCTTTGATTGTATTTATAGTTATTTCATCCACCCGAGGCCTATTAGGAGTGAAAGTCTTTGTGCAATTTTCCTTATAACTGTCATTAATTAATTGACTGAGTCATTTTTCAATTTGTACTTTCTTGTTCCACTAAATAAGGAACCTCAATCTAATTATAATTTGGACTTTGACACTATTTATTCAAGCAGTCAGAATTAACTGTATTGGGCTGACCCAGGTCATAGCCTAATGATCAACACCGAATCCAGGTCATGATGAAATAAATAAATTGAGTTACACCTTAGACAAACCTAAATAATTAAATCACAACATTGACATTTTTTAATTTTTTATCATAAAAAATTATCCGCAAAAAGTTCTTAAGGATAAAAACTATCCGCAGTAAATTCTTATGGATACCATACTTATTATTATGTTTTAATCATGGGATTCCGTTGTTGGGATGAATGACTATAGATTAGTTGGCTAAAAAGGGATGAATGATTGTAGATCAACTGACTGAAAAATAATTCATAGCCAATGACGATTATATATATATATATACCCCCGCAAAAATGTGATTGTAATTGTTATAACTAGTTAATTGTGATAATTAATTTAAAATGACGTAATTTTAATTAATAAAATAAGATAAGGACAATAATATTACTATAATTAAAATTAAAATATAGTAAATGCACAACTCTCCCCATTAATACTTGGGTCACCGCTATCTGACTGGTTATTAAGAGCTAGAAATAGAGATTGGGGTTGAATTTGATTATAGTAATTGAACTGGAATTTTGGACCGGACCAATTTATTTTTTTTGAAATTGTTTTGATTTTTAAAATTTTTATAATATTTATTTTGACTTAAATATTTATAGAATTTAATTATTTAGATGTAATTTGGATTCATGTAAATAATCAAGTTGTATAGACTGTACAATCTTGTGTATTTACATGTATCTAAATTATACCTAAATTACTGAATTCTATAAATATTTGAGTCAAAATAAATATTATAAAAATTTTAAGAGTCAAATTTTTTTTGAAAATAAATAAATAAATAAAATGGACCGGTCCAATTTTCCGGTCCAAAATTCCTGTCCGTCTAGACTTTTTCTTTGATCAGGGGTGAAATCACAAATTCACAGCAGGAGGGGCCAAAATAATTATTAAAAAGTTATTATTCATATAATAATAACTAATGCTTGAGAAAGTACAAAAAAGATGTGTGAAATTAATGTTCCGGTGAGATTAATCTCTCTACTAAAACAGCACTCAAACATTTTCTTCAAATTCATAAACATTTTATTCTCATGTACAAAATTACAAAATTAATAAGTCTATTTTTGGACGGATCAAATATTCTTGATTGTTTTATTATGCAAGTTTAGTGCCGTATACTATGACACACACACACACATATATAGGCCCGCATTTATATTATACGTTTGTTGGGAACACTGTTATAGCAACTAATATATGAGAGACAAATTGATTGTGAAAGTACCTGTCGCTAGAACCACTAGTGACAGGCCAATTTTTTTTTTAACACTTGTCACTAAAGACTCTAGTTGCATGTGTTAAATTTTTTTTTGACTTGTCGCTAGAGATTAGCGATAAGAATTTTTTTAAGCTAATTTCGGTTTGCTATAACAATACTCATAACAAACGTATACTGTAGATGCTTTATCTCTCTCTCTCTCTCTCTCTCTCTCTATATATATATATATATATATATATATATATATATATATATATATAATTTCATTTATAGAATTATTTTTATTCTCAAACTTTTATTGTAGTGTTTTTATAGTTATTCATTGACGAATAATGATACAAGTCATATTTTATCCAAACTCAAATTAAAAAGTTATTTAAACATTTTAATGATTCATTAAGTTTTTCTGAATACATAATATTGAGAAGTTGTACGACTAAATATTGAGAATAGGGCTATAACCCATATGGAGTTTATCTATTGGTTGCGAAATAGAGTAAACTATTAGGTGAAGCATTCCATGATTACTTTGTTAAATTTTTTAAGTAAATTTGAAAGAAATTTTAAAGTCAAGTTAACTAGTGTAATTTACTTCTTTCCGTTACAAAATCAATGATATTGATTTCTCATAGGTTAATTTTTATTACCGTTGTAAATTTTCTCTTAGCAATATCTATACTAGCCGTTGCCGTTGCAAAACAAGTCCCTATACTAGCCGTTGCAAGACAAGTCTCTACGGTAGCCGTGCATGATATAAATATATAGACTTCTGTTCTTAAAAAAAGAAAAGAAGAAGAGCGATTAGTATGCCTGTCATATACATCATATAATAATATATACATATTGTATTACAATATTTTTCTTTAAATAATCTTTTTTTAAACTCAAGAAAAAATAATTGACTATTCATTCATGTTACATTTTTTATTTTATTGCATATTAAAAAAGACAAAATTGTTTAATTTCGAAAGATATCTACTGTGATATTTTATATCGGTGATATATACTATTAAAGGGACAAAAATTATCCTTAAAATATCTATTTACTCTAGCTTCTTTCTCTCCTCTCTCTAAACCAAAATTCGATCCCCAATTCTCCATTTCTTACAGGGGTATCATGAAAATAAGTGGCAGTGTGTGAGATTGCCGATGGGGATGAAATGGAGAGGGGGTGGAGATGAGTTTCTTACTTTGATTTTTTTTTTTTACAGTTAAATTAACCATTTTTATTATTAAAATTTATACTATTATTTTATAAATACAGGTATAAAAACTACAACCATAAGAAAATATATTGAATTTACTATTACCTCTAATTTTCATGAGTTTTGAAAATATAAGTAAAGGTGCTCAATTTTTAATATTAAAATTGGTCAAAATTTGATCATAAAAATTAGCCCAAGTCACTTTTTAGGAGCGAATGTAATAGTAATTTTTAGATAGTTTAAAATATTCATTATTTTTTTGATAAAAATTAAATGAATTTATTATAATTTTGAATTTAAAAATATAACAAATTTATTTTAAAAAGCCAATAGTAATCTTATATTTGGAAACAGATGGAGTGTATAAAATTCTCAACTAGAAATATTGCTTGACAAGCACAATGGAACAAATTAAATTAGTCAGAGCAACTAAAAAATATCAAATTATAATACAGTCAAATTAGAAAAATAGGACGGAAGGATTATAATATAAAATAGTTTATAAGTAAGGTATATAAAATCACGAGTAATGTTATGTATTACTAAAGTTTGATATCGAATTACAATTACGACGTATATCAATATATGAAATTTATTAAAAATAGAATTATTTAATATAATAAATTAATTTATTATATTAAATAATTTTATCCTTAACAAATACAAGAAAATAGTAATTAATTTACTATATTAGTTAATTTTAACCTTAATAAGATAGTATAGAGTTATAAAATTAATCTATCATATTACATATTTAATTAAAAAATTATTATTAATAATTATTCATGTAATTAATAATAAAATAATCTATATATAAAATCGCAAGATATCGGTATACAAAAAACTGCTTTCCAGGAATAAGGCAACAAGTTAATATCTTCAGAGCAACAAAAAAATATTGGAGGACTATTAGTTTAAATATCTTGCCTTTTTCTTCTCTAAACAATATAATTTGGTGAGTTTGTGACATTTGGTATATATGATTGGGCGGTGACTTTATCAGTCCATTATGTAGTTTTTAAGTTTCAACAATTAAAGCTAATGAGTTTATTAACACCCACTCTGTGTTGCTTAATCATTTTTATTATCCATATTATATTAATCATTTTTCGTCATATATTTTGCTTCTGCAAGGTTTTGAAACTTTATTCTTTCTATTCATTTAAAGTTCGGGGTTTCAACGAACCATGAATTAGTGTGTTCTAGTGCATAAAAAATTTACATATATGTCCTTTCAATTTGTCAATCAATTCTAAAACAGCCCCTCAATTGATGAAAAGAACACTTTCGTCCTCATAGTTAACACTTAACTTAAATCGTTTTCTGAACTGATTCTTTTCAATTTTGAGTCATGTGCTGACCAAATGAATTAATTAAATTAAACATGAGAAAACATACCGGAAAAAAAAAAAAGAAGATCTAGAGAGAGCTGAGATTAATAATTGCATAACTATTTTTATATTATGTGGACAAATAAATGAGAAACCACAATGTGACAGTCAAGGTGCTCTCGCTTCATAATATTGATTTACATCGTTTGAAAGTGTGAACCAAAACAATTATTAATAACTATATATAATAAAACATTAATAGATTTTATCCAGTAATTTTATAATTTTATCGAGTTATTTTGATTAATCAGGCGTTAATACCAAGTTAATATCGAGTCAATCATTCAAAACTCTATTTTTTTTTATATAATATATAAAATTTTCTTATATCGTAAAATATATACTATTATCTTCAATATTTTATACATATTATGTGTGAAAAATTATCAAATATTTATAAAAAAGAATGATGTAAACTATCACGTGTCTTACACCGGCTATCAAACTTATATTTACAAATACTAGGTAATTATTTTTTGATAATGTTCCATCCGAACACAAGAAGGTCTAAAACTAAGTCACATACAAATAATAACCCATTACTTATAATATTTTCAATCTATATGCATATACGCAACCCAGAAACCTAACTTTGTAGTTTGTGAAGAATCAAGTGTGCTCCAAACTGGGGTTGAAGAGTTATTACAGTATAAGGAGCATGAGCATAAGATGGTGAAAGCTCAAATGAGAAGCGTTGCAGAATCATTGACAAGGCCATTTTCACTTCTAATAATGCAAAGTTTTGTCCAATGCAAATCCGAGGACCCCGACCAAATGGAAAATAAGCGAACTGGTTTTTTGTTGCTTTAGATATTCCTTCCGAAAACCTTTCTGGTTTGAACTCTTTAGCATCTTCTCCCCAAATCTCAGGATCATGGTGAACTAAAATGGTTAGTATCATGAGTTGCACGCCAGCTGGTATGGTCAATTCGCCTAGTTTCGTCTCTTTTCTGACAATCCGAGTTAGTTCAATTATTGGTGGATATAATCTCAGAACCTCGTTCAAGATCATATTTACCTGAAGAGGGGAAATTAATGTTAATTACAAATAAAATTTACACCTAAACCAAAGACCCCCAAGTTGGGACAGATCCAATACATACGTTTATTATTGTTAAGAAATGATTTTACTAAGCTAGGCTCAATAAACAAAATCCAAATATTCGGTGTAAAAAAGAAGTCCAAAGGGATTCTACAAGTAAAGCTCAATTGGTTCACAATATGGCTGGCTAATTCTCTGAGATCATACACAAAGGTAAATGTAAGCTCTCTCTATACTAACAAACTCTCATACACACTTGAATGCCTTCAAAGGTTAGGTACTAATTCTCACACCGGAAGGGTTTTTCGATGACTCCTGCCATCAGTCACAGTGTGCTATCTAATGTGCAGGTTTACAATCCAACGACATCTTAATTGATGAAAAATACAACATCATCAGTTATGATTTTTTACTCGAAGAAGTTCAAATCAGATGGTTAATAAAAATGAGTTGCATCTCTATAATAAACAGTTAAAATTGTATAATACTTGTATAACAAATATAGTTCGAAATACAACAATTAGTTTCACAAATGGAACTTATTTTTCTAGAGATTGTTAGATAAGCAACTCATTTTAGACGGTTTGAAATTTATTATATGGTTAAAAAAGATGAAGTTAAGTTAGTGAAAATCGTAAAAAAGTACTTACAATTTTCAGACGACTAATTCCATCATAATTCGGTTTTTCATTTCCAAAAACTTTCAAGACCTCTTCTCTAGCTTGTGCTTGCCAAATAGGATGCTTGGACAATAAAATCATAGTCCACAAGAGTAGACTTGAAGAAGTCTCTTGTCCAACAAAGTAGAATAACTTGCACTCGGTAATAATATCTTGCATACTCATCCCACTGTTTTTTCCATGTTGAGTTTGTTCGAAGTTGGATTTCAATAATATACTCAACATGTCATCAGGAATTGTTTCTTCCTTCATTATCTTAATTCTTTCATTGATCACATCTAGTACTAAATCTCGCACTTCTCGGTCAATTTGCTTCATTCGATTGTTCCTTTTCGTTGGCAAGAACCTACATAAATAACATGAGGGATAGTTTATGACATACGAAAGAAAAAATTATGTTACGAAATGATACAATGCATAAAACTTTTTAAGGTTAACAACATACTTGATTTTATATATATATATATATATATAGATCAAAACGAGATATACCATAGAGGGTATCTAAATAGTATATCATACTGTTGAGATATAAAGTTCCACATCGGGCAATTAAGACCCGGTGGCTCAATATACAACTTGAGAGATTACTCCACTTATAACTAATTAGTTTTGAGTTAAATGCTTTAATATGGTATGACACAATTCATTTGCAGGCCCAAAGGCTCACATGCTCTATGTCACCTAATCAAAATTATCCATGTGTTTGGCTCAAAATTTTACGCCCCACATGAGGTGGTGTGTTGAGATATAAAATTTCACATCGGTCAATTATGACTTGGAGATTCAATATATAACTTGAGAGGTTACTCCACTTATAATCAATTGGTTTTGAGTTGGATGCTTCAATAAATACGTCTATTTTTAGGACTTTTTAGATAAATCCAATCATACAAATTCAAAGAACATATAAAAATATTTGAACATATGAATTTGTATATGATTTGATGATATCTATGATCGACTTTATTGTAATGAAAATTTAATTAATCTTAGTCGTCAAAAAATATATTTATTTTACGATATTATAATAACAGTGTCACACAATCTCAAATTAAATAAAAATTTACGTTTACTTATATTTTTGCATGATCTTTCTAATTATTCTCTTTGATTTTATAATTTAAAGTTAAATCTGAATTTCTATTTTTTTTTCTTGTTACTTTATAAACATTACTAAAATAATACTATCTCTATTCTAAATTATAATATCTATATTGATTTTTTTAAAGTCAATTTCAAACATTTTCATATTCAAAATTAACATGACTTCTTTTAATTTATGCTAATATAATTATGAATATCATAAACTAACTAAAATATATTATTAGTTATAAGATTTATTATTTTCAAAATTTAAATGAATGATGTCAATTTTAAATTTAAAAATGTCTCAAATTGATTTTTAAAAAGTTGATATTAATCTTATAATTCGGAACGGAGAAAGTATCTAATAATTCAATTTAAAGTATTTTAGTTACAGTTAACTTTAATTTTTTATTTAAGTTATAATAATATTCGTTTGGCTACTTCTATTTATAGTCAAGCTAATATGCCAACTTGATTATCCAATAAATTGTGTTTAATGTATGCTTAAATGTATATTATCACATATTTTATTTCGTTTTTGTATTGTATAATACGATACAATACATAAAATACGATATAAGTTTTTTGATACACGATATACGATACGACAATTATTGGCTTATTTCATTTAGTATGAAGGATCAAAAAGATCAAATTTTTGCTTACATGATTTGGAGCTACGCTTAGATAATTCATATTTATTTATCATATAAAAAGGATAGAACTTGAGATAGAAAGTCAATTTAGTTACCTCCATCCTGGAATGTAAACAGAGCGCATAGCATCCATGGAAAGCTTGGCTTGTTCTCTTTGCAGCTTGAATATCTTCCTTCCTTGTAAGTAGCTATGGCCAAATGTTGTTCGTGATATAGCATCAGCAGATAAGGTTTCAAGATGAGGCCAAATATCTATCTCACCTGAACCCTCTGTAGAGACCATTTTCTCCCATTTGCTCACCATGTCACTAGCACTAGTATGAAATGCCGGTAGCATATGCTACAACATAACAAAAAGAGGACCAAAAAATTGAGTTTTTCAAAACAAATTAAATTTGGCACCTCAAATAATAGTAACTTTATTTAGACTGGGTGCAGATAGATTACTTGGTATGATCCACAAATACAAAAATATGAATTCAGATAATGGTTAATTAATAAATGTTGCACAATTTGGGGGAAGCAGAATGCATCTGGCATAAAGGCGGATTTGGATTCCAGATAGTTAATATTGGACAGATCATTTGAACAATCTAATAGAAACAAGTTGTAATTGTACATATGATAGTTACAATTGTATAATATATATTTGTATACCAAAGGTTATTTGAAATTCAACTATTTACTATATCAATGTAACTCGTTTATATAATCTGTTCAAATCGATCACTGTCTATTTTACGACTAAAATCATGATCCCTTAAAAGATCAAAAAATGTTACAATTTTTGTGGAACTTCTTAAAATGAAATGTGTTGCAATATTTATGGGATTGAGAGGTAAGATTTAAGAGTTATGACACATATTTCACAGTCTTTGGGACTTTATTAATTAGTCCCATGCATACAAAAAGTATCGAATATATATGCTCTAATGAACTATAGATATTAAGTTAAATGTTTAGATCAAAATATGATTATTAATGAGTTTATATGCGTCGTGTCGTTTGTTATATTCCCAACAACAAGATTGTTATAAGTACAAATCGACTAAGAGTACAATCAACCTATTTGGTTTATATAAAAGACAAACGAATATTTCATCAACCAAATTTGCCAATTGGGCACATTTCGGAGCTCCGGATCCGAAATTGAGATGATAGTGAGACTAACCTTGAGCTTCTCTAACTGGAAAGCAGGGTTCAAGATTCCTCTGTGCTTCCTCCATTTCTCACCCTCATGGGTTACAAGTCCTTCACTTATAAACTTAATCAGTGGATTAGTTGTTTTAAAATATTTTTGAAACTTATCAAATTTGATCATGACTTCATGTGCCATCTCTGGGTCGGCGATGTATACGCATGGTATCTGTCCAGCCCAGGAAAAAGAATTTTTACCTGCAAGTCAAAATATTATAAATAAGTCAAAGTAAAGGCAGACTTGGAATTTAATATAAAATCTATTTTCTCTCTTTTAGAAGAATTCTCACTCAGATTCGAACTGAGATGCGCTAACACCCCTCTCCAAGATCGACGTGGTAGACAAACTACGAAACATCCGTTGGTCTAGTGATAAATAAATTGTTTAGCCGCTCAAAGTTTGGGCTAAAATTTCACTTATAGGGAATGATTGTTGACAACTCTATATCCTACATGCTACGTACTTGCGGAGCATTCCTAAGTTTTGATCCTGACACAAGTGCGATGAAAATTTCTTTAGATATTTATGGTGATTGTAGACGCAGTGTGTCCTGCCGAAAGTTTAAAATAAGGTTAATTACACTTCTGTTACATGAAGTAACATCAAATTCATAATTCAGCCTTCAAAATATTTGGACTTATAATTTATTATATAAAGTACATAATTTCATACAATGTAGCCTCCAAATTCAGATTCCGGTCAAAATCTGCAATATCTTGCTGATATTCCGACCAATTTTGAAAGGAAATTAAATTTGGAGACTACATTGTATGAAATTAGATACTTTATGTAGTAAACTGTAAGTTCAAATACTTTTAGAGTTGAATTATGAATCTGATGATACTTAGTATAACAGAAGTGTATTTAACTCTTTAAAATATCTTACTTATCTCTCATTTTTTACATCAAAAGAAAAAAAATGATAACTAGACACTGTATCTACTCAATTTCACCCAGCACATGATTAGATGCTTGACAAGTGAAAAAATAAATTTTAATGACCAGGAACATCTTAAATTAAGTAAATTGCTATCGTAACTCATGGTTAACTATAAATATTAAAACGTAATTTTATTATTTTTTTAGATAATCCATCATTAAAATCTACTTTTCCCACTTGTTAATCAGCAGTAGAGTATTCGGTAAATTTAAATGTCAGGTGTATTGGAGGGGAGTCAAACCCAATACGATTTGTCTAGTTTGGTATATATGCCTAGTTTGTTTTAAGTTACGTGAAATTGATCTGATTCCGCAGCTTTTGAACAGTGTTATGAGCCTTTTCATGAAAAACATCATTTTCTTCGTTTGGGAATATAAGGTCAAAGCTTAAAATCGCATTTTGTTTTAAATAGACTCAAATATTTTCAAATTATTTAGTTTTGAATACCAAAACTCGATCATTTTCTTGAATCGTACTTCCCTTTCAATTCCTTTTTCAATCAACTTTTTAAAAAAATGATTAGATGATTAACAAGTGAAAAAAATTAATTAGAATTTTGACTAACATTACACCTATTTTCTAATCTTTCAATATCTGGATACACATTAAATCACACAAATATTATATTTAGTTATACAATAAAAGGGTGGCTAAGTCCAACCTAGCCCATTCCTTAATAACAGTCTAAAACTAATTTATTTTAATAACTCTATTCACTATAACACTACTCTAAAGTTAAGAGTCAAATCCAATTATTTTAGGAATTTAGAAGTAAGTAAACAAAGAAAAAAAATATTATTTCTAGTTGATATGTTCTTCTTGACTTCTATTCTCACTCTATTTGTTTTCTACTTGTCCACTTGTCATCAATTGTTTCTAATTTTTCAATTCAATATCTCTATCGAAATGATGTTTCCATATCTTTTTATATAGTTGAATTAAAATTTGCATGATACAATTGGCTTAACTATAGAATAATGCTAGGGGTCTTATTTTTATTTTTATTTTGTTTTAAATGTGTCTCAAATAATGTGGCATTGAATAAGACAAAGTATAATTTATAATCTAGTCAATCACAAGAGATATATCCAACCAATATAATGATACAACATCATTTGGGACAAATTTTTTGAGACCCCTAACATTATCCTTAGTTATATATTTATTACCTGTGAATCAAAAAAAATTATTATATTTTATCATTAGTATCTAGTGTTTTAACTTTTGTAATTAGACTATTTAGGAATCATAATGTCGGGTCATTGATGCAGGTATTAGTTTGTCGATAAAATAAAATAAATTATAAATAGTGTTTGAATTGTGTACAACTAAACATATTTAACATTAAAAATAAAAAAAAAAAGTCATAAATAATTAGTGAGTTAATCAAAATTGATTATCTATTATTGATATTGTGTTAATCAATTGAAACGGTTTATTTATTTTGCTCTACACTATTTTTTTCTAGATGATTATTACTCTCTATTTCATAAAATGAAAAAAAATAATAACATTATAGTATCCTTATTTTTTAAATTCAACAAAATAAAAAATTAAAATATGCAAAAGTTCACGGGTTAGTTTAGCCCATTGTGTCCTAGACCCATGCTCATTTCTTGAAAAAAAAAAAACAAAAATTAGGCCTTTTCAGCCCACCCAGCCATAACCTAACTCATTTGGGTTTGGTCCAACTCATTTGCCAAGTTTAATGTACTCTCTTTGTCTTATAAAAACTAGTTTAGTTTGATTTTTCTTGTTAAATTGACCAATATTTTTAAAATTGGTAATTAAGTAAATTTATTTATATTTTTAAACTTTTAAAAATTGAATATTGTAGTAAATTAAAAGTAATTTCTTATGATTATAATCTTTTTACCTATATTTAAAATAAGATAAATTTTAATTATAAAATTAATTAATTTGATTTCAAAATTCAAATTAAACTAATCTTTAGGGAAAGGGAGAGAGTATAATTGATGACATCCTAATCCAATAATATAGGAAAAGAATGAGGCAGAGAATAACATAACAAATTTGAATTCCATGACAGAGGAAAGAAGAAATAACAACTAAAAGAAAGATTATTCTATACTCCAATAATAAGTGAATAGTTTACTCTTTTTTCTCATATATATGTGAGGTTCGCCTGTGACGAGACCCATAAATATGTGAGAGAGAACACATTATTCACCCAATAAAAAGGACATAAATCAATGGTTGAGATCAGTCAACGGGTTTAAGTAAAGATTAAGGGCTGGGATTAATTAAGGTATTGTCCAGTTAGAGTTGAACGACTGTGATCCAATATGACATTTTTAATGACGAGTCTATGTATCACAACATATTAGGTAACAAAACAACGAATTGAAACTCCCCTGTCTCTCTAACTTTATTCAGGCGGTAAAAGGACTCAAAAAATTATATTGCATATCATTCGATCTCTCTCGATATATATTTAAAAACATAAATATTATTTTTATTAATATAAAAAAAAAATCATTGCAAATAATCGTGACGTTGATATTGTCGAAATCTGAAATCTAACATTCCCATAAAAATTGTACAGATAAAAAAAAGCATCCAGTCAAAATTTGCCAATATCACATTTAATGATGAAAATATAAATTAAACATGAAGAAAAATAGGACCAAGTATGAGTCGTTCATGTGTTGTACATACCATATTTTGAGATGGTGTTGTAAGCCTTTGGTAGGACACGAGGCACAATATCATCCGTCAGTTTAATGGGCTTGGAATGGGCTTCTTTAATAAGATTCGATCCGTTTCCAACCAGTAGGCTATAAGAGTCTCCTTTGAGTCCCTGCTGGTTCAGGAGTTTCTCTAGCTTCTTCGGCCTAAACCAAATCCAGTCCAAAACTCTCCATGCAGATACTATTACAAGAAGAATGAAGCAAGAGGCTGCAATGAAGTTGTACATTATCTGATAGGGGTAGATAAAAATAATGGATATAATTTTGGTTGTTGAATACTCGACTCGATATATGCTAGTGGAATTGGAAATGGCAACATAAGTTGTTTGTTGACAATGTTGTCTAGGATCTCATCCATTAAACAAGAAGTCAATTAAGGTGGCTTGCACGATTGCACCTCTTAAATTGATATTTTAAATAGATGTACGTGGCACCATTTCAAGAACAGGATTATTCGCTTGTTCTCCTGTATTATTGTGTGCATAAAGTTTGACAAAAAGAAGGCGGCAAGGACTCAACCCTTAAGTTCCTAAGAAATGACAAAATGTTGCTTTAAATATAGAACCAATTAAGTTAGACTAGAAACCCTTTATTACACTTTTTATTCGAATAATATTAATTTTACTTTTGATGTTGAAATTTGTAAGTGCATATTTATGTTTAAGCCTATTTTGATTTAATAATGACTTTTGTAAAGATAATTCTGACAAGCTTAATGCATATTTGTAATTTAAAAACAAGTAATATTATAAAGTCCTTTAGAGATAATCATTGTAAAATGACTTATCGATCAAATAATATTAGGTAGATCAATTTGATAGAGATAGAGTTTGTAACAGATTAGAAAGTCCAAGTTCGTAGAGCAAAAATATTGAATAGTGTTCGGATGAGATCGAACAACAGATCAGATAAAGGCAAAGACATTGAATAGTGTTCAGATGAGTTTGGACAACAGATCAAATAAATACAAAGATATTGAATAGTGTTCGGATGAATTTGGACAACAAATTAGAAAAATGAGAAGACAATGAATAGAGTTCGGATAAGTTTGGACAACGGATCAGATAAATAAAAAGAGGTCGAATCAAAGATCAGACACAAATTAAATAAGTTCAAACAAGATATCAAAAATGAGTTCGAATAACAGATCAGACAAGAGATTAGATACGAGTTCGAATCAGATGAGATTGGACACATATCAGATTAATTCAAACAAAAGATCGGATATAGATTAGATAAAAGGATCATATCAAGACATCGGATCAAAGATCAAACATGAGTTTGGATAAGAGTTCGAAAGGCTAAAGTCTTGGTTACTCTGAGATCGTAGAGTAAACTAAACATATGAAAAAGTCGTCGAGCAAAATGCAAAGGACTGAGAGTTCGTAAGTAAACAAAAGGACAAAGCTAAAACGTAGAACGACTCCAAACAATTAAATCGTAGAATGACTCCAGAAAACCAAAATGTAGAGTTGGTTAAGATCATCGAGTGAACTGTTTAAAGCTTGACTCTGCGAGTGCAACCTGGAAAGTTATCGTTGGATATGAAAGCTTCCTCAAGACACATCTACTGAAGATCCTGAGAGTGTATTGTCAGAAATAAAAAGGTCTAATCAATTTGCAACTCCAACAACTATATTTGATAAAGATAGTCTACCACAGAACTCAAAGAAGCCTGACACAGCTGATAATCAGAACGGTTACAACAGACTGACACTTGACTTTGGAGGCTTTGAAATAAGACTTTCTAATGGGTAAATTTTAATAGAGTTCTACCCTCAGACATAGAAGCCACCGTGTGATCGTACAAAGTACATTAAGAAAGAGAAGATCGAACAACGAGAAAATAAAGATCAATCAAAGATTTACAAGAGTTCGAATCACAACATACTGTATGATTCTTATACTAATAAAGAAGCTACTCTACGATTCATAAATTTATCCACGATTTCTTTGACAAAGATCACTACTGCTAAGCCATTTGAAGAAGAGCTTAAAGATCCTCGGCAGAATCTTAAACACAATCAACCAATCATTAAAGATGAGTTTCGGTGGCTTGCCTGATTCAGAAGAATTAGACTTTTTATGAGATTAAAAAAGACGAGTTTTGATGGCTCGCCTGATTCAGAGGAATAAGACTCTTAGCGAGAATAATAAATACGAGTTTCAGTGACTCGCCTGATTTAGAGGAATCAGTTCTCTGTGTGAGATTAAGTCTAAGTGACTTATTGTAATCGGTTCTTAGTGAACCTTGGTCTTAGTGACCTTATCCTAGTGAATGATCCCTGCTCAGAGGAGTGGAAAAGTGGATTAGGAGTAGTTAGACTTCGAACCTCTTAAAACCTTGTCTCATTTATCTAATTTCCATAAACTATAATAAACTGTCATAACTGCAATATAAACTGAAATACAACTTGAGGTTCATTTCCACATTGTACACTAAATTTAGAGATGTAGATTTCAATAATCTTTGAAGGGGTATCATAAACAAACTAACATTCCGCTACGCATAAAAAATAAGTTATCTGCTAAAATTATCAGGTAAATAATTCAAAAGTAAAAGTTTATAAGAAAATCTATTCAACCTCCCTTTTAGATCTCTTTGCGCAATACGTGAATAACAAAATTAATATTACATTTATTTGCAACAGATTTTATTGCGTCTTTAAATCTAATATTTTACTATTGTTAGGCTACATATTTTACTTGAGTAAATAGGTTGTCTATATTGGGCCTTATCCCTATAGCTTATTAGGCCTAGTGCACCCAAAAAATGAGTTTTTAGTCCAATAGGCTTGGCCTGAAGCCTCATTACTCCGGTTAATAAATGATATGATAGTTAGCATATCATTTATAAATTATATTCACCCTGAACATTAAATGAGACGGAAGTTACTCTAGACAGTCAATGGGATGACAATTACCTTGTCCAAAAGGATCCGTTAGAATGAAAGGAAGAAGCGGCTGATATAAAAGATATGGTGGACAATAGAGGTATGGTTAATGTTATTCTAACCTACTGAATACTAAGCACCTCCATTATTAACATATCTTAAAGTTTGTACTTACTTTTACACCAGAGGTATCCTCCAGCGACCCAAGCCATTAAGTATTTTTCGGTCACTTTCATTATGCAAGTTCACGTTCAAGACGATGGTTGAACGTGCGAACAAATTCAAGTGTTAACATTGGCGTTAGAAGGGCTATCTAGTGTTTAGTAGAAATTTTTTCAACCATCTTACATAAAAAAAACTAGCATGACGGCATTATCACCAACGCTTGGTCACCATAACAATCCCCACGAAGAATCACTCTCACAGTTATATTGGCCAACGTATGTTGACAAGTAGCGTTACTTGCAGGAAGTAAAGATAAGAAGAAAACTTTTCAACTCTAGCGTGAAAAGCTTGAAAAACAGTTTACGGATCTGAAAAAACTCGAAGACAGTTTATTGAACGACCGGGGGGAACCGTCTCGGCCAAGTCGATATGACTCTAGCCATGATCAAAGAACAATTAGTGCTCGATCATCAAATTTTAGAGATCAGAGGAAAATTGGTGAGCAAGTCAGAAAACAACCCCAAGGAAATAAAGTTGGGGAAACTTTTTCCCTAAGGACTTTTAAGAGGCTAGCTAGAACTAAAGGCAAGAAGTATTACTCATCTCCTTTCACTAAGGAGATTGAAGAGGCCATAATTGATAGGCTCCTCAAGGTTCCAACTATGGAGACGTATGATGGAACGGGTGATCCCCATGACCATACTTATTCATATGAGTAGTTAATGCACTGCTATGGTTATGATGCTGTAAAGATGTGTAACCTCTTTATTTCCACTATGAAGAAAACCGTCAGAGAATAGATAGTTTCGCTCCCCTTGGTTCAATTGATTGATGGGAGGAGTTGTATGAGTGATTCCACACGCACTTTGGCGATAATAAGCACAATTTTTTTTTTTAACTTCGTGACTTTAAATAAAGCAGAAGCAAAATAAGTCTCTTCAGCAGTACATAAAGAGATTTTAGGAAGTAACATCTGAGATCCCCACTTTTACTCAGGCCATGCAGTTCTTCACAATGGGTTTGAATGTGGACAAATCCAGCCGCCTGATTAAAGAGATCATTTTAAAATCTCCTCAAATTCTTACTAAAGCCTATAAAAATGTTAACAAGTTCATAGAGATGGAAAGGGCCTTCACTAAACTTTGGGGTTCTTTGAGATTTCATGATGATTATCATCAGATAAAAGACCCAGAGGTGATGGAGTTGATAAAAGAGATAACAACAAAAGATTTGGCAGCAGGAGAGATGATATCAAAAGAAATGATAGCAGAAGAGCTGGTGGCTGAATGGATTTCAAGGGAGATCGAACATAGAAGAATGATGGCTCTAGGGACATGGGGAGTAAAAATAAAGAAAAATATTACACCCCCTAAATACCAGCAGAGTTCAGATCATGAGCGAGATCAAGAATGAGCCCTTTTACAAGAAGCTCTCGAAAATAAGGGTCTTTGCTAGGCAAAAGAACAATGACAAGTACTATTCTTATCATGAAGTGAAAAGCCACGATACCGAGGATTGTTACCATCTAAAGGACTTCCTTGAAGACCAAGTACAGAAGGGCAACCTGAATTGTTATATGGCAGAGAGAAGTTGAAGATTCGCCTTTGACCGAATTACACCACCATTTTTTTCTTCGACACCAAAAGAAGTAGTAGATGTCATATCTGGCAGGTTAACAATAACTCTATCTAATAGAAAAAGAAAAGTCTTCTCCAAGGTTGTTCACTAGGTGTCTAGGCATCCAAGGGATGTCAAGTCAAGTCAAATCCTATTCTTTTATTGATGAAGATTATTGCCCAGGAATGGTCGTACCTCATGATGTTGCGCTTGTAATCGTTGCACAAGTTGGTACCATGGATATGCAATGAATTCTCATCAATAAAGAGAGTTCAGTAAATATACTTTACGGACATGCATACGATCTACTGGATTTAGGGTGCAAAAAGCTCAAGCCTTGTAGTGAATCGCCTTGCAGTGAATCGCCTTTTTATGGCTTTAGCAATGCTCCTGTCCCAATTGCAGGAACCATTGAGTTACAGGTGATTTTTGACACCGCTCCCAGGACATCTTCCTTGATAGTAAGGTTCTATGTGGTTAGTGTTGAAAGTAGCTATAACGTCATAGGGACGACAACCTTATCAGTGCTCAGAGCACTCACATCTATTCCCTATCTTACAATGAAATTTCCAACTAAACCATGAAATTAGGAAAGTCGTTAGAGATCAGGACATGTCTTGAAGATGTTATCTTTAGTCTCTGCAGGTTACTTCTGTAGGGGTTAACAAACAGAAGTAGACAATGAAAATTGAGATAAAACCCTTTACGAAAGGTGGTCCCAAACCGATTCGACTATAGAAAAAACTAAGGAGATAGAGTTGTTCCTAGAAAACCCAGAGAAAACAGTAAAGATAGGGCTCAGATTTTAAGTAGATTTTAGAAAGCTCCTGAATACCATTATGCAAGACTATTCAGACATTTTTACATAGACTCCAGTCCATAAGCTGAGTATGAATCCTCATGTTAAGCCAGTGAAACGAAAATGCCGAAGCATAGCTCTTGAAAAGGAAAAGGTAATTGACGAAGAAATTTCCAAATACATGGCGGCAGATTTTATCTTTGAAATTGATTATTTAGAGTAGCTTGCAAATGTGTGCCCGCCAAGAAGTATAACGAGAAGGGGATGATATGAGTAGGGGTGTTCATCGGTTTTTAACCGAACTGGAACCGAAAAAATCGAACCGGTACCGAAACGAAAATACCGCTAAATCAAGAACCGGTACCGGTACCGAATTATCGGTTCGGTACAAAATCGGTTCGGTTTTTCGGTTCGATTTTTCAGTAAAACCGCATATATTATATATAATTAAAATTTATAAATAATAATTAAAAATTACCTATTTTTAAATAATAATTTTTAAATAATAATTATTATTTAATTCATTTTTATAATAATAATTATTTATAAATAATAATAATTATTTATTTCGGTTTTTTCGGTATACCGAAATGTACCGAATTTATAAAAACCCAAAACCGTTACTAGTACCGATTATTACAAAAAAAATCGAAAAAATCGAACCGAAAAAAACCGAACCGAAAAAAACAGAACCGAAAAAAACCAGTACCGCCGGTACCGGTTTGGACCGGTTCGGTAAAAAACCGAAAAAAATCGATTCCGATGGACACCCCTAGATATGCGTAGCCTACACTGATCTAAATAAGGTCTGCCCGAAGGATTGATATCCCTTTCCAAGCATCGATCAGTTGATTGACTCCATTTTTAGACACATTATGTTGAGTTTTCTTGACTCGTTCTTTGGTTATAATCAAATTGAGATGTGGACTGAAGACCTTCCAAAGACAATTTTCATTACACACCAAACCATATATGCTTACAGAGTCATGCCTTTTGGCCTTATCAATGCTAGAGCCACTTACTAGCGTATGATGAACAAGGTGTTTAGAGATCAGATTGAAAGAAATATGGAGGTTTATATAGATGGCATGACTATCAAAAAGCATAGAGACTGTAGATCATCTGACCGATTTCAATGTGTACTTACAAAATTTATGGCATCATAACATGAGGCTGAATCCGACCAAATGCACATTTGGCCTCAAATCAAGAAATTTTTTAGGCTACATGGTTAGTCGAAGAGGGTTCGAGGAACATCCCAAAAAGATATCAATTAAACTTAAAATATAGCCCCTAAAGAATTTGAAGGAGGTGTAAAGATTAACTGGAAGGCTAGTAACTCTTTAGCGATTCATGACCATGTCTGTTGAAAAATGTCTCTCCTTCTTCAACATTTTAATGGGAGCTCAAAATTAAAAGACTTTTTAGTGGATCGAAAAGTGCGAAGAGACCTTTAAGCAAATAAAGAGGTATATATCATCCCTTTAATATTGACTAAAACTTTATCCGAAGAGGATCTGTATATGTATCTATTGGTAAGCCCTCTAGCCATTGGAACAAATTTAGTTCAGGAGGATTCTAAAGTACAAAAGTCAATTTATTATGTAATTCATGCTCTTTGGGATGTTGAAACTAGGTACTCGAACCTAGAGAAACTAGCATATACGTTGGTCATCTCCAACCAAAAGCTTTAACAATATTTCCAAGGAAGGACCATCATAGTTCTGACTGACCAGTCCCTTAGGAAGGCTCTTTATCGGCCCGATCTCTCTAGACAATTGGTAACATATGTAATAACCAAGAAAAATGTACTATTATTATTAATGAAAATGAGAATATTTTAAAATTAATTGTGTTTACATATGTGCGTGTGTGTGTGTGTGTGTGTGTGTGTGTGTGTGTGTGTGTGTGTGTTATGTGATAAGCCTTAATGATTCAAGTTAATTGAATTAGTTATGTAATAAATAAGAAATTAAAGTGACGATGATGGTGAGTTTAAATTATAATTAATTTATGATTATATGATATGCCTTGTGTGGCATAAAGTAAAATGGGAATAAATTGAACAATTAATTAAATTAATTGTGAGATGATTAAATAATTAATCAGGATAATTAAATTAAGCAAAATATTAATATTAGGAAATCATATGAATTATTGGGATACGGTCCAATGTCCTAGAAATAAAAGTCAATTCATGTATGGATTGTTAGAATTATTAATTAGCCCAATGAAAATTGTTCATGAACCAAAAGGTAATTAGTGGTCTAATAGAATTTTAATTGGAATAGCACAAAGTGGATGGATGATGTTGATATATATATAACTTGTACTCTTATTAATTCGTACAAGTTGAATTAATTGATGGAATAATTCCTGTTTATTTATATATGTGAAGATTAAATTATATACTTTGAAACATGATTTAAATTATCATTATATTCTTGGACGATTATTTGAACCCTATTTGCGAACATTGAACGTATCAATTGTTCCTAATTGTGTTGGGAAGTACATATATGTCATTTGTATCGGCTAGACCAATGATAATACCAATTGTTAATCAATCATAATTTCTTTGAGAAAGCTATTCAAACCAATTGCCTTGGTATAAACTTTTATAATATACTGAGATGAATAATTTATTTTATGTTGGGGAACCGACACATGTGCCAACAACATGTCTGAATGTTATACATAACATATGATACTTTAGGCTGATCACCTATTGTACTTTTTTATTATTGTGATTTTTTAGTGAAATATTGTTAATTCAAACATGTGTTCACGATCCATAGTGACCACTCAGTACAAAATATTCATTAACTTGGAAATATTGAATCTTTGATTCTAATTAAAATCCCTTTGGTCCATAGTGACTCTTCAGTACTAGAAATGATCAGTTTTGGAACTATTCTGACTTACTTTGTTCACAACTCAATTATTTAATTCCTGAACTATAAATTGTAGTTATATTCTTTACGAGTATGAAACCTTATACATGAATGTTCATTTTATTGTTATATAATTGCTTAGTAAACTTGTTGTTCATTCTTGCTTCCCTTAAACATTATAGTTAAGACTAGGCAAGGCACCAGTTCAGAAAAGGTTAAAGGCAAAGGCAAGTTGCTGAGTAGTTTTATTGGTGATGTTATTTGATGTTTGTATTAAGACTTATATCAGAGCCTATTAGTTAAGTTATGTTTGTATTAGTGATGGTTGCGAGACTTGAGATGCAAATATTTATGTTAAATCAATGTAAATATTTTTATGATTTCACTATGAGTTGTTATAGACGTGATGTATGAGTTGGATCATGAAGCATCAAATTCGAAGTATAGGAATCTGAATTTGGGGACGTCATAGTGTGGGCGATAAAATTAAGCTAATTCAACTTAGAGTTTCATCTCAGATGGCTATAAGGGTTCAAGTCCTTATCAATTTTATCATAAAGTGCTCTTTCCCCAAAGGTTTGGAGCCCGAATAGTCTCCTATTTCTAATGAGGGACCATTATTTGAAGACCCTGCCTTAACTTTATTTGTAGATGGATCCTTTATTGGACTTAGGAGCAGTGCTATAATTATTCTTACTTCACCCGAAGTGTTCAAAGTTCAGCAGGCCATTCGGTTCAATTTTATAGCCACGGATAATATTTCAGAATATGAAGCCCTTTTAGCAGGATTGAAGTTAACAAGAAGTCTGGAGATAAAGAACTTAGTTATTTACAGTGATTCTCAATTAGTTGTTAAACAATTAGTGAGAGAGTATGAAGCTCAAGAAGCACACTTACAAACCTATCTTCGGCTTGTCCATGGCTTGCTTGCAAGTTTTCCAAAGTACCAGGTCATCGGTATAATCAGGGCTGATAATACAATGACTGATGATATATCCAAACTGACAACAACTAATCAAGGATCTTTAAAAGACTCAGTTTACTTGAAAGTTTTGCAGCAATCGAGTAATATGAATCGGGAGGTTATGGACTTCGATCAAGAAGTCTCCTAAATGATTCATTAACTTCTTGAAAAATGATGTTATGTCCAAAGATAAATCCCAAGTTCGGCAGATCAGATTCAAATCTACTAAGTATTGTATCATCAATGATCAGCTGTATAGAAAGTCATACTCCTCTCTATTGCTCCTCTGTCTAGGTCTGAGAGATATAGATTATACCCTTCGGGAAGTACATGAAGGAATCTGGAGAGATCATAACGGGATAAAGACGTTAGCACACAAGATTCTTCGGTAAGGGTATTAATGGCCAACAACGATGAATGATGCCAAAGATTTCGTTAGAAAATACCACAAGTGCTAGCTCTTCACCTCAATACTATGTCAGCCTCTCGAGGAATTCACTCTAATCTTGTCCCCAATCCCTTTTGCTATATGGGCAATTGATATAATGGGATCACTCCCACAGGGAAAAGGGCAGTTAAAACTTGTAGTTGTAGCTATTGTAGCTATTGATTATTTAACCAACTAGGTAAAATTCAAACCCCTGACTCGTATTATAGAAGACACATGCCTTTAGTTCTTCAAGGAATAAGTGGTTTACCGCTTCAACATTCTAATAGTTGTGGTCTCTAATAATGGGTTACAACTTTTGGGGTGGAAGTTTGAAAGGTTCTTACAAGAGTTTCACATTTAGCACCGCTGAACATTAGTAGCGCATCTAAAAGCCAATGATCATGTTGAAGTCACGAACAAGACTCTCCTTAATGGGATCAAGTGAAGGCTAGAGAATGCTAAAAATAGTGATACGAAGAGCTTTTGTCTATACTATAGGCCTACTTAACCACTCCTCGTACCACTATAAGAGAGACCTCATTTAAGCAGGTATATGGAGCTGAAGCCCTGATACTAGTTGAAATTAGGATCCCTTCATCCAAGGTTCAGAACTTTGATGATGTTCTCAATAGTGAAGGTCTTTGGCTATACCTTAATATATTGGAAGAATGTCATGATACTGTGGTACTCAGACTTACCATATACCAACAATGTACAATATGCCACTTCAACAAAAAGGTTTGGAATAGAACATTCAAAGTGGGAGACTTAGTGCTTCGAAAAGTCGAAGCCTCTACACCTCAGGATAAAGGAAAGCTTATGCCTACCAGAGAAGGTGGTTTTTATATGATTATTGAAGTACTAAAGTCAGGCACATACAAGCTTTAGACCATGGATGAGAAGCTTATTCCTAACACATGGCATGTCATTCGACTTCGGCAATATTTTCAATAGTTAGTTCTACACATATTTTTGAGGTTATTTTTAACCGATCATATTACTTCTTTGAAATTTATGACATGATGATTTTATCTTCATATTATTGTTTTACATTTTTGTTTGATCCAATGCATCATTTATTTTGCTCTCTAACCTTACCTTCAATTTTATCAACTAAGGCTGAGGGGACAGGGAAGCCTAAGTGTTGTTAACATGCAATTAAACAGATAAGTGCAATTAAACAGATAAAATAAACCTCATTCAAGAGAATAATGAATTTTTTATTAATATTTATAATTTTTATATCATAAAGACAAAGGAAACTATTACAACTACTTAGGAAGTACAATGCCTAGCTCTTTGGGGGATTACCCCTTCTCTAGGACCAACTACTTGACATACTCAAATCCTTCATTGAACTTATTAGCCACCTTCTTATTGATCTCTTCAGCGAATTATTCAAAAGCCTTATATTTGACAATAATCTTATAGTGTAGATCCAAACGAATGAGGCTAGAAGATACTGGAGTTGAGGAGTTTTGCTTCCATTCAGCTTTCCTTGCAGACCATCCCTCAATAACCTTTCAGATGTTAGATTTAAAGTTCAACATTTGCAAAGTATGCTTTTGAACTTGAGCATTCCTCCTTTGAAGACAACTTAGTATTTCTACAAGTCTTCCTCCAAGATTTTCCTTTTCCTATCATCCCCTTCAATACGCCTCATAGTGTCGGCTGTGTTTTGTTTGGTTTTATAGTGAGTTTCCTGGGAAGCTTTTAATTATTTTTTAACCCTTATTTTACCAGCTTTAGCTTTCTTCAGATTGGCCTCAACTTTTATTCAGCTAGCTTGGCCTTCTTTTAGATCAACCCTGACCTTTATTCTACTTTTTAAAGCTTTATTGCGATCAAGCTCAACTTTCTTAACAGTCGAGAATAAAAAACCTGTAATTTTCAAGCCTCTTTAACCTAGTTCCTCAACTTCAGAAGCCTCAACCTCAGCAAGGCCCAGGCGAAGCTCCACCTCCTCGTAATGCTTCATGAGTTCCCCGTAAGCATAAACTATACGCAAGAAGGTAGCATGCCCTATTCAAAATAACTCAGACATTAGTTATTGTAGAAAAAATTAAGAAAAAATATAAATAAATGGGCGAGTAATAAACATGGCCTTGACAAAGAATTTGCATTTATATGCAAAATTCGTCAGCTAGGAACCTGAAGCTTTCAAAAGTTTCAATGATAAATTCATTTAAATCTACAAAGCATGAGGTGTTGGCCTGAACTTTCCCCTAGGACTCTGTGGTCATTACCTTTTACTTTTTTAGAGCAAACTGGAGGCCCGAAGTGTTCCCACCCTCAGAAGAAGCCTTCTTCTTCTCCTTCTCGACCCCTTTGACATCCAGAATCATTGCCACTTCTTCAATTAGTGGAAAATGAATAGGCTCATCTGAGCTGATAACTAGTGAAGGGCTACAACTCAGGAGAAGAAATAGTGACAGATTCTTTAACAGCTACAACCAAAGGAGGAGAAACAGTCAAAGTCTGAGGAGAAGAAGCCACCAAAGCCCGAGGAAAAGAAGTTATTGGAGTTAAAGCTAGAACAGAGAAAACTAGGATTGCCCTAGCAACAAAAGGCAACATAACTTTTTTCTTCGACTTCTTAGCAAGATGAGGTGCTACAGCCTTCTCCTTTGACTTCATGGCCAGGTGAAGCTTCTCAACGGGGGGTCATTGGTTTTTTAGGCACTCCCACTGCCTCCAAAATAGCTTCGTTATGAGCCTTCCTCGATTGATTGGCCACTACAAATAAGACAAGCAAGAGTACAACATAAAGATCCAAGACACTTACAATTAAGGCTGTATAACCAATGCTGATTATTCAAGACCTCTCGACTCTCCTTTATTGAAGGCCTCTTATAGTACAAAACCTCAAACTTCCCCAACCTCACCCTACTAATTTTAATAAGGTTCAGTTGGGTTTGATTTGGCTCTACCTAGGGGCCAATCAACCTTTGTTGCTTGAAGAGGTGCCCATCAGTGTATCCCTACCAACTTGTTTGTTGAACTGGTAGAACCCCTTCTCTTTCCAGACGCCTATGGAAAATAACTGGAAAAGAAAATCTAGAGAGGGCTTAACGCCCTAGGAATGGCAAAAAACTTAAGCCCCAATTGGTTCAAACTGAGACCAACAGTGTATAGAAGTTCCAGAATGAAGTCCAGAAGAGGAAAACGGAGGTTAAAAAGAAAAACGGTCCTAGACATTGCAAATCACCCACCTCGGGTTGCCAATGCAGCCTCCTCACTATTACGCTTCCTAGCCTCATAGCACTCTGAAGTATAAAAATCCATCATCAATAGTTGCATGTCTACATCAGAGATGTCGGAAGGGTGTTGGTTGTCCTATACATCTCCCTAGCATATTTTTTTCCCATTGTGCGCTTCTACATCCCTAAAGTACTCTACGACGGGGAGTTTGTAAGTTTGCCCCTTTAGGACCCTCGAAATGGCCACTATAACTTCATTTTCAACAGGGGAAGATGAAGACGGGCCCAAACTTTTAAAAGTGTTTCCCATTTGGAAAGAAATGTAAGGAAAAACAAATAATCTTACTTAGAAAAGAGGAGATTAGACTTAGAAGGAAGAATCGACCACGATTTTGTAATTTGACAAAAGTTAGGGTTTTATTTTTTCTCTCTTCAAGGATTCTAAATTTGTAGAAGTGAATGGGTTACAACTCACTCTCTCTATTTAAACCCCAAATCAACAGTTTAAGTGACCACGATTCGACGGTTGCAGAAGAATACTCCTTTCGTTCTAGAGCTTACGATTTGTCTAGTTTGGTATATATGCTTAATTTATTTTAAGGGCGATATACCAACTGTATTTGACACCTTACAACCATAATAATACTCCCTTCGTTTTCAAAATATATATGCCATACATGTGGGATCTTCGTGTGGGATAACAGTTTTATGCCATGAAGTTATGTGAAATTAATCTAGTTCAGCAACTTTTGAACAGTGTTTTAAGCCTTTTCATGAAAACATCACTTTATTCATCTGGGATTAATGCTCAAAGCTTAATATCGCCTTTTTTTTCAAAACTAGACTCAAATAATTTTAAATTAATTAGTTTTGAATACTAAAACTCCATTTTCTTGAATTAGGTGTTTCTCACATCAATGAATCTTACTCCCTTTTTATACCTTTTTCAATCAACTTTGTAAAAATATGATTAGATGATTAACATGTGAAAAAATTAATTAAAATTTTGACTAACATTACACCTATCTTCTAATCTTTTAATCTTTCATTATACATTCAATGACACAAATATTATATTTAGTTACACAATAGAATTTATCACAAATAATATGTCGTTGCTATCGTCGCTAAAAGAAATATTTTCACCGTTAAACGTGTATTGAGACAAGTTGAAGAATAAGTATAAATTTAGATTCGAAAAAAGCTGCTTAAGCCCAAGGGTCAGTCCAATCCACCTATAAAAGAGTAGATTTTGAGCTTATATTTTTAAGCCCAATAAAACTTGAGCCATTTTGGCCCAGCCTAGTTTTGGCCCAGTTCTAAGCAATTCAACCCACGGGTGACGCATCCCAGCATAACTCATTTCTTAATCGTAATTCAAAACTTATTTATTTCAATAACTCTATTAACTATAGCACTATTCTAAAGTTAAGAGTCAAATCGAACTCTTTTAGGAATTTACAAGTAAACAAAGAAAAAAAATATTATTTCTTGTTGATCTTTTCTTTTTTAGCTCTATTTTCACTCTCTATGTTTTCACTTGTAAGCAGTTGTTTCTAATCTTTCAGTTCAATGTCTCTATCGAAATATTATTTTCATCTCTTTTTATATGGTTAAATTAAAATTTGCATGATACAATTGCCTTAATTATAGAATAATGCTAGGAGTCTTAATTGTTTTGGCTTAAATATGTCTCAAATGATGTGGCATTAAATAAGACAAAATATAATTTACAACCTAGCCGATCACAATATATTTATCCCACGATCCAATACAACTATATCATACACACATCCCAAAAATAACACATAATATCTATTACAGAAAAATAAACAAATGTTATTTATACAAAAGGGTTAACTATTAGTCCTAAGGTACGAAACCTTATCAAAATACATCATGAATTTAATATATACAATAGGATTCGTGTTATATGTAATCAGTCTTAAATAAAATATATCAGCAGATAATTAATAATCCAACTCGTTTATGATTTTATCTTCTCTTTGCGTTTATCTTTATTCGAACATTCAAGTTTAGCTGCAATAAAATTTCCATGACATAGCAAGTGTGAACAACTAACTTGCTCAGCAAGTTTTATATGAATAATACGATACATGCCATGATTGAATAAGAAGTGAATGATTCAATGAATTTAAGAATAAATATCTGAACAATATGATCAATACTCGAATAATGAATAACAATTAATTATTTAAATGCTGAGTGGTCAAAATAGATCGTGAACGTCTGTTGAGCATAACATTTATTCTGTTTGTATCGTTTATATGATACTTAGGTTCTTTCCCATTATGGGTTATTCTTCTCAGTCTAAGAATCTGTACCACTATGGTTTGGATAGCCTTTAAAATAGATTACACATATGTTTGGTCGAACAAGTGGCTTAGACTTCCTTTTTAATTAGTTCATGAATGTAAGAACTTTAAACGATTTATAGTTCAAGAATGGAATGTGAATTCAATTTAACTACGTGCAAATAACAATAATATTGATGTGAAATAATTTGCAATATAAAATAAGTTAGGGTTTAGGAACTTGCTCGATATAAATTTGAGTAAGGTTAGGGAACTTGCTTGTCTGTCGATTTACTGACAATTCTCTTAACTTAAACTCCTTTGAAAGACCTAACATAAATAATGTCGGTATATCAATTAGTACAGCACATAATCGTTCATTTAACCATTTATTGACACTATTTATCTAGCATCTATATTAATTAGGATAATCACATAACACATGCAATTCAATTTTATATAATTATCCATATACAAATATTTAATTGTACCTAGGATAATGATTTAATTACTTAATATCACTCATCCTTAAGTAATATTAATTTATTAAACTTAAAACATCCATCTTCCATTCACTTAAACCCTTAAATAATTTATTATAATTGTTTAATTAATTACCTCATTTATTATCTAACATTGTTTGGATAATAAACAATAATTTTAATTACCTTTATTTATTCTTTAATATTAATTAAATAATAAATAATTATTTTATTTAATTTCGTTCATCTTTAATTATTATTTAACATCCCCTAAATAATAATTAATTAATTAACTACCCTTATCTATTATTTAATATTAATTAACTAATAGATAATTATTTTATTAACTTCATTTACATTATTTAATATATCAAATAATTACCTGAATTACTTTATTTATTATTTAATTTTTAGATAGTAAATAAATAATTTAATTATTTTTATTTCCTTTTATTTACTTTATTTATTATTTAATAATAATTAAATAATAAATAATTAATTATTTCTAGTTAATTTAATTATTATTTAATATTAATTAAATAATAATTAAGTACACCAAATGATTTTTATTCCACTTTATTGATTATTTAAATAATAAATAATTATTTTATTTGGGTCCCATATTAATTATATTAATATTTAAATCATTTTTTGACCCGTTTTATTTAATTAAAACCGATCCGACCCGGTTCAAAAGACTAATTCTGAAATCATTTTTAAGTTTAATATATTGGTCCATAAATGGTTTACATATGAAATAGCTTAGACTGCATAACAAGACTTGATTCTGCGTTTTTGTCTAATCCAGACAGCAAAGCAGACAGGTCTACCCTGTCTAGTTTAGTACAAAACGAAAGCAGAAATAAAACTGACGGATCTTGTCTGTCTAGTTTAGTACAAAACCAAACCAGACACCAAAATAGACGGTCCCTACCTGTCTGGATTGAAACAGAATCTAGACAGTTTTTCCAAAGTGACGATTTTTGCTTTAAAAATTCATTTTAATACACTTTTCATTCATTCTTTTAGATCATTTGATGTCTCATAAGTCTATGACATACCAACACACATATATTAACATATGAAACCATAGATCTAAAACAAATATCTTTAAAATAGTTTTCAAACCATTAAAACACATTTTTATGCTTGAAAATACATTTTAACCATGCATAGATCTAACTACATATCCACAAATACACATATTTATACTATTATCAACACTAAACCTCACAAATAATATATATATATATATATATATATATATATATATATATATATATATATATATATATATATATATATCACATATATAGATATTAAAACTAAAAGTTCTAAAGATAAGAATACTTTTAAATCTCTTTGCCTTTGATGCTCTGTTTCTCTTTCTTTCAAAGTAGGTTATGAAGTAGATGTCATTAAAAGCTCCTCTTTAATGGCGTTATCACACACCAACCACTAATACTTGAAGATTTAATGAACTCACTTTAGGATTTTCTTTTACTTCTCTCCCTAACTTTCTATATCTCACTTTGAGAGCTCCTCTATCTAAAACAACTAACACTTAGAAAATGAAATCTTAAGTTGGTCAAAGAGATAGTCTAGGTTAGTTTAAGTTCATCTAAAATCTATACATACAAACATATATCTCTAGGTTTATCATTACCTTAATCCTTGAAATCATTATCCAAGCTATCTTTTGAGATTTCTTATATTTGATAGCCAATGAGAGAACTTCAAAGTGATATTGCATAGGACCCATGTGGGCCCCTTCCTCCTCCAACTGGCCACTCTCTCTCTCTCTCTCTCTCTCTCTTCTCTATCCATGCTTTCTACTTTTTTTTAAATGTCAAATTAGTAGCTACATTGACCAAGAGGTTGACTTCTACTTAATTCTCAAATTGGGTTAAGTTTGGGCCACTAGTTAAATTCCTATTGGGCTCCAAATAATTAAAACATTGGGCTACCACCCCTACTAGCATTGTCTTGTAAAATAAATCAAGTAGTGAGCTAGTTAATTTAATTTACATAAATCACATAAAAAATTTACAAGTACATTACATAATTAAATGCTTGGACTTGTTTAGCTTACATACAAGGTTAGTCCATTGGAATTAATTACAATCTTGAACTATTAAATAAATTCACATAGTTTAGCATATTATCACTGTAACGTACCGAAAACCCCATCATTTGCAAATGGTGATCTTGGGCGTTAATACATACATTTTACCTTTAAAACTATTCATTTAACCATAATACAGCTTATAATCTTGTTTATTTAACTTACAATCATCACTTGCCTCAAAATCATAACCTTCACTTACCTTATGCTAAAACTCAGATCATATATAAATAAATTATTGACCTAGTCTATTACATTTCAAAATCATATATCTTATGATTTTTCTTAGCTAATCATGTGAATATAATCACCATGCATAAATATCCATACATAATCCTGTTTACACACATCTGTCCCATACCTGCGAGTTCATTATATATACGACTCGACTTATAACAATACATTAATCTTATCTCTTTGCAACCTTTCTTTGAATAATACATACATGCATATTTATCGCTATAGATTTACAAAATCATACATCCCTTTATTACCATCAAGGTTTAATATTTAAAACCAAAATGTCACATAACTTGTACCTGTACAAATTTATATTCATCCATTTACTTATTATATTACACAAATGAATATAATACATTCTTCCACATCTTTCTATGCATTTACCATTTTAATTACCTTTTTGCATAACCGGAACCTCCGGCATTCTCATACATTGCCTGAAATTGTCAGTTCATAGCAAGAGTGAGCATAAAGGCTTAGCAAGTTTAACAGATAACACCTTTCATGCTTGCAGTTCATAAACATGCGTCATGCATTCTTTACTTTATCATGCTGTGCATTTTCAAATTATAAATGTTACATATTACATTTACCAGTTAAAACAAATAGTTGTATGAAGTGCACATTTCAAAATATTTAATGTCACATAGTTTGTCAAATAGTTCACATAGAGCATTTATTATATTTTAACAAGTTTGAAAAACTTATCTGATATATGTTACCAAGCTTAACCTTTACGTTATTTGATTGTCTTTCGTAGTCTTCATCGTGTCAGTTTGCTAATCCGAACTTATTTGTAAACATACAACATAATATCATTATAGGGTCATAAAACTTTACATAATTCTTTTCACTTTAACTATAATTACTAGACCATTAGTCTCCATTCATTACACTCTTGATGTGTTACACCTAACATAGATTAATAATACATCCTAACTCATTCTCGACCTTTTACATAACCCTTAACATGATTTGACTTAGCTTTAGGCATGTTATATTATGCCATTCATTATTTTATTATGCCTTAACACCCTTTAATTTGACCATTATTATCAATTCTAAGGTTTATATAACTTATTTCTATCATTATATAGCTTTTTGGAACCTTAATTTTTTTTTTTTTGATGAAGAGTAATCTCGCCCCGGCGCCAACAGACTTCGCTGGTCGTGAAATCTTCTTGGCGAGATGTTTAGTACAAAACATCTGGCCCTGACCAAGTGTTCAGAAATCAAAAATTTTGATTTTTGCACTACCTTTGCTGATTTTTAACTCATTCATCTTACATCCAATTAAGCTCAAATTTAGACCATAGCTAGGTCTTACTACCTAGTATTTTACAAAATATTATATAACTCATTTGGCTTCTTAAAAGTATCGAAGAAATAGCCCGTAGGAGGGCGTTTCAACTTATTTTTATACTTAGAAAAAAATTTAACTTCAAAACTCATTTTCACCAACTTTGTGATTTTTGGCCATTTGCTTCCAAACTTCATTTCAAAACTTAACATAGCTTACATACATCATATAAGATATGTCTAGGCCTTTCAAACAATTTAACTTTGCACGAGGCGAGATTTGTCCGTAAAAATCTATTTTAGGTCAAAACGATCGATTTCGATCACTCGAGTCGCATTTTCATTCTAACTTTCATTCGTTAACTACCAAATCAACATAGACACGTATAATAACATAAAACCAAGTCATTTGATTTCATTTCACCTTTAATTACACAAAATTGCAAAAATTCACCTTTAAGTTGGATTTTCACTAACTTTACTTAAAATTTTATTTTTCAATTCTTAGACTCCACTTTCTATACACTCATAATTAGTTCATTTATCAACTTTGTGGCCTTATACTACACATATAAGACTTGTTCCAAATTTCTTTACTTTCAAAATATGTTTATAAGAACATATTACCACCATAGCTAATTTTAGCTTTCAAACTCGTATTTTCTTTACATTAGAGTATATAACATGCTATATACATGCAAATACATTTCATACCATCATACTCAACCTTATATATTAAGGTTTCACCATGATCTTTCAATTCTAGACGCATAATCTTCCATGATTCTACCTTTTAACTAAAAATAAAAACTTAAACACACTTAAATCAAGGTTTTAAGTTAAGAAAACTTTTAAACCTTTATGGATGATCAACTTCTTCACATGAATAACTTTGCCATGATGAGACATTCCTCTTTTCTTCTTGCTCCTTGATCATCCAACCATCATAGCTTCTTTGATCAAGCTTTCTCTCTCTAAACATCCATGGCTTCTTGCTCTTTCTTTCTCCTAGGGTTATATTTCCAGCAAAATGAAGAATAAGAGCTCTTGCCTTGCTTTTTCACTTAATTTATGAGACTTAACTAGGCTAGTTAAGGTAATATAATCATGGTTAACTCATCCAAGGGCATTTTTAACATTTCACCACTTGGGACATAACGGTCATTACTTAATTTGTCAAGAGTATTTTGGTCATTTTACACCTTTAGGACACAAAGGTCATTAAATCATTTGTTGAGGGCAATTTGGTCAATAGCCACTTTTGCTAGATTTTCCATTTTTCATGCTAATTCCATTTAAGCTAACTTTTATACTTCTTATCATTAACCCATTTCATGCTCATTTAAATTGTTTCTTCTTTTAATCGATCGACTAGGTCATTCGTTTTCCGCTATACTACGTTCACGTAGTCTCATTTTATAGCTTAATTAGTCATTTAATTGTAAATTGACTAAATAACTTTCTTTAACTAGAATTACATTTTTAGTTTCCTACGAACCTTTTCGGTTTCATATTTAATTAATTTCACTTCCTGACATCTCAAATGGTCAGATTGCTCACTTTTTCCATAAACTGCTTTTTTAAAAAGGGAACCCTACTCGAATTACCAAAATCCATACTCATTTATCCTTTTACGCTCATATAATCATTTTACAATTTTTACGTCTTATCGTTTGTTTACTTAACACACATATGTCAATTTGAACCATACTTGCATACTACATTCTTTCTACTCATTTTCAGGAGTATTACCTTCTGTATTTATACCCCGTATAAATACTTACCTTATTTCAATCAATTAATATCAATTTCTTAATAAATTCCAAACGTTCAAAAATCACAATCCTTATTATTCCGTTAATCTCTAATATACCGATTAGGTTAAACGGTTCCTTCTTTTTTGCACATGCTATCACACATTACTTTGCCATTCTTGTAACCTAGCCTCTCCAGACCTATTCATTAAGCTAGTTATTAATATTTATAACCAAAACTTAATTTACATATTCTTTCTTCATTTCCTTTATTCTCTAAGTTTTAACTTTTCTTTCATTATTAAATCAAATATATACATGTACATATATTCAACCTACCACATACTGACACAACACAGTGTCTTACATTAATTATTTTCTGTCCTTTACCTTTAATCCGTTTTATTTCCATTCAATCATTATAAATTAAATTTATTATAATTCCTTCATATATCGAGTCACTAATGCACTTTAAATTGGCGATTGATCCTTATAAGCTCTATAGACCCTTATTTACATCAAGAGTCCCTCTTTACCAAATCAACCACATAGGTCATTCCTAACACATTGATTACATAATAAATTCTATTTAATAACTCCTTACTACTTTATGTTCTTCAAAACTAGGTTTTAATTGCTAACCTTTACTTAATTAGTCAAGATTCCTATTTAGAAGTCTTGTTAAAATCTGGGATGTCACAGTCACCCATTAAATATTCATATTAATTAAATCACATGATCCAATTAATTGAATATTTATATAAACTTAATATCTTACCAATCCTTTGATATTAAAATTCTTAGGTTGGTCCATTAATTTAACATATTCATTAATTCGACCTTCCTTTAATTTAATCAACCATATAGTCATATAGTTAACCAATCACATAAGACTTTAAATTAATTCTTACCAAAAATTTATTAGAAATTAAATTCTTAATTTCATTTATAAAGTCACTTAAAATTCTTGGTCATTACGGATCAACTCCTCCTTCTGGCTGGCATTCAACTCCTTATTAATGTAGATCGATCTTAACACTCCTTCCTCCGTTGCTAAATCAACTTCCTCCAATTCATTCTATTGAGGTCTGGGTCGATCCTCAAAGCATTTTAGAGCCGGTTCTACTTTTTACTGCACAACCTCTTCCTCTTCATTGGCGTTGGAGTGGGGGGACACCTTATAAGCCTTCGGACTTGAATGTACCCTCAGGCTCCTCCCCCTCGCACCATCATAATCAAAACACTACCTTTTTGTCAGGTCTGACAATCCTCTCCCATTTTAATTTCTATTCTTCTTTTCTTTTTACTCATTTGTCATTTTTCGATTAGGCTCTTCGCTTAGCACTGATCACATTCCTAGCATCTTCCGAGTCAAGTGTGACGCCCCCAAATTCAAGTACCTCTACCTCGAACTTGGTGCTCGCAATCCAAAACATACATCATAACTAATTCTTAACCCATCACGGAATAATATAAATATTACATTAACTAATAATTACATAAATACAACTGTCCCAGGTTTACGCAACCTTTACTAATACATACATAATTTAGTTCATAAATTAATATGAGTCTAAACACAAAAGTTCATTATATATATATATATATATATATATAAGTTATTACTCTGCGACTTTCTCCTTTCCTTTGTCTTTTTCGGATCCATTGATTTTCTCGGTCTTAACTGTAACATTTAATGGAAAGCAAAAAATGAGAAACAAGTTTGCTCAGCAAGTATAAGTCTAGTAATAACAAGTAATCATGCTCAAGTCTAGTAAATTGAATTAAATGAACTTAGTGTATCAAGTTTCAACAGTTACAAGATCTGAATAATTCCATTACTAAGAGGTCACTATGGATCATGAACTCTTAAAAGGAATGACAGTGTTTTACTACAAACCTTCAATAACAGGTACTTTAGGTGATAAACCATATCGTACCCATATTATGCATAACGTTCAATCATAGTGCGCGAGTCGGTTGCTGGACAAAAAGTATTTCCCTTTTATCAAGGTTGTTTATCTTAGCATATCATAGAAATCCGAACCAAGACAAATGATTTTGATAGCTTGCTAATACATAAATGATTTTATCTCATTATCTGTCTTGTCGAATCAAATGGCATAGATATTTCTCTCAATAATATGATTGATTTTAATCATCGTCTGTCTAGCCGAATCAAATGACAAAGACACTCTTTTACAACATATGACTTACACATTAGGTTTCGAGTAATTTTTTTTATAACATTCAAATATGAATAATTTAGATTTAAAAGTCAACATTCGGATATAAAATTAATCCTTCATGAATATAAACACGAACATCAATATTTGAGTTTAATATGAATCATTTTTCAATTAATATAGAGTATCAATTACTTGTACGAAATGATAAAGTGTGTACAAGTTAGAATACTTACGTGCATTGTCGTCTCTAACCGTCTCTAAGTTATCTTCCTTCCGATAAACTACACATTTCATAAATCCCTCTATCGATTAATCTTTATCGGATCTTATATATCAATCTATTTCGACCTATACATTCACGTATATTTACTTCATGAATTTACATAACTAAGACACATAAATAAAATAATCCTCCTTATTATTTTATTTGTTTAATCACCTCTTATCTTCTCAACATCATTTATCAACCCATGGACTTCACAAATAAAATAATTCTTATTGTTATTTTTTTTGTTTAATTATTTCTTTTATTCATCATTTTTTTCATAAATAAAATACTAATTATTATTATTTTATTTATTTAATTATTTTTTGTTCACCATTCTATTTATAAATCTTAACTATTAATTTTCATCATTACTTTTCACAAATAAAATAATCTTCATTTTTATTTTATTTGTTTAATCATCTCTTATTCATTAACCTCCATGAACTTCACAAATAAAATAATTCTTTATTATTTTATTTGTTTACTTTTCCCTTAATTATTATTTATTTTTATCCATCATTCTCCAGAAATAAAATAATCTTTATTATTATTTTATTTCTCTTTTATTTATCACAAATAAAATAATATGTATTATTATTTTATTTGTTTAAGTCATTTATTTATTATTAATTATTTTTTATTTTATTTTAAAAGTTTGACCCGGATCTGACCTAGTTTGACCCGAACCCGAACCGAGTTACTTTGATCTAACCTGGCCCAGTCTGGGTCAGATTTCCAATTCTGTCAGCCGCGCCACAAAACACACTGGAACCGGCGTTGCAGCGCCAAGTCTCTAGAATCCAAAAATTACCTAAGGGCGCTGCCACGTCCAAAAGTGAACTGCGACCTACGCTGCCACGTCAAGTCACTAGAAAGTTTTCTCCTTTTTTTTTTATTCTGGTTTTTCAATTTTTATGGTTTTGATTCTTTTTATTTTAAATGTTCATAACTTGTTCATTTCACTTTCAAATGAGTTCAAACTTGAACTATAACTTAGTAAATTCATATTTTAACAAAATTTATGGGTTTTGATCATTTCAAAAATTATTTATTAAACATATAGTGGTTCAGAAATATTAGGGTTTTACTATAAAACACCTTTTACAAGAAAATTCATAACAAGTTCGTTTCAGCTCATTTTTCTTCCGTTCCACTTGAATTATCTCCGTATCTTTTATTTTCACAACATATGGTTCATTGCTTTCACAACTAACACATATATCTTGGTTTAAAAAAATTTAAAACTCATGTTTTCATGTGATTTACACATATTGCATGATCGCATATATTTTTCTTGCACTATTAAACAACATAGCACAACTAAGCACATAACCTCCTTAAAAAAATCCTTCCTTATACCTTTAGATCATTCATGATCCCACGATACACAAATCACCCACAACCAACTTGCATAACCATACTACTAACTAAAATACACTAACTTGATTAAAAATTTAGGGTTAGAAAGTGTTTATACCTTCTTGAAGCTTCTCTTCTCTTGGCAATGAACTTAGTTAGGCTTTCCACTTCCTCTTCCTTGTATCAATATCCTTATCAAGGCTTCTTCTTGCTCCACTTCTTTTTCTTCAGCAAGAGTTTCCCTAGGTTTTCTAATTTTTCTCTCAAACTCACTATTTTTTCTCTATATCTCCTAACTTGGCAGACAAATAAATTAGGAGTGCTCTATTTATGGGCTTTCTTAATGTACACATACTTTACATATACATGTATTTATCCATCCCAACATTGCATTAACCATTGGATAAATAAGATTTGGTAAAAATAAATTACCAAATTCTACTTTTAGGACAATTTGCCATTTTCCAACTCATGATGTTACTTCACATGGCCTTAAAAATTGAAAAATCAAGCAACATGGGGGGTTAGGGGGGCCTAATGGTCAGCTTTTTGGGGAGGGAGTACTCCCTCTCTCTCTCTCTCTCTCTCTCTCTCTCTCTCTCTCTCTCTCTCTCTCTATATATATATATATATATATATATATATATATATATATATATAATCTCCCAAAGTCTCTAGAAATTGGTCCCCAAATTTGGGTCAATTAATTGGGCTATCAATTTAATTCTCATTGATTATTAACTTAAATCCTTTGGGCCAAGTCCACCTCTTATATATATATATACACATATTAGGGCAAATTATAGGCATTCTCATTGGGCTAATTAATCAAGCATACAAACAATAATCTATTGGCTTATTTTTAATCCATCTTGGACTTAAGTTTCCTAATAATATATTGGGGCATCACACATTACATTTAATAATGACATCGGGCTCATTTTAATTATCCCCATTAAACTATAATTGGACATAACACTTAATTATTCCACTAATCACATAGTTAACTATTTAACCTTTCTCATTAATTTAAATTATTATTTTGCCACACAAGGCACATCACTTAAGCTTAGTTAAGTATAACATGAGCTTCAACATAATTATCTCTTGATTCCTTCTTTGTTCACATACTCAATTCAAATTAATTGAATCAATTAGCTTCACACACATATATAAGCACATAGTGATCTTCAAATAATTTCATTTGCATTAATAATAAAATTACATATTGTTTTGGTCATTACATCAACTGTCTGTTTTCCCTGTTCTTTCTCTTCTTCATCCAAATCCACCACCATTGGTTGTTTGTCTTTGGAATCTCCACCTTGTTCCGCTATCAACTTCTTCTTTCCTTTCCTTTCATGAGTAACTTGTTTTCCTGCACTTCCTCCCAGCTTGCTAACTTTAGTGAATCAGGCTTAGCAATACTGTTTTCCCCTTTTTCAGCAACATCATCAAAGAAGGTCGCCTCTATGATGTATGTCGTATCTGACGCTAAAGGGTTTTTTGTTGCTGGTATTCTGACTTCCTTTCCTTTCCAAATTACTTTTATACACAGATGGAAGACTAACGGTACCACCCCATAGTAGGTCTGACATGCTCGCCCCAATAACACATGGTATGTCGCGTCGATTTCTACTACATGGAACATTACAGGTCCCCTGATCTTTCCTACCCGTATATCCACCTTTACGTGACCAAGGGTTATTGTGCATTGGTTGGCAAACCCTGTGATACTCGTCATTTCTTTAATGAGCTTCTTTTTTGGCAGACCCAACTGTTTAAATACATTATAGGGCATGATATTCACAGATGCGCCCTTGTCTATAAATTCCCTTCTCACCTCCATACCATTAATTATCGCTATAACATACAGCTGTCTGTTGTGAAGGTATTTCACCTCCTGATCAGCTTTAGAGAAAGAGATTTTGTTATCTTCCTCCTCCATCACTTTCACAAAGCCTTTGTTCATTCCATGCAAGTTTCTTATGTTTCGACAACTTTGATCATTGCCTTGGTCGCCTATATCCTCGATTCCTTGGACAATCCTATCTGGTTGAAAAAGCTAATAAACTTCACTCAACTCATTAGTGTCGTTACTTGCAACCCAGTTCAGGCACGTCATCACTTCTTATAGCACTTCTCTGCTCTGCCATTTCTACTTCTCTTCCATCTAATACTTCACTATGAATGATGGTGTTGCACGTTTCCTTTCCTTCATGGTTGGGCAGTGGCTTGTCCGGTACACTACTTCTCTGTGCCAAATCGATCTCCCCTACTGTTAGTTTTTCATGGTAAATTCTTCTCAAACTATAACAATCCATAGTGGAATGTCTTGCGTATTGATGATATATGCAGAAGTCTGGTCTCCTCTTCATTTCTTCAGTTATTGCAAATCTGGGTCTTGGAGGCTTCACCACTCCGTGTTCCACCCACTACTCATATAGATCTTTGAATGCCCATTCATTGCAAGTAATGGCCTATGGGATTGGTAGTTATCTTCAGGCTTACCCTTACTTATTTCATTCCTCTCATTCTTCTCCTTCTTGCGCCATGTGGCTCTTGTTGAGAGTCTGCCAAAGCTACAACACATGTCCACTTGTCCTTCTATGAAACAGTTGTATGGTTTATGTGCAATGATACGATCCCCCTTAATTCCTGTGCAAAGGATGAAAGTTGAGAAGGAATTGCAGGCTCTGGTGATGAGGTGGGGCTTGAAAGCATCTAGAGCACTATTATAGTATATGCTGACCAAATCCTTTTCTTCAATCAGCTCTACACACTTCTATACCTGTGCCCTGAATCTATCTATATAGTTTGACAGCTCTATTAACTTGGTCACACTCCATCCTTGTGTTTTGATGATGCCTTTCTATTTTTACCAAGTTCTCGTTATTAAACTAATCATGCAGCAGGCCTATTCAGCATCCTGAATGAAAGATCAGTTGTATGCACCAATACAACAAGATGTAAACTGAACTGGATTAAGCAGAATAAAGCAGTATAAATACAACAAGCTAAAAAAAAGACTGGATTGAGTTGGATCAAGAACTGTTATGCAGCAGACTGAATAACGAAGTTGGATTCAATTTGCAGAAACTCAATAGCTGAATAAAAAACTGCTTTGAGTTATCTAGAATTAATGTAAGATCTTACCTAGAGTTTATTTTAATCAAGGCTCTTAGATTGCAATGTATACATGGAAACTTAAATTGAATTTTCAAAACCATCTCTAAAAGGAAATATTAAATCACGATTTTGAAATTAAAAGCATAATTTTTTTTTTAAAAAAATAGTTTCCTTCCAAATAGAAATCTTTCACAAAGATTCTAATCGATTGATTGATTGTGTTGATATTTCCATATATAAACGACATAATTGGTTATAATCGATCTTTCCATGTAAGTTAAAATGTGTAATCAATTAGATTGATTGATTGTTGTTTTCCATAATTAAAGGAAATGAATTTGTCTATAATCAATCATGGTGATTAATTATGGGAACTAGATTTGAAGATAAAATCTCAGATATACTTACTCTATGCCCAACGGAATTATTATTTGTCTCAAGAGCTGATTGATGAAATCTATTATTCTGGAAATCTGCTATCAAATTATTTTAATCTTGATAATCTCCAGATTTTTGCAAAAGGAAACTCCTTCATATACAAAACAGATTCGTGAAAATGGAAACCTTTCTTGAGTGTTGTAACGGCTAGTAAAACCCTCTTGTATGAATCATCTTGATCACTAGTTGTTCTATATATATAATATATATTGAATACCTATTATATAATATTGCTTTCATTCTCGGTTTAAGCTTAATTTTTTCGTGAAGCAACCAACTACTGAATAGGCTATTATCCTATCTGATTTATTTTTCTACCTTGTTACTTTGAGCTAAATTGGTGATATCTCTTACACTCATACTTGATCATTTGCATATAGAGTTTGAGCCTTGAATTGATTTATCTCTCTTGCTTTCATTATAACTATTATGCAATCCATTCATAATATTATTTGTCTAATTTGTTGTCTAATCCGATTGGGTTAGGTTTTTTTACAATTAAATTTCAAGTGAGCTTAGAAGCTCGGTGAGTAATTGCACTTAAGAGGTGCATTGGTTTACACAAAGAGAGCATAAATGCTCAAGGGGGATAGGTCCTCAACATTGGGAATTTAAATTGTAAGTGTGATTTATAAATCAAAGTTAATTAATAAAAGGGGTCTCCAATACCAATTAGTATTGGACGTAGATTAGGCCACTAGAGTAGAGGTTAAGGGAAGAACCACGTAAAAATTCTTGGTGTTCATGGGATTGCTTGATTTATCTATTTTGTTGTATGTTCTAAAGTTTCTCTATATATAAAAATGTTAACAGATTCAAAACAGTCTCTTATAAATCTCATTGCATTGGTTCTATAATAAATTGAATTATTAATATAGTAAACTGCTTTTATATCCAGCAGACTAAATCTTTGATACAACAAACTGTTTTCATATCCAATAGACTAAGTCTCTAATTTAGTTAGTTGTTTTCATAATTTAGTAAACTGCATAATAAACTATTTTATTAATTTGTAAAAATTAGACATTGTTTATTCGCACACTTATTCAACCCCCCTTCTAAGTGTGCCTACTTTTATTTCTATTGGTATCAGAGTTTGGCTCTACTTATCTTGGTCTTAAAGGCGACTTATAAGGTAAGATTTTGCTGTGGCACAATTTGGAAGCAACGTACAAGAAAGGCAATCAATCAATCGACCTTCATTGCTACATAGAACCAAGAATTACAGCTTTTGGAAGTTTCAGATGAGGATCTATCTCAAAAGAGATCCTTGGGAATGGTGGGTCGTGAAAAATGGTCCAGATATCCCACGGATGGATGATGGTACTCCAAAAGCGCTAATCGAAATGGACTCAATTGAAATGAAGATGACATCATACGATGCAAAAGTAATGAACACATTACTCAGTGGCATGGTGCAGTCCAAAATAGACAAAATCTCATCATTCAACACTACCAAAGAGATTTGGGATATTTTAAAGGTGAGACATGAAGGAGCATCAAAAGTAAGGGAACTAAAGCTAAGTATACTCATACACGATTACGAGATGTTCAATCTAAAAAAGAAAGGAACTATGAAGGAAGCTCAAGCTATATTCTTAGTGCTCATGAACTCATTGAAGCTACTTAACAAGGCGATTCCTCAAAGTAAAATCAGCTGAAAGTTACTACGGGCTTATTTAACTTTGTTTGGTGACTTAGAAGAATATGAACATCAGTTAAAAAGATATGATGAGGATGAGGAAACTTTTAGGAAGAAAGTGTTAGTTCTTAATGCAGGTAAAGAAGATGAATCAAGCGATGACTCGGATGAAAAAATAGTTATGTTATCCAAAAAATTAAAAGGGATGTAATAACGGAAAAATAAAAGAAGAAATACCATGACATCTAACAAGTTCAAGGGAAAGTCAAATGAAGAGACATGCTTTGAATGTGGACATCTCGGTCACTTCAAAAAGGATTGTTTCCAACTGAAGAATAAAGGGAAATCAAATTTTAAGGATAACAAAAAGAAAGCACTAGTCACTTAGAGTGATGATTAAGATGTGGAGATTGAAGAGAATGAAAAGATAGCTTAAGTTTACTTTATAGGACTTGAAGGAGAATCAAGTGACGTAAACTTTAATGATTATAATGTGTTAAAACAAGAAAATAAGAAATTAAGAGAAAAGAATATGTATTTAAAAGATTTAATAAATACTCTAATAAATGAAGTTGATACTTTAATTGAAGAAAAAGAATAAATGGAAACAACACAAGATAAAAGAATTTTAAATGCTAAAATTGATTGTTTTAATAATTATAACAAAATACTTTTTAATAAAGTAAATCACTTTAATAATGAAAATGAAAAACTAAGAAATGAAATTAAAATGAGAGATGTTTGTATTAATACTTTTAATAATGATACATGCGTAAAAGAAATTAATGATAATACTAAAGAATTACAAAAAGAAATAGAATCACTAAATATATCACTGGTTAAGTTTTTGCAAGGTGAAGAAAATTTAACTATTATGTTGAGAGAAAAAAGACCTAGCTATAAAAGACAAGGAATTGGATATCAAGAAGCCTCTAAAAAGAACAATATAAGATTTTAAAATTCAAATCACAATTTAAATTGAATTATTGTTCTCTTTTTACTACTTGCAAAAACTATAGAACTAAAGGGCATTCAAATGTTAATTGTAACATGAAAGCTAATAAGGTATGGGTAAAGAAGAATAACTTACATGCTACTAACATAAGTGGACCCAAAATAATATGGGTACCAAAATGGTAAACTGTATTCTTATTACAGGTAGGGCTTAAAGCAAAAGTTACATCTCAAAAGTAGTAAGATTAGCATTGATAATGTTCATCTTGTCAAAGGTCTTAAATTTAATCTTCTTAATATAAGTCAATTGATGGATAATGGTCATCAAGTTAAATTCAAAAATGATAAATGCTCTATTTTTCATGGTATAATAATGCTACTATAGTCGCACAAAGAGAAGGAAATATATATAATATTGATTTTGAGCAACAAAAAAAAGAAGTTTGTTTATCAGCCATAAAAGATGAAGCAAATCTATGACATAAAAGGCTGGGACATGTTCACATGAATTTAATAAAGAAATTATCAACAAAAATTCTTGTGAGAGGTCTACCCAAAATTAATTATGAAAAGAAAGGAATATGTGCGTCTTGTCAACTTGGTAAGAAAATTAGAACATCATTCATCATAAAGAATCAGGTATCAACTTCATCACCTATGCAATTATTACACCTTAATTTATTCGGTCCAGAAAGGCATGCTAACTTAAATGATAAATTTTATGCTTTTGTTATAGTTGATAATTATTCTAGATATGCTTGGGTGACATTTCTTAAAACTAAAGGTGAAGCATTTAGGAATTTTGAAAGACTAACAAAGAATTTAGAGACAATGTACAATCTCAAGTTGATAAGAATAAGAAACGATCATAGTGATGAATTCTAAAAAGAGTTCATTCCATTTTGTGAGTAAAGAGAAATTAACCATGAGTTTTTCGCACCAAGGACAACAAAAAAAATGGAGTGGTGGAAGGAAATAATAGAACAGTACAAGAGATCGCACATACATTGCTACAAGAGAGTAAGGTTCCATAAAAATTTTAGGCTGAATCGGTAAATACATCTTGCTACATTATAAATAAAGTAGTGATTCATCTTGTACTTCTTAAAACTTCTTATGAATTGCTAAACAATAAAATTCTTAATATAATTTACTTCAAGGTTTTATGATCAAAATGTTTCGTACTTAATACAAGTGGTAACTTAGAAAACTTTGATGCGAAATTATATAAACAAATACTACTTGGTTATTCTCAATAAAGCAAAGCATATCGTGTATATAATATTCATAAATCTTTTGTAGAAAAATCTGGTCATATGAGTTTTAATGTGCCTAATAATGATCTATCAAAAGAAATAGATGAGGATGTAGGAAATAATGAAGCTGTAATCAATCCAGTATGTCAGAAAACCCCAAGCAGCTCACTGAATACAAATCCAGCAAAACAGACAGATCAATGTAGCTCGCTGGATTCCACGGATAAGGAGAAACAACAAACCAGGTCAACAAATCAAAAAACTATTTTGAAGATCCAAGAAGCTAAATCAAATGAAACAAGTGAAGAATTTTCAAATTCAAATTTTATTCAACATGAGAAGCAAATGCACAATGTATCCATGCCAAAATAGTAAGGCATATCAAAAATCATCCACCTGAAAATATAATTGGAGACATCAATCGAGCAATTATCATAAGAAGATGTGTACACAATTTGAGTGCCTTCTCAGCCTTCCTGTCACAAATAGAACGTAAGAATGCGAATGAAGTATTACTTGATGAGAATTGGCTCTTGGCAATACAAGAGGAACTTTAACAATGCAAAAGATGTCAAGTTTGGAAGTTAGTTCCTACACCACAAGGAACATCAATAATTGGAACCAAATGGGTCTTCAAGAATAAGCTTGATGAACATGGGACTATCACTTGCAATAAAGCAAGGCTTGTGGCTTAAGAATACAACCAACAAGAGGGGATAGATTATAAAGAAACATTCGCCCTAGTTGCAAGGTTAGAATTAATTCAGCTACTCCTAGCCTTTACTTTCCACAAACAGTTCAAGCTACACCAAATAGATGTAAAGAGCACATTCCTAAACGAGTACATAAATGAGGAAGTGTATTTAAAATAGCCTTCTAGATTTGAACATGAAAAGTATCCTCATCATGTATACAAACTCAATAAGGCACTTTACAGACTCAAGCAAGCACCTAGAGCGTGGTACAAAAGGTTGAGTAAGTTTCTTATCTCGAATGGATTTACAAGAGGTAAAATCGACTCTACATTATTTATTAAGCATGAAAAGCAAGATATTATTATTGTATAAATATATGTAGACGATATCATTTTTTATGCTACTACTAATATGCTTTGTGAGTGGTTTCTAATTGTATGCACAAGAAATTTGACATGAGCTTAATAGAAGAGCTTAATTACTTTTGGGACTCCAAATCAAGAAAACCAATGATGGCATTTATATTCATTAAACCAAATACAAAAAGGAACTACTCAAACGATTTAGATTTGACAAGTCAAATTCAAAAGCAACACTAATGAGTACCATAATCAAGCTTACTTCGGATGACAAAAGTATTGATGTAAAGGTAACAAAATATCGAAGTATGATAGGAAGTTTATTATATTTAATTGCTTCAAGACCCGATATTATGTATAGTGTTTGTCTACGTGCAAGATTTAAAACAAACCAAAAAGAATCACATTTAAATGTTGTTAAAAGAATATTTAAATATTTATGTGGTACTATCAACTTTAGTTTATATTATCTAATATGCAATGATTTTGATCTAATGGGTTACTCAAATATAGACTATGCAAGTTGCCAAATTGATAGAAAAAACACTAATGGTGATTGTATCTTTTTGGGACAAAGTCTAGTGTCTTAACATAGCAAAAAGCAAACCTCTGTCGCTCTTTCAACAACTGAGGGTGAATATCTAGCTATAGGAAATTGTTACTCTTAAATACTTTGGAAGTGTTAAAATTTAATTGATTTTGATGTGACATGCAATACTATGCTTATACATTATGATAACACAAGCATAATTAACATATCTAAAGATTTAGTTTTGCATTCACGCAAAAATCACATTAAAGTTAGGCATCACTTTTTAAGGGATAATGTGTATAAAAGTTTAATTAAATTAATTTTTATTCCCACAAAACTTCTATTAGTTGATATTTTTACTAAACCATTAAGTGAAGAGAGGTTTTACACTTTAAGAAGAGAACTTTGTATATGCATGATTTCTTAAAAATACAACTGTCTATCTGCTCTTATATGTCAAACTGAATTGCATCATTTATAGTGATTAATTTCTTCATGTGCACACACTTGCTAAAATTAATCTGCATAATTTATAGAATTAATTTGTGATATATGCTGCTAAATTGATTTATATGCTTGCATGATTTATGGAATACATAATTTTAAATTTTAAAAATCAGTTTAATGATTTATGAAAACTAAATCTACAATTATCAGAAATATGGTAACCTATTTGGATTATATGTGACAACTCGAATTTTTAAAACATATTTTAAATGAGAATTAGATAAGAATTTCATGAATGAAATTCAAATTTTTATGATAAGGTGCAATGAACGTGAATGTATAAATATATGTGTTATATAAACCAAATAAGAGATAAGATAGTCATGGAGAAATAAAATTCGTATTTGAAAAGTTCTATGTGTACATAATCACTTTTTAAGGGATAATGTGTCTACATGTTTAATATAATTAATTTTTATTCCCACAAAGCATCTATTAGTTGATATTTTTACTAAACCACTAAGTGAAGAAAGGTTCTACACTTTAAGAAGAGAACTTTGCATGTGCATGATTTCTTAAAAATACAACTGTCTATCTGCTCTTATATGTCAAGCTGAATTGCATCATTTATACTGATTAATTTCTTCATGTGCACACACTTCCTAAAATTAATCTGCATAATTTATGGAATTAATTTGTGATATATGCTACTAAATTAATTTATATGCTTGCTTGATTTATGGAATACATAATTTTAAAATTTGAAAATCAGTTTAATGATTTATGAAAACTAAATCTACAACTATCAAAAATATGGTAACCTATTTGGATTATATGTGACAACTCGAATTTTTAAAACATATTTTAAATGAGAATTAAATAAGAATTCCATGAATGAAATTTTAATTTTTATGATAAGGTGCAAGGAACGTGAATGTATAAATATATATGTGTTATATAAATCAAATAAGAGATGAGATAGTCATGGAGAAATAAAATCCGTATTTGAAAAGTTCTATGTGTACATTATCACTTTTTAAGGGATAATGTGTCTAACGGTTTAATTAAATTAATTTTTATTCCCACAAAACTTCTATTAGTTGATATTTTTACTAAACCACTAAGTGAAGAGAGGTTTTACACTTTAAGAAGAGAACTTTGCATGTGCATGATTTCTTAAAAATACAACTGTCTATCTGCTCTTATATGTCAAGCTGAATTGCATCATTCATAGTGATTAATTTCTTCATGTGCACACACTTGCTAAAATTAATTTGTATAATTTATGGAATTAATTTATGATATATGCTGCTAAATTGATTTATATGTTTGCATGATTTATGGAATACATAATTTTAAATTTAAAAAATCAGTTTAATGATTTATGAAAACTAAATCTACAATTATCAGAAATATGGTAACCTGTTTGGATTATATGTGACAAATCGGATTTTTAAAACATATTTTAAATGAGAATTAGATAAGAATTTCATGAATGAAATTTAAATTTTTATGATAAGGTGCAAGGAACATGAATATATAAATATATATGTGTTGTATAAACCAAATAAGAGATAAGATAGTCATGGAGAAATAAAATTCATATTTGAAAAGCTCTCTGTGTACATTATCACTTTTTTTAGGGATAATGTGTCTACATGTTTAATTTAATTAATTTTTATTCCCACAAAGCATCTATTAGTTGATATTTTTACTAAACCGCTAAGTGAAGAGAAATTTTACACTTTAAGAAGAGAACTTTGCATGTGCATGATTTCTTAAAAATACAACTGTCTATCTGCTCTTATATGTTAAGCTGAATTGCATCATTCATACTGATTAATTTCTTCATGTGCACACACTTGCTAAAATTAATTTGCATAATTTATGGAATTAATTTTTGATATATGCTGCTAAATTGATTTATATGCTTGCATGATTTATGGAATACATAATTTTAAATTTTGAAAATTAGTTTAATGATTTATGAAAAATAAATCTACAATTATCATAAATATGGTAACCTGTTTGGATTATATGTAACAACTCGAATTTTTAAAACATATTTTAAATGAGAATTAGATAAGAACTTCATGAATGAAATTTAAATTTTTATGATAAGGTGCAAGGAATGTGAATGTATAAAATATATATGTGTTATATAAACCAAATAAGAGATGAGATAGTCATGGGAAAATAAAATTCGTATTTAAAAAGCTCTATGTGTATATGATGAGGTGGAATATATTTATATGTATGTTTTAAGAGATGGATATTGATAGTTAGACAAGCTAATAAATTTAATTAGTTTGAATTAACTAAGAAATAAAAAATGATAGCCAAGTGGAATAATTTATTTTGATTAATTATTTGAGAATAAGTTAAACCTTTTATTATAAATTAATATAGCTTAAATGTTAGCCATGAGTGGCAATGAGAGAGGCTAAATTAAATATTGAATTAAAGTTTTACGAAAGACTATGTAATTCACTTATTTAATTAGTGGATTAGCCTAAGTGTTTTATTAATTATTAGTCCAATGAGGAATTTTTCAATGAAATGAAATGATTTTGGGAAGTCATTGATGTGACGAATTAAATCTGTATATAAGCGTATATATATACTTGGGTGATATGATTTATACCTAATCAAGAATTTAAAGGATTACGTAATTAGTCAAGAAAACTAATTAAATTAATTAGTACGGACTAAATTTGAAATTAAAAAAAAAAGGCAAAAGGATTTAAGAATTTAATTGAATTATAGTCAATTGAATTAACAACCTACGTCATTATTTAATTAGCTTGGTGGAATAAATTAATTATAAGATAAAGTGAGAAATTAAATAAGCCCAATAATGTAGGTAATTATATTAATTACTTAGCCCAATTATTTAAATGGGAAGAAAAGAATTAAAAGCCCAAACCTTTTTATTTAATAAAGTGATAACAAGCCTTATGAATTAAATGAACCCAAATGAATTATATAACATGTTACTAACATAATGGGAGTATTATGTAGCCCAACATTTTTAATTAATTAAATCATGTACGAGTCCAATTAACTAGCCCAATGTGCTACCCAAACTTTAACATTAAAGTGGGACCATGAATACTTATGAGTATATATATATATATATATATATATATATATATATATATATAAAGAAGAAAAAAAGAAGGAAAAAATTGCTAAAAAATTGGGCAGCCCTTATTGGGCAAGAGAAGAGGCTCTTTTTGATTAAAATAAAAAGCATATTACATGTGTAAAAAGTGTAAGAGCATGGGCGCATTGGTTAGACATATTTTATAGATATAAACCTTTTATCTATAGGTTTTGTAAGTCACTAATTATACTATATTCCACTAAACATGTTCAACACTTTTCATTTCAAATCATCTACTAAGTCTTTTCTAGAGAGAGGTTAGAGAGAAACTAGAAAAAATAAGAAAGAAAGAGAGAGATTAGAAGAAATAGCTAGAAAGAACATTTGTTCTTGAGATAAGAAGATCTAAGCAAGTTTTGGAGGGCCATCCAAGGATTAGAAGAAGGTGATCTAGTTGATTATACCAAGAAGAGGTGCTCTAGATTAAGCTTTAATAGAAGGTTCAACAGTGTTCTTACTCTTCTTAGTTTTTCTTCTAACTTAAACTTCTAGTTTAATTTATTTATATTTTGTTATGGGAGTAATTTTGTGTTGAGGATCATGGTAGATACGAAGGGATAAGGATGGTAGTTGTGGTGTGCATGTGTTCTATATGTTTTTTGGTGCATTAGATTGAATGAAAGGTGCATGCATGTTGGAAAGTCTACGATTTCTAAAGTTCAAAACTAATCTTTCTATTTAAAAAAAATAAGTTTATGTGGATTTAATATTTTTGAAATCCATAAGTTTTATATGATAGATCTATGAGTTTATAAACATGTCTAAGTGGAACGACTGAATAATATTGAGTTTTCTATTTTAGCGATTTTTTTACTAAAATAGTCTATTTACCGAAAAATCTAAAAACGTAAGTGATAATGGAATTTTATTCATATTTATTATATATTTTTAGACTTAATTATTTATTAGTTTTTAAGCATTTTAATTTATTTTAGGTAATTTGTTTAATTTTATGTACTTTTATTATTTTCAGTCATTTTATATTATTTTTTATTACTTTATATTTAATTTTGAAGGAAAAGTTAAATCTAGTGGCACTTTGGTAATTACGCAGTAAATGGATGGCAGAATAGTAATTTATCAGCTGCAAGGACATAACCGTAATTAAAATGAAACAATGCAGCTGGGCTGGCGCCATACGCGCATGCATGGCTAAGGGGTACAAGGCAGCAGGTGAAACGACGTCGATCAGGAGAACGGGGATAGCCAGTCACGCAATGTGTGAAGGTATTTAGTTGGAACAAAAGCAAAGTGACGCCGTTTGGTGTGCGGGCTGTGAACTATGAAGTAAGGATCCGCGCATAGCGCGGACGGCTGGATTTTCTTTTTTAAGAGAAACGGTGGCGTTTTACTGGCTGTTATTCTGGGCTGTCAGGGACGCGTCAGCGTAAGGTTGTGTTTCGCTGTTCAGATTTTAAGCAGGTCGGGATTTCAGCTTCTTTTTGACTTTTAATTTGATTCTAATTTCAATTTTGCTTAAAATTTTTATTATACTTCTACTATATGAGACTCTTATTTTTAATATATTAACATAGATTATAGTAGAGTAAAATAAGAGTAGTTTTAAAATAATTTAGTAATAATATTAAATCGACTCTAAAAGAGATTTTAACACGGGATAATTATACGAATTGAAGCGAAGCTTCAGAGATCGCTTTTTCTCTCTAAACTCTTTTTTTTTTTTAATTTTTATAATTTGTGCATAATAAATTATTTTATTAATTTAATTTCTTTTTTCAGTTATGGGCTAATTATTTAATCGAGATTGTAATTGAACCCAATGTGTAGTTTAATTTAATTTATTCTCTTTTTAGTTATTAATGATTATATATGAATTGTTTATCATATTTTATGCGTTCATGTATAATTATTTGCGCAACAATTAATGACATAATCTATATGAAATCAAAAGTAGATTATAGGTTTAGATCCGGATATAATAACATGTGAATTTGTTTATTCTTTTTAGGAAGAGTAGCATAATAGTGTATAGGATGAATATATCTATATGCCGTATGTAATATACTGAGAGTTTGTTTTTAATGAGTTTATTTCAGGTTATTTTGCACAGTAATATAGCAACATAATTGGAATAAACATTAATTTTTGATAAAGGTTAATAAATGGTTAAGCATTCTCAATTAATAATTCTATATAATTAATTAATTAAAAAGAGAATTAAGATATTTAAATGAAGTATTGGAGAAAATTATAATATTAAGTATTTTTAATCTGATTTAATCATTTTCATTAGTTTAATTTAGTTGGTAACTTTAATTAGTTTAATTTATAATTTAATTGCGATTGTTTAATTAAAATTAATTTGATATAAAAATTAGTATTTGGTATTAATTATTTTTAATACTCTATGGATTAGACACTCGACTTAATTATTATATTACTTGTTGGCCACGTATACTTACGTGTTAATTGCTAATTAAAAATTAGGTAAATAGTAAGCTGTCCAAATTTTTAGTCACTGTTTCGGGATACCTAGCTTGTTTTTAAAAATTATAATCTCCTGAATTCTGGGAGTTTCATTATGGTATAATTCATGTCCAAAGATGAGCTCGATCCGACTTCGAACGAGTAAATTATGGTCAATCAAAGATGTCATTTTTAAAATTTGTTTCGACTAAATCTGGAGTTCTGTAAGTTTGATGAAGTTGAAATTTTTATTGTAAGTTAATACCATTATGAGAAAGTTTTAGTTTAAATTATGTGATGTTTGAATAAAAAACTCAATTTATGAAAAATGTTACAATTTTTGGCATATATGGCCTTTTTAAAAATAGTATTTGATGCTGAAAAATTAAGAGAAAAATATTTTATATATGAAATAATATATACTAAAGAATTACAGAAGGAAAGAAAATAATAAAGTGTTTAGCTATTTTTAATAAATGAGATGAGATAATATAATTAATGTAGTTAATTAAATAATTTATCAAAAAATTATATAATATAATTTTTCGACTTATATGCAATAATGGATAAATAAGATTAAGTAAAGGTTAAATAGTTATTTTTATATTTATGTTATAATAATAACATGTCATAATGATTAAGTAAAATTACGGTTAAAAGATAAATTATCGATTTGAGTTACGGTTAATTATTAATGACGTGTTTTATTAGTTAATAAATAGGTGATTAAATATATCCCTAGGTCCGTGATAGCAAGTACTGGGATTTTTTATAAACTGCACATTCTATGGCTTAATTCTCAGAAACCGTGTTCCTAATCTTTCTCCATCTCGGTTATAACAAGATTAGAGTACTACTCTCCCTCTCTCTCTTACTTTCCCAAAATCCTTTCATCTCCTCTCCCGAATCGCCATTACCGATCTCTCTTTGAAGCTCATAATCCGCTCCATCTGAGATGAAGACCAGGCAAGTAAAATGTCCAAGAGATGAGACTAACTTCGAAAATGATCAACCGGTCGCATCTATGCAGTCCAAACCAAACCCCACCCAAACTGTCAAATCCAAAGAGCAGAGCGTTTCGGGTGCTGAGAAATCTGAACCAGTAACGACGTCCGAGTCAAATAAAGCAAAAGGAAAGGGTAAGGCGATAACCCAGTCTTCCAAAAAGGCAGAGCACGATGACACCATCTGGAATCTCTGGGTCTTCCTTACAATCTCAGAAAACTAAAGGGAAGGAAAAGGAACCATCTCAGGCAATGGATATCGTTCCAGAAGAAATTCCGGTGCTGATAACAATTTCTCCTTCTTCTTTTCAGTTTTCTGAAAACTTTTATCGTAGAAATAATTTCGAGACTAGGTATAAACGCTCTATAGTGTCTAAATCTCTAGTTTTCGAGAAATCCATTGATATGTTCTTTTATCAACACTCTCATTTACAAACTCTGTTTGAATCCTGTGGTATTTCTGCAATGGTATCTCCACCCTCCACTACATACCCAAATCTAGTTCAATAATTTTATACCAACTTTGAACTGCATAAAGACACTTGTACTACTCTTGTGAAAGGTCAAACTTTTTAGTTGACTCCTGAAATTTTGGGTGTAATCTTGTTTCCATTCTCAGGTCCATGCCCATTCACTCTAAAAGGAGCCTATCATGAACCAATGTCCACTCTTGAGCAACTTCAAACTGTGAAAGATGATCTCACACTCACTGAATTTGTACTTCCAACCATTGTTGATGTGTCTCCTATTGTATCAATAATCCATAAAATTATGAGATTTAATCTGCTCCCTAGAATTGGTGGAGGTGCAAACTTCGTATATCAGGATCTTATTCTAATAGCCATGATTTTAAAGGGAATGTCATTCAATCTTGCCTCCATGATTCTCCTTCACATGGATAGTTGTGTCAAGCAAAGAAAAAAATGCTTGCCATATGGGGTTTTCTAATTAAAATCCTTTAGAATTTCTAAATTTCACTCGAGGATGAAGCCCCAATCCAACTTGTTGAATTAATTTATTCAGATAACCTGAAAAGTTCTCATTTATCCCTTGTTTATGGCAAATTCATTTGAATCCCAAGAGATCATCATACTATTCCATCAGCCACTACTTCATCTCCCATTCCCCCAAATTCTGAAGTTAATGGCTATCCTACATCAAATTCTCTTAAATCAGAAAGAAATTAAGAATGAAATAGTGGATATTAAGCAAAGACTTGGTCTTTTGGAAAAGGAAAAGATAACCATGACCACTCCGATTGCTTCTTCACTATTTAGAGAGGTTGCGAATGAATTCATCGATCTACAGGCAGGCTTTGTTCTTCAGACCCGAGCCATGGTAGAAGCAATGCAGAGAAAGATGAATAGGAACACTTGTCAGCTTAGTCATGAGTTGAAATTTGTGAGCAATCAGATTGTTGATCTTAGCAGGTATGTGGATCAGCAAACAAATGATATTAAGGAAGAATTTCACTACCAGTGTCTACCTTCTAATGTTCAAGAATGGGTACAGTGCAATTGGCTTGCTGAATATAGAGGCGATTTTTTAGATTTATCCCTTCCTCCTCCTACTCACATCCCTCGACCTTCACTGTTTGCTAATATGCTTTCTGAAGAAGAACGTGCTCATCGTCAACTCCATCACCTCTATTTCACCAGATGTGCACAATCCTCATCCACAATTGTGGATCTAGACTGATTTCTATTGTCCTTCCTAGTTACCTATTAGGACTTATGGATTTTATTTGTTGTTTTGATTTCTGAACTTGAACTTCCGGATGTTTTGGTACTGTTAAACTTCTTTTAGTTAAATTTATTACTGGTTACTATTTGTTATTTAACTGCTTGAATATTAATATGGTTGTTCTTGTTTCACTGCATAGTATTTTGGTTATATTTTTTTGTATGATGACAAAAGGGGAGAAAAACCACCCTATGTGCTGCTGTTACAGTTGACAGGTTGTTGCATTGATATATTCTGCATAGGGAATATACAGAAAACAGTGTTGTTTACTAGTTTGGATATTACATGTTTAAATCTTATATATTGTTGTATCTACTGATATATAGCATAGTTTGAGGGGGAGCTATATTGATTTTTTATAAAATATGCATGAACTTAGGGGGAGTAATATTTATAGCGTTGTCATCATCAAAAAGTGAGAGATTATTGACTTGGTCACACTCCATCCTTGTGTTTTGATGATAATTTTCCATTTTTATTGAGTTCTTGTTATTTAACTAAACATGCAGCAGTCCTATTCAGCATCCTAAATGCAAGATCAGTTGTATGCATCAATACAGCAAGCTGTGAATTGAACTGGATTAAGCAGAACAAAGAAGTATAAACACAACAAGCTGGAAAACAAGACTAGATTGAGCTGTTATGCAGCAGACTGAATAACTAGTTGGATTCAATATGCAGAAACTCAAGAGCTGTACAGAAACTACTTTGCGTCATTTGGAATCCATGTAAGATCTTAGCTAAAGTCTATTTCAATCAAGGCTCTTAGATTGGCAGTGCATACATGGGAACTTAAATTGAATTTTCAAAGCCATATCTAAAAGGGAAATATTAAATCATGGTTTTGAAATTAAAAGCTTAAAAAAGATTTTTTGAAAAAGAAATTATAGTTTCTTTCTAAATAGAAATCTGTATACAAAGATTATAATTGATTGATCGATTGTGTTAATATTTCCATATATAAATGACATAATTGGTTATAATCGATCTTTCCATGTAAGTTAAAACGCGTAATCAATTGGATTGATTGATTGTTGCTTTCCATAATTAAAGGAACTGAATTTGTCTATAATCAGTCATGGTGATTAATTATGGGAACTAGATTTGAAGCTAAAATCTGGGATATACTAATTCTATGCCCAACGGAATTATTATGTCTCAAGAGCTAACTGATGAAATCTGTTATTCTGGAAATCTGCTCTCAAATTGTTTCAATATTAATAGTTTCTCAAGGTTGAGAATTTGAATTGTAAAAGTGTGATTTGTAAATCAAAGTTAATTAATAAAAGGGGTCTCCAATACCAATTGGTTTTTAGTGTTTATGTGATTGTTTGATCTATCTATTTTGTTGCATGTTCTAAAGTTTCTCTATATATAAAAGTGCTAATAGATTCAAAACATTCTCTTATAAGGCTCACTGCATTGGTTATATAATAAGTTGAATTATTAATACAGTAAACTATTTTCATATCCAGCAAACTAAATTTTTGATACAACAAACTGTTTTCATATCCAGCAGACTGAGTCTCTGATTTAGTTTACTATTTTTATAATCTAGCAGACTACGTAATAAACCGTTTTATTAATTTGTAAAAATTGGACACTGTTTACTCTCACACTTATTCAATCCCTCCCCCCCGCCCCCCTAAGTGTACCTACTTTTATTCCAAACTCATCATTCGTTTTCTACTTTATTCTCTTCAACTCCACAATAGCTACCTGTTTTTTAACATAGAAAAACTTCTTAAAGAATTACAACTTCATATTTTTCAATCCTGGACTGACCCCTTTTTCAGATTATAATACCAACTAAAGACACTATCTGTGTGCATTTTGTTGAACTCTCTCAATAGAATATTATAGCTGCTTACTTCATCATGGCCCAACCACGAGGACATCGATTCAACAAACTTGGCAATATATTCCCTGGCATTCCCTTTCTCTCTGTTATACTTAGGAAATTGTGGAGGGTATTCAATATATCTTGTCGGATATGACTATCTTCTGATGTGTGTTGGGTAAGGTGGGGTAAAGTCCAATTATGCAGGTCTAGTTGTCTGCCTGCAAAGCTAGTTGATCACATCGATCATGTCATCTTTTGGTTATATACTGACTTAACGTGTGAACCTTTTACGGTGCAATGACATATTGATGCATTTCTAGTATTGGTGGTAGAGAGATTTGTTGATGCACACTGGCGTCATGTAAAATTTGTGGGCTTGGTTGTTGATTGTGGTTTGGAATGGGTGGTATATGTGCTAGCAAAAATGGTAGAAGATTGACTGGAATGATTGTTTGTTGAGAGTGACTTGCTTCTGTTCAGGGTTGTGGCCTATCACCACTATTCTGGGACTCGAGATTAATGATTAAAATTTGTTGGGCTTCTGTTGTTGAAAGTATATTCTAATTATCCTTGTTACTATCATCCACTCTTGTCCGCGCTATTTGTGAATTTCTGAAAAACATGGCTGTAGACACCCAAATTTTGTACTTCTCTACTAACCCTGGCAGGAGGGCAAAGTCGTCACTTAACCCGACATGCGAAAAAGAAGGTGGACCCCAACACGAAGCCACCCCTACGACTTACGGTCAAAGCCGCCACAACGAACAACGAGCATCAGGTTATTTGAGGCAAGGCAAACAGTTGATCCAGAAGAATCTGATTTGATCACAAAAGACGACTAATGGCCACTACGCTTACGATGTTCGGGGGTCTCGCTCCCCGGTGAGCGAGCGGCTGCCTAGCTTGCCGGTGAGCTGGCGGGGGTGGAAGGGGGCAGCGCCCCCTGGAAGCCAAGCACAATTAGCAAATTCTATATCAAGTCGCAACCCTCCGAACTAGCCTCCCAGAATAATATGGCACGTTTCCCAGGGATTTCCGGATTGCAAAATACGAGCCTTCCAGCGAAAAAAACGAAAGACCGACATCAGACGTGGAAATCGAGGAAGCACCGAAGCCGGCCGCAGCTGCACCCGAAGCCAGCCGCAGCTGCACCTGCGGCCAAGATCTGAAGATTAAATCGCCACTTCCAGTTCATTTCTTCAGCACAGACGCGGACAGAAACGAAAAGGAAAGAGAGAAAGGCGACGGGAGAGAGAAAAAAGAGAGAGAAATGTGAGATTCTTCCATCTTTGGTTAGATCTTAACATCATATATTGTATTCTAGGTGATTTCCAAGTGTCAAAGCATGTATTTCATCATTTGAAAGGTGAAAAAATCCGAGTTTATAGCATTTGTGATTTCATCTAGTTAGATCTAGTTTCATTTCGTTTTTATTGCATTTGTTGGGTGGATCTACTGTAGATCCGAAAATATTTGGTGCATTGCTATTTAAATAGTTTGATTTTGTGTATTTTGAAGTTAGATCTAATGTAGTCAATATATGTCGTAGATCTGTGGATTAGGGACGGTTATGAAGGATTTATTGCGGATGGAATCTCCTCCTAACCTCCCGATGATATCCTTCTAGTTTATTTTATAGTTTTTACGTATGTAGTGATCGCGATGCACCTTTATGTAAATATGTAAATTTTGGGACTTAAAACGACATCGAGTCGAAAGTCGGGTTTAAGGCCCCGTGATAGTAAAATATGTGATTGTGGGGGTTTGGGGTTATTTAGACGGCTCACATGCCCATGGGTAGCCCCGACACGTTTTGAATGCTTGTTTTGATTTACGACACAAAAAACGGTTTTCCAAAATAAGGCAAACGATGAAGATTTTCTAAAAGTGATCAAATTAGGATATTAGATTCACGAGGTTTAAAAAATTAAGAGTTTCGGCGAACTTTGATCCTTGTTTGACGAAAAGGCTCCATTTGGTTTGGAAATGTCATAAAAGATGTTTTCGTAAAAAAATAAAAAACGTTTTCATTAAACTTTGTGCATAGGGTTAAAGAGTTCTAGAAGTTGCCTTCATTTTATTTGAGTTTACTGTTAGAAGGTAATGTATAGTCTCGATTCCTATTTGACAAAAGTTTAAAAACTATTGTTTTCTAAAAATGACATCTAATAAAAAACCTCATCGTTTTCGAAATTAAAATTAATCTTTATTATAAAAAGCGAAGCCTTGTCATTTGGAGCAAAAGACGTCTAAACGCTTTCCTGACAAAACACATTTGCCATATAAAATCAAAGCAAATTTTATGCAAAAATTCACCACAACCATCACATAGGCACACACACAACTCACACATTTTTAGGATTTTAAAAAGGATAGGAAAACATCGAGATTGCGGTAACCGTGTTTCACGGAAGTCGGGGGGTGCCTAACACCTTCCCCTCGCTTAAGCAAGCCCCCGAACTCTATGAATCTCGGTTCGCGGACCAATTGAATCGGAGTCACATATGAGCCAGCGATTACGAAAACAAAATTCGGATGAGTTGGTACATCCATTTCAAATATACCAACTGGCGACTCTGGTCAACTGGCTCATTATAAAATCGACCTTTCGAAACCCCGTCGACACTTAAGCCGACCCTTTTCAAGAAAATCACATCTTAAATTCAAAGGCTAAAATTGGAAAGGGCTTTTTAATATTAAAAAACGAAACGACGAAATCCCGGCGTCGACAATGGCTTTAAAGGTTGGGATTTGCATCAACTGTTGGTGGAAACTAGCCATCTCTTCATGTTGCCTCTACATTTTCAACATCATGGACATTATCATTCCTTGTCCTTCATGCGTCTCCTTCAGTGCTTTTAGCATTTTTCTTTACACATCATTCGTCGTCGTCTGCTCTCCCATCGCTTCATCACCTTCTTGTGTTTACTTGCATGTTGTTGGTTTGTCATTGGTCAGCCACTAGGGATGACGTAAAACTCCCTTATGAAGTGTTTTCGACAATTGGTCTGTCTATGTCTAGGCTTGCGCTTTGAAAAACTTGGTTTGCTTGCCTTGTAGCAAAATCTGGTGAGCTAATGCTTGTAGTAGGTGAAATTCTAACTGTGGCTCTCCCACTTCGAGCTGTGAGCATACTTTTCACGAATTTTACCTCTCCAACGGAGTCGTCAAAGAAATGTAAGCAAGGAAATCGAACCTTGCTAGAGTTCGGGCTTAAGATTGGTTGTGGATGAGAGAAATCCATGAAAAATACGTAGTTGAATTGAAGGTATAAAGTGGGGAGAAGAACAGATAGGTAATTATTCAAGTAACACGTGTCAGAACTCTTAGTATCGAAGAGATTTCTCAAGTGTCTAAGAGTCTTCTTAGGTGTCTAGGGTTTAGAGAGAATTAAAGGTCTTATGAATTGGATGGGGTATTTATAGGGTTTTCCTAGAAAGGGATCATGTGCTTGACATGTGATTTCATGAGAATTTCCAAAAATACCCTTTGTTATTTGAAAATTCCAAGAATACCATTAGTTACTAGGAAATTCCAGGAATACCCTTAATTAGTTACCCGGGTAATTGAACAAGTTGTCTGGTCATTTTAGTCACCAATTCAATCTCTCAATCAATTCCCCATATGAGTCGACTCCACAAGCCCTCTGCCTCGCAACTCGTGGAGACCCATCTCAGATCTCGTTAATTTATTTGTCTTGTTTATTTAATTATTTAGGTAATATATGACACCTAATTTTGTACTGGCCCACAACTTCCTTCTAATTAAGTCATTATAGAGAAGTCGTATGACTAAATATTGGGAATAAGATTATAATTAGGAGTGCTCATGATAAAAAAAAAAACTAAATTGGTATCCAAAAAATCAAATTGCTACCGATTATTCGGTACCAGTTTTCGGTTCAATTTTTCGGTTATACCACATGGTTATATGTATAATTATAAATAATAATTAAATAAAAGAAAATTTATATATTTGCAAATTCTTTTAAAACTAAGAAATCATCAATACAAATGATTAAAAGGAGCATATGAGGAAAAAGGGAAATAATTTATGATTATGTACGTATTTTTAGGCACTGGTGTCTGGTAACATAACTGCTGGTTAAATCAATTATTGTGAATGAACCACTGCTTCCGGTATATACATATTTCATAAACTCATCCATAAATCCTCACTCACCCAGTCAAGCTCTTGCCCTATAGCACTATGAAAACGGATGTGAATTGTGATTCCCTGGGACAAGTAAATACTTTTTTTTTTTTATAAACTTGTAAGGTATGGGCATACTATGAAAAGGGGTGTGATTTAATAGTATAATAAGTAAGTGCCTCTACCTTGTTGTAAAAGATGAGCACTTTGAAAAAGCTTAGTTTTCTGCAAAGCGTCAATGGACACTGGTTCATCTCTATTATTTGCATTGAAGTAAAATTACGATTTTTTCGATATTTTGGTTTTTTAACGAATTCAGAATTTTACATACCGTTATCGGTACCAAAAAATATAAAAAAACTGAAAAAGTTGGTACCAAAAAAACCAACTCCGCTGGTACCGGTATCAACCTATTCAATAAAAAAGGGAAAAACCCAAACTTGTTTAGCACCCGCAGCTATAACCCATATGCAGTTTATCTATTGGGTGCGAAGTTCTTTTATATAGAGTAAACTATTAGGTGAAGCATTTGACGATTAATTTACAAAACATAAAGAGACCTAGCTAGCTCCACCACTAAACTATCTAAAATTATATACATAGAAGTACAAGTTACTTTCTATCCTTTATTTGAGTTAACAACTTGGTCCTATGTAAATATGATCCTTAAGTAATTCTATTTATTTTTTCTTATGTTATACTTCCTCCTTTCTAAAATATAAAATTATTTTTAACGTTTTAAAATTCACTTTAACTATTTTTAAATTTAAATTGATATGAATAACAAATTTTATACTCAAGATAAATGTAAAAATCACAAACTATCTAAATAATATTATTAATCTTTTTTTTTTCAAAAGTTAAATGAATCACAATATTGCTATATACAGAAACATATACAAAAAAATTACACATTATCTAAATTATATAAAAAGAATCTTAATTGCAAAATATTGAAAATTTAGTATTCTTTGTACTACTAAAAATAAAAAATATATATTATTTTTATAAGATTATGTTATGATATGTGCCATAAAATATATATTATCTTTGCATGAAAATTATTTTTATTCAAAAGTTGATATACATTAATAAATTTGTAAAGTGATACATTCTATAAAATGATACATCCACACGGCTCTCTTCTTTCTAATACGCAAGTTCAACACTCGTTTTGACCAAATAAAACTCAAGTAAGTAGAAGTAGTAGGAGAAAAAAAATCTATTTATTTGGCCAAAATAATTTTTAAACTTGCGTATCACAAAAAAATTAAATAAAATAAATGTATAGATTTATTCAATCTATAAACCCAACTCCTATATAGAGCCGAGACTCGTATAAACCAAAGGCCCATAACGTAACAAAAAATTAGCCTTACCTCATGTAAAGATAAACACTATTCCTTTCAATTCTCTTTCTCTATGCTCCATTTTAGACTCTCTGTCTCTATCTTTAAGCAATCAAATAATATCTTTGTTATTAAAAATATAAAAAAAATCAATTTGGACTCAGCTCTCAAAAGAAATACATGCTTACTGATAAAAGCTTATCCTACCACTAAATTTAACAATTTCAAGTTAATATGCAAAGATAAAATATTTTCAAACATATTATAAAAAAATAAAATATAGAAGGATCTATCTAATAAATATAACACATGATTTAGTTTCAAAAAATATTTTTAAAAATAAAACATACTAAGAATTTGTGGTTGCTTGCAAGGAAAAAATCTACAAAGATATCTCAACATTTTAATAAAATTATCTAAAAGGTTATCCCAACATTTTAATAAAAATATCAATTTATATTTATTTTTATTGGATTACTCCCTCAATCCCAGGATAAAAGTTATCTATTGACTTTTATGATTAAATTGACCATTTTTCAAATTAATATATTTTATTATTCTTTTATATATATGTAAAATGTGACGACCCCAAATCCGGGTTCCTTTAACCCTAGACTTGGTACGTCACGATACATCATCTTCATACACGTTCTATAACTAATGCGGAATATATAAACATAAATTGTTTATTCTACAACATTTCCCAAGGTTTCTAACCTTAACCTACATATATACCTTTAGATTCATAAAAAGGTTTACAAAATTACTTACATCATATAACAATTTAGTTATAATGAATAACACTATAATCTTGTCTTTTGCTTCTGTCTTCGTCTCTCCTCGGACATTCGTATTATTCTGAAATTTGTTATCATGATATAGCAAGAGTGAGCAACGACTTTGCTCAGCAAGTTTAAATACAATAACGATATATCATGATTGAAAGAAAGAACAAGCTTTCGGATTTTCAACAATATAATAATTGTGAAAGAGTACGAATCATAATTTCAATAATTGAATAACTGAATCAAGTAATGTGAGTGTCAATAATGACCATGAACAATTTTAACTGAACCTTATGGTAATGAAGGTGATCAGCCTTTCATACCTGATGAACACATGCAACAAGCACTATGTGCGAATCAACAATTTAAAGATGTGGAATAATTATACAAAATTAAACCATAGCATGCTTGAAACGTAATAACTTGAATTTGAGTTAGGGACTTGAACAATAAAATAATATATCCTGCTCGAATATAAATTGAGTAGGGTTTAGGAAACTTGCCTGTTTGCTCAGCTACAATTAATGTCTAGCTTTAACTAACTGGCTTTGAAAGACCTAACATTAGTAAAGTTGGTCTAATAATTAGTACAGCGTATTTGTACAACTATACGCTCATTAAGAAACTTATCTACCACAAATAAGTACTAACACATAATTTACATCAGTCAAAACAATATTATTAACCTTATAGACCCTCAATCAAATTAGGTTAATAATTTAATAAATTAGAAAATATTTTTCTTAAGTGTTGGACACTTATTAAACTATTAAACAATTTATTATAATTGTTTAAACAAAAGAGTTAAAAGACATTTTCTTTATTTCATTAAATTTAATTTCATTTAATTACTATTTATCATTAATTAAATAGTAAGTAATTAACTACCTTTAGTTATTATTTAATAATAAATAATAACTTACTAGATTTATTTATTATTTAAAATTAATCAAATAATAAATAATTATATTATATTAAAAATAATCAAATATCTTTAGTTATTATTTAATAATAAATAATAACTAATTAACTAGATTCATTTATTATTTAAAGTTAATTAAATAATAAATAATAAAATTATATAGTAAATACTCAAATATCATTAGTTATTATTTAATAATAAATAATAACTCACTGAATTTATTTATTATTTAAAGTTAATCAAATAATAAATAATTAAATAATCAATCTTAGTTATCTTTAATTATTATTTAATAGTAATTAAATAATAATTAATTAATTTATCATCCTTGTTTATTATTTAATATAAATAATAATTAATTTAATCATAAATTCAGAAGATATAATATTAAACTAACTAGATTAATATTTACAACATTTAAATATTAATCCTAAATACTTATTATATTTGAAAAATATAATATTAAACTAACTAGATTAATATTTACAAAATTTAAATATTAATCCTAAACAGTTATTATATTTGAAAAATATAATATTAAACTAACTAGATTAATATTTACCACATTTAAATATTAATCCTAAATACTTATTATATTTGAAAAATATAATATTAAACTAACTAGATTAATATTTACAACATTTAAATATAAATCCTAAATACTTATTATATTTGAAAAATATAATATTAAACTAACTAGATTAATATTTACAATATTTAAATATTAATCCTAAATACTTATTATATTTGGAAAATATAATATTCAATACCTAAATATCATTTTTGTATTATTAATATTTTTGTTATAATTTTAAATTAATTTTTAAACATTTAAATTAATTTAAATTATCCAGAATGGCAAAATCGTAAATAAACTGAAAAACCGGACCGATGGCAGTTTTGTAATTAATCAGAAAACCGAACGGAGGGGCATTATGGTAATTTCCGCCGAAAACTGGTTCCGCGCATGGCGCGCCTTACAAAAACCCGGGGCCAAAACGGTGCCGTTTTGGAGACCCCGAAGCCGGCCTCCGCGCATTGCGCGCGGGTTAACTTTTTATGCGCCAAACGGCGTCGTTTTGTACGGCTGTCCGTCAGATTTATTTGGCTGGCGCGCATTGCGCGGCCAGTCTTTTTCTTTTCCCCTTAGCAGATTGTGAATAGTAGTTTTAATACACCACTTTAATAAAAATTACACCTTCAAGTAAGCTTTAAAAATTCAAAAAAATTACCAATCACTTAATATCAATTTATAACATGAAAATTTAATTTTTCATGATTTAATATAAAAAAATTTTTATAAAAATTTTTACATCACATAAACTACCACAAATCATAACTTTTTGTGTATAACTCCATTTTGAGTGATTCAAGCTTTGTTTTTCTCATGATTTAATGTTCTATAATATTATAACATTAAATCTAAATTTTATAAAAATATTTTTCTTGTCATTACTTTGAGACTTGATTTAACACCACCAATCACATGTTTTTAGCATATAAATTATACCAAAATACAAACCAAGTATATTAAACTCAAGTATGGCATAAATATTACCACTACACATTATTAACTATATTAACATGTTTATACTAACATGATAATTTATTTAATTTAAAAACAAACTACATTTAAAATAATCATTACCTCATTTTAATGATTATCTTCATTTTTCTTCCAAAATGGGTTGTGAATGTCATGAACTAACTTATGCTTTCTTCTTCTTCCTTGAAGCTCCACCCAAAATCTCTCTCAAATATTTATCCTCTCAATATTTTGCTCTCAAGACTTAGAAGATGAAAGATAGAAAATGAATAACAAAACTCCTAAATTGTAAGTATACTTACAATTTGGATAGATATAAATTCTATATCTATTAAAATTTACCATCATGAGAGTAGTTGGAGACTTGTGCAAGAGATTTAAGCCAAGGACTAAGTGGGTGAAAAGAGGTATGGTCCATAAAATAAAAACCATACAAGCAACCTTACTTTAATTAAATGAAAAATAAAATAATAAAACAATATCATTTCACCATCTTTTTCCTTCCTTGCCGGCAACATGCTCCTTTAATGTCCCAAAATGTTTGTCACATGTCACTTTTTAATAAATAATTGTTTAATTAAGTATTTTTCAAGTGGGCCAATCATTGGGCTTTAATTTAAAATACCAATTGGGCTTCTATTAAATTGTTTGGGCTACTAAATTGTCAGATTATATTATTCTCCACTTGGGCTACTAATTGACCCATGTTGGGCTAATTTAATAATTTACACATTAATTATTCAATCCATGATTAAATAAATAATTAGATTGAATAAATAATTAAATATTCTAACCCATAAGTATTAAATTACTAAATGGACTAATAATATTATTAATAATATTTTACATTATTTACATTAATTAATTATCATATTAATTAATTTATAAAATTTAATTCACTCATTATATTCAATTTAATTAAATATTTAATTAATGACAACTTGTCAATTATTTTGATATTAAAACTTTAGAGTGTGTTTGCTAAGAATAATATATATAATCTATATATATTATTTATACACATTACCTTACCTCGAAAATAATTTCACAATAAATTATGAAATTAAAATAAATACAATATATAATTTAATATATATTATTTAGGCCACAAATTAAATTATTTAATACATTTACATTAAATAATTCATTTATCATCAATTATGGAAATAATTCCATTTACCCGAAAATACATTGAAATAATAATATATTTACTCAATTTCTTATTTAAATAATTTATTAAATTATTTAATTAATATTACACAAATAATTGTATAATTCAATTTCTCACTCTCATAAATCATTTACAATGATTTATTTAATTATAGAATATATTCATTTAACATATTCAATTACTACTTAAAATTACACAATTAATTTAATCCCTTTATATATATGTACATATATATGAACTTAAATATTGTACATATATACAATTACTAATTTCCCTTCATTAATTCAACTACTTTATATAATTTATAATTATATAAATTACATAATTATTCCTCGCAAATAATTTATCAACAATTTGCATAATTGTTGATTAATGAATATAATTAATTCCACAATAAACCTTTTAATTCAATTCGGATTAATTTAATATTAATCTATCTATTTATCACAATTTAATTAACCATTAAATTATGTTACTAAATATGCACGCATATATATATTCATATAAATACATATTTAATTTACACGCAACCACGTCGCATAATTACATAACTCTACTAATTAATTCTCTTAATTTAATTAGACTTGTTGTTAGTCAAGTTTATTGAATTATCACTTTGCTTGCTAACGTATCAAAAATTTTGATATCACCATATCTAAGTTAGTCCGTTAAATTTAATTTGGACTTCTATTTATCTATCACTACTAGGTTATCAAACTCCAACCTTTATTAAATATTAAATATTTTATTTCTAATTCATTTTAATATCCGGGATATTACATTCACCCCTTCTTCTAAAAATTTCGTCCCCGAAATTATCTCATACACATTTCTACCAATTTTCATCTATGAGTATAACTCTTTACTCATCAAATTCTATGACCACCCTTTTCTAGGAAGTTCATACTTCTAAACTCATAATTCCAGAACAATGGAATATCTTGCAGAAGAATAAATTGAAAATCAATATCTTACAGAAGAATAAATTGAAAATCAAAATATTCATTAAAACTTTCATAATATGCTGAGGGGTCATCAAGACTGTGAACATGGAATTAACTGAATTCCGAATAAATAGTATTTATCCTTGTAAATACTTATAAACAGAGTGTTTATCAATCACAAAGACTGAAAACATTCTATAGGTGTACGCTAGGTGATCAGCCTATCGTACTTCTGCGTTGTGCACAACGACTTCTCACGGGGTCGAACTCTTTGGATTTACCAACCCATATCAGCATGCCACCACTGTTGGGCGCCCCCTCGCGGGTTCTTTATTCATGGCTCTGACATATCCCCCATTACGGGGTTGTTCACCTCAGACTTACTACAAAATTCCGCTCCAGCATAAGTTGGATTGGAAATAAAACTTGAGTCATTTCTGACCAAAAGTGTCCAGTCAAAATAAATGACATAGACTCACATCATTGAACTGTTCGTATATTACGATTCAAAAAAAAAAAAAAAAATCATTTCAGATTAGTTAAAGTACTAAAATTCATTTATAGGACTTCATGATACCGCACCGTTGCAACAGTGCGTTGAGGATTCCGTCTTTTTCATCTCTGCACCATGGCTTTAATGGCGTGTGATGATTTTATAAATACATTTTGATATTTTCAAATCAATTTGTCTTGCCGAAACAATTAGCATAGACTCTTCTTTAAACGTTTCAAAATACTAAAAATCATTTTGACTTTGTCATATTACATCATACCATAGTGGGCTTAAAAATACATCCAACACTAGGTTACTCTGCATTGATGACTCCATCGGTTATCATCTCTGCACTAAATGCATTAATGATTTCAAAAATACATTTGTCTTTTCAAAAGCACAAAAGTGCGAATTTGGCACGATTTTTAAGAATTTCAAAGTCTAGCATAGCTAGAAGATTTGGAATATCCTAAAACCTCAAAACACCTCAAATTTTTCCTCCACATTCTTTTCCAGCTTAATAACTATATCTATTATAGCCTTAACCTGACTACTTAACTCTATCCATACCTACTGTTCATCAAACTTACCACATATTTGGGCTCAGCAACTTACCACAATCATATGGTTTGAGGAACTTGTCATAGTCAGGCCAAAGTTGCCCATTCGCTGAGGGGCTCCACCACATGACTATGAGTCACGAACTTACTATGCGTGTCAGTTCTCAGAACACGAACTTATCTTAACATCCTCTACCTATCCGTTATACACATGAGAAAAGAATCACCTTCTCAACATACATATAGTGAATAGCGCGACACCAGGTTTCAGTTGATTATCATTATAGGAAGCCAAGTGGTCGTCAAACCAAACACAATCTCCTGCCCATACAAGAAATTGGTCAACTCAGCCACTAATCAATATAGGAAGTTAAGCGGTCGTTAAACCAAAAACAAATCCCCTGCCCATACAAAGGACTGTTCAACTCAACCACTGTATCAATATAGAAAGCTAAGCGGTTCTAAAACCAAGCACTAATTCCCCGCCCATACAAGGAATTGTACAACTCAGCCACTAATATGAGTCCTCAATTAAAAAACTACAAACCTCTAACTTCTCTTAACTTGATATGAATTTTGTCAATTCATACCTTATCACACTCAACACTTCAAGAGTTCACTTGTTACTATTTCAGTATCTTCATTGTTATAGCACCATGCTATCAAAACCACCTCTTTATCATTTAACAAACCATTTGTCATTCCATGATTTTACTATGATCATCGTGATCTTATAACACAATTGATTTCACTGTACTATTTCTCCTTTATTCTAGGATCGTTTAATCCTATCATCTTATCATTCATCTCTGATCATTTTACTATACGATCTTTCTCTTTTTAAATTCTTGAATCAAGTGTTCCCTGATTCTTATTCCATTTATTTGGATTACACTCATTGAAGATCTTTCTTTGAATCTTTTCATATATCTATGTATCTATATAGATTTATTTCCTCCTTTATGAACTGTATATGTTCACTTCTAAACTTTATCTGAGTTTATCCTTTCACTGTCTTCATTATCTTTCCATGATTATAGCCTAAGGTACTGCTACCTAAGAACTATAACCTATCAGCTTTGATACCAACTTGTGACGACCCCAAATCCGGGTTCCTTTAACCCTAGACTTGGTACGTCACGATACATCATCTTCATACACGTTCTATAACTAATGCGGAATATATAAACATAAATTGTTTATTCTACAACATTTCCCAAGGTTTCTAACCTTAACCTACATATATACCTTTAGATTCATAAAAAGGTTTACAAAATTACTTACATCATATAACAATTTAGTTATAATGAATAACACTATAATCTTGTCTTTTGCTTCTGTCTCCGTCTCTCCTCGGACATTCGTATTATTCTGAAATTTGTTATCATGATATAGCAAGAGTGAGCAACGACTTTGCTCAGCAAGTTTAAATACAATAACGATATATCATGATTGAAAGAAAGAACAAGCTTTCGGATTTTCAACAATATAATAATTGTGAAAGAGTACGAATCATAATTTCAATAATTGAATAACTGAATCAAGTAATGTGAGTGTCAATAATGACCATGAACAATTTTAACTGAACCTTATGGTAATGAAGGTGATCAGCCTTTCATACCTGATGAACACATGCAACAAGCACTATGTGCGAATCAACAATTTAAAGATGTGGAATAATTATACAAAATTAAACCATAGCATGCTTGAAACGTAATAACTTGAATTTGAGTTAGGGACTTGAACAATAAAATAATATATCCTGCTCGAATATAAATTGAGTAGGGTTTAGGAAACTTGCCTGTTTGCTCAGCTACAATTAATGTCTAGCTTTAACTAACTGGCTTTGAAAGACCTAACATTAGTAAAGTTGGTCTAATAATTAGTACAGCGTATTTGTACAACTATACGCTCATTAAGAAACTTATCTACCACAAATAAGTACTAACACATAATTTACATCAGTCAAAACAATATTATTAACCTTATAGACCCTCAATCAAATTAGGTTAATAATTTAATAAATTAGAAAATATTTTTCTTAAGTGTTGGACACTTATTAAACTATTAAACAATTTATTATAATTGTTTAAACAAAAGAGTTAAAAGACATTTTCTTTATTTCATTAAATTTAATTTCATTTAATTACTATTTATCATTAATTAAATAGTAAGTAATTAACTACCTTTAGTTATTATTTAATAATAAATAATAACTTACTAGATTTATTTATTATTTAAAATTAATCAAATAATAAATAATTATATTATATTAAAAATAATCAAATATCTTTAGTTATTATTTAATAATAAATAATAACTAATTAACTAGATTCATTTATTATTTAAAGTTAATTAAATAATAAATAATAAAATTATATAGTAAATACTCAAATATCATTAGTTATTATTTAATAATAAATAATAACTCACTGAATTTATTTATTATTTAAAGTTAATCAAATAATAAATAATTAAATAATCAATCTTAGTTATCTTTAATTATTATTTAATAGTAATTAAATAATAATTAATTAATTTATCATCCTTGTTTATTATTTAATATAAATAATAATTAATTTAATCATAAATTCAGAAGATATAATATTAAACTAACTAGATTAATATTTACAACATTTAAATATTAATCCTAAATACTTATTATATTTGAAAAATATAATATTAAACTAACTAGATTAATATTTACAAAATTTAAATATTAATCCTAAACAGTTATTATATTTGAAAAATATAATATTAAACTAACTAGATTAATATTTACCACATTTAAATATTAATCCTAAATACTTATTATATTTGAAAAATATAATATTAAACTAACTAGATTAATATTTACAACATTTAAATATAAATCCTAAATACTTATTATATTTGAAAAATATAATATTAAACTAACTAGATTAATATTTACAATATTTAAATATTAATCCTAAATACTTATTATATTTGGAAAATATAATATTCAATACCTAAATATCATTTTTGTATTATTAATATTTTTGTTATAATTTTAAATTAATTTTTAAACATTTAAATTAATTTAAATTATCCAGAATGGCAAAATCGTAAATAAACTGAAAAACCGGACCGATGGCAGTTTTGTAATTAATCAGAAAACCGAACGGAGGGGCATTATGGTAATTTCCGCCGAAAACTGGTTCCGCGCATGGCGCGCCTTACAAAAACCCGGGGCCAAAACGGTGCCGTTTTGGAGACCCCGAAGCCGGCCTCCGCGCATTGCGCGCGGGTTAACTTTTTATGCGCCAAACGGCGTCGTTTTGTACGGCTGTCCGTCAGATTTATTTGGCTGGCGCGCATTGCGCGGCCAGTCTTTTTCTTTTCCCCTTAGCAGATTGTGAATAGTAGTTTTAATACACCACTTTAATAAAAATTACACCTTCAAGTAAGCTTTAAAAATTCAAAAAAATTACCAATCACTTAATATCAATTTATAACATGAAAATTTAATTTTTCATGATTTAATATAAAAAAAATTTTATAAAAAATTTTACATCACATAAACTACCGCAAATCATAACTTTTTGTGTATAACTCCATTTTGAGTGATTCAAGCTTTGTTTTTCTCATGATTTAATGTTCTATAATATTATAACATTAAATCTAAATTTTATAAAAATATTTTTCTTGTCATTACTTTGAGACTTGATTTAACACCACCAATCACATGTTTTTAGCATATAAATTATACCAAAATACAAACCAAGTATATTAAACTCAAGTATGGCATAAATATTACCACTACACATTATTAACTATATTAACATGTTTATACTAACATGATAATTTATTTAATTTAAAAACAAACTACATTTAAAATAATCATTACCTCATTTTAATGATTATCTTCATTTTTCTTCTAAAATGGGTTGTGAATGTCATGAACTAACTTATGCTTTCTTCTTCTTCCTTGAAGCTCCACCCAAAATCTCTCTCAAATATTTATCCTCTCAATATTTTGCTCTCAAGACTTAGAAGATGAAAGATAGAAAATGAATAACAAAACTCCTAAATTGTAAGTATACTTACAATTTGGATAGATATAAATTCTATATCTATTAAAATTTACCATCATGAGAGTAGTTGGAGACTTGTGCAAGAGATTTAAGCCAAGGACTAAGTGGGTGAAAAGAGGTATGGTCCATAAAATAAAAACCATACAAGCAACCTTACTTTAATAAAATGAAAAATAAAATAATAAAACAATATCATTTCACCATCTTTTTCCTTCCTTGCCGGCAACATGCTCCTTTAATGTCCCAAAATGTTTGTCACATGTCACTTTTTAATAAATAATTGTTTAATTAAGTATTTTTCAAGTGGGCCAATCATTGGGCTTTAATTTAAAATACCAATTGGGCTTCTATTAAATTGTTTGGGCTACTAAATTGTCAGATTATATTATTCTCCACTTGGGCTACTAATTGACCCATGTTGGGCTAATTTAATAATTTACACATTAATTATTCAATCCATGATTAAATAAATAATTAGATTGAATAAATAATTAAATATTCTAACCCATAAGTATTAAATTACTAAATGGACTAATAATATTATTAATAATATTTTACATTATTTACATTAATTAATTATCATATTAATTAATTTATAAAATTTAATTCACTCATTATATTCAATTTAATTAAATATTTAATTAATGACAACTTGTCAATTATTTTGATATTAAAACTTTAGAGTGTGTTTGCTAAGAATAATATATATAATCTATATATATTATTTATACACATTACCTTACCTCGAAAATAATTTCACAATAAATTATGAAATTAAAATAAATACAATATATAATTTAATATATATTATTTAGGCCACAAATTAAATTATTTAATACATTTACATTAAATAATTCATTTATCATCAATTATGGAAATAATTCCATTTACCCGAAAATACATTGAAATAATAATATATTTACTCAATTTCTTATTTAAATAATTTATTAAATTATTTAATTAATATTACACAAATAATTGTATAATTCAATTTCTCACTCTCATAAATCATTTACAATGATTTATTTAATTATAGAATATATTCATTTAACATATTCAATTACTACTTAAAATTACACAATTAATTTAATCCCTTTATATATATGTACATATATATGAACTTAAATATTGTACATATATACAATTACTAATTTCCCTTCATTAATTCAACTACTTTATATAATTTATAATTATATAAATTACATAATTATTCCTCGCAAATAATTTATCAACAATTTGTATAATTGTTGATTAATGAATATAATTAATTCCACAATAAACCTTTTAATTCAATTCGGATTAATTTAATATTAATCTATCTATTTATCACAATTTAATTAACCATTAAATTATGTTACTAAATATGCACGCATATATATATATTCATATAAATACATATTTAATTTACACGCAACCACGTCGCATAATTACATAACTCTACTAATTAATTCTCTTAATTTAATTAGACTTGTTGTTAGTCAAGTTTATTGAATTATCACTTTGCTTGCTAACGTATCAAAAATTTTGATATCACCATATCTAAGTTAGTCCGTTAAATTTAATTTGGACTTCTATTTATCTATCACTACTAGGTTATCAAACTCCAACCTTTATTAAATATTAAATATTTTATTTCTAATTCATTTAAATATCCGGGATATTACATTCACCCCTTCTTCTAAAAATTTCGTCCCCGAAATTATCTCATACACATTTCTACCAATTTTCATCTATGAGTATAACTCTTTACTCATCAAATTCTATGACCACCCTTTTCTAGGAAGTTCATACTTCTAAACTCATAATTCCAGAACAATGGAATATCTTGCAGAAGAATAAATTGAAAATCAATATCTTACAGAAGAATAAATTGAAAATCAAAATATTCATTAAAACTTTCATAATATGCTGAGGGGTCATCAAGACTGTGAACATCGAATTAACTGAATTCCGAATAAATAGTATTTATCCTTGTAAATACTTATAAACAGAGTGTTTATCAATCACAAAGACTGAAAACATTCTATAGGTGTACGCTAGGTGATCAGCCTATCGTACTTCTGCGTTGTGCACAACGACTTCTCACGGGGTCGAACTCTTTGGATTTACCAACCCATATCAGCATGCCACCACTGTTGGGCGCCCCCTCGCGGGTTCTTTATTCATGGCTCTGACATATCCCCCATTACGGGGTTGTTCACCTCAGACTTACTACAAAATTCCGCTCCAGCATAAGTTGGATTGGAAATAAAACTTGAGTCATTTCTGACCAAAAGTGTCCAGTCAAAATAAATGACATAGACTCACATCATTGAACTGTTCGTATATTACGATTCAAAAAAAAAAAAAAAAATCATTTCAGATTAGTTAAAGTACTAAAATTCATTTATAGGACTTCATGATACCGCACCGTTGCAACAGTGCGTTGAGGATTCCGTCTTTTTCATCTCTGCACCATGGCTTTAATGGCGTGTGATGATTTTATAAATACATTTTGATATTTTCAAATCAATTTGTCTTGCCGAAACAATTAGCATAGACTCTTCTTTAAACGTTTCAAAATACTAAAAATCATTTTGACTTTGTCATATTACATCATACCATAGTGGGCTTAAAAATACATCCAACACTAGGTTACTCTGCATTGATGACTCCAGCGGTTATCATCTCTGCACTAAATGCATTAATGATTTCAAAAATACATTTGTCTTTTCAAAAGCACAAAAGTGCGAATTTGGCACGATTTTTAAGAATTTCAAAGTCTAGCATAGCTAGAAGATTTGGAATATCCTAAAACCTCAAAACACCTCAAATTTTTCCTCCACATTCTTTTCCAGCTTAATAACTATATCTATTATAGCCTTAACCTGACTACTTAACTCTATCCATACCTACTGTTCATCAAACTTACCACATATTTGGGCTCAGCAACTTACCACAATCATATGGTTTGAGGAACTTGTCATAGTCAGGCCAAAGTTGCCCATTCGCTGAGGGGCTCCACCACATGACTATGAGTCACGAACTTACTATGCGTGTCAGTTCTCAGAACACGAACTTATCTTAACATCCTCTACCTATCCGTTATACACATGAGAAAAGAATCACCTTCTCAACATACATATAGTGAATAGCGCGACACCAGGTTTCAGTTGATTATCATTATAGGAAGCCAAGTGGTCGTCAAACCAAACACAATCTCCTGCCCATACAAGAAATTGGTCAACTCAGCCACTAATCAATATAGGAAGTTAAGCGGTCGTTAAACCAAAAACAAATCCCCTGCCCATACAAAGGACTGTTCAACTCAACCACTGTATCAATATAGAAAGCTAAGCGGTTCTAAAACCAAGCACTAATTCCCCGCCCATACAAGGAATTGTACAACTCAGCCACTAATATGAGTCCTCAATTAAAAAACTACAAACCTCTAACTTCTCTTAACTTGATATGAATTTTGTCAATTCATACCTTATCACACTCAACACTTCAAGAGTTCACTTGTTACTATTTCAGTATCTTCATTGTTATAGCACCATGCTATCAAAACCACCTCTTTATCATTTAACAAACCATTTGTCATTCCATGATTTTACTATGATCATCGTGATCTTATAACACAATTGATTTCACTGTACTATTTCTCCTTTATTCTAGGATCGTTTAATCCTATCATCTTATCATTCATCTCTGATCATTTTACTATACGATCTTTCTCTTTTTAAATTCTTGAATCAAGTGTTCCCTGATTCTTATTCCATTTATTTGGATTACACTCATTGAAGATCTTTCTTTGAATCTTTTCATATATCTATGTATCTATATAGATTTATTTCCTCCTTTATGAACTGTATATGTTCACTTCTAAACTTTATCTGAGTTTATCCTTTCACTGTCTTCATTATCTTTCCATGATTATAGCCTAAGGTACTGCTACCTAAGAACTATAACCTATCAGCTTTGATACCAACTTGTGACGACCCCAAATCCGGGTTCCTTTAACCCTAGACTTGGTACGTCACGATACATCATCTTCATACACGTTCTATAACTAATGCGGAATATATAAACATAAATTGTTTATTCTACAACATTTCCCAAGGTTTCTAACCTTAACCTACATATATACCTTTAGATTCATAAAAAGGTTTACAAAATTACTTACATCATATAACAATTTAGTTATAATGAATAACACTATAATCTTGTCTTTTGCTTCTGTCTCCGTCTCTCCTCGGACATTCGTATTATTCTGAAATTTGTTATCATGATATAGCAAGAGTGAGCAACGACTTTGCTCAGCAAGTTTAAATACAATAACGATATATCATGATTGAAAGAAAGAACAAGCTTTCGGATTTTCAACAATATAATAATTGTGAAAGAGTACGAATCATAATTTCAATAATTGAATAACTGAATCAAGTAATGTGAGTGTCAATAATGACCATGAACAATTTTAACTGAACCTTATGGTAATGAAGGTGATCAGCCTTTCATACCTGATGAACACATGCAACAAGCACTATGTGCGAATCAACAATTTAAAGATGTGGAATAATTATACAAAATTAAACCATAGCATGCTTGAAACGTAATAACTTGAATTTGAGTTAGGGACTTGAACAATAAAATAATATATCCTGCTCGAATATAAATTGAGTAGGGTTTAGGAAACTTGCCTGTTTGCTCAGCTACAATTAATGTCTAGCTTTAACTAACTGGCTTTGAAAGACCTAACATTAGTAAAGTTGGTCTAATAATTAGTACAGCGTATTTGTACAACTATACGCTCATTAAGAAACTTATCTACCACAAATAAGTACTAACACATAATTTACATCAGTCAAAACAATATTATTAACCTTATAGACCCTCAATCAAATTAGGTTAATAATTTAATAAATTAGAAAATATTTTTCTTAAGTGTTGGACACTTATTAAACTATTAAACAATTTATTATAATTGTTTAAACAAAAGAGTTAAAAGACATTTTCTTTATTTCATTAAATTTAATTTCATTTAATTACTATTTATCATTAATTAAATAGTAAGTAATTAACTACCTTTAGTTATTATTTAATAATAAATAATAACTTACTAGATTTATTTATTATTTAAAATTAATCAAATAATAAATAATTATATTATATTAAAAATAATCAAATATCTTTAGTTATTATTTAATAATAAATAATAACTAATTAACTAGATTCATTTATTATTTAAAGTTAATTAAATAATAAATAATAAAATTATATAGTAAATACTCAAATATCATTAGTTATTATTTAATAATAAATAATAACTCACTGAATTTATTTATTATTTAAAGTTAATCAAATAATAAATAATTAAATAATCAATCTTAGTTATCTTTAATTATTATTTAATAGTAATTAAATAATAATTAATTAATTTATCATCCTTGTTTATTATTTAATATAAATAATAATTAATTTAATCATAAATTCAGAAGATATAATATTAAACTAACTAGATTAATATTTACAACATTTAAATATTAATCCTAAATACTTATTATATTTGAAAAATATAATATTAAACTAACTAGATTAATATTTACAAAATTTAAATATTAATCCTAAACAGTTATTATATTTGAAAAATATAATATTAAACTAACTAGATTAATATTTACCACATTTAAATATTAATCCTAAATACTTATTATATTTGAAAAATATAATATTAAACTAACTAGATTAATATTTACAACATTTAAATATAAATCCTAAATACTTATTATATTTGAAAAATATAATATTAAACTAACTAGATTAATATTTACAATATTTAAATATTAATCCTAAATACTTATTATATTTGGAAAATATAATATTCAATACCTAAATATCATTTTTGTATTATTAATATTTTTGTTATAATTTTAAATTAATTTTTAAACATTTAAATTAATTTAAATTATCCAGAATGGCAAAATCGTAAATAAACTGAAAAACCGGACCGATGGCAGTTTTGTAATTAATCAGAAAACCGAACGGAGGGGCATTATGGTAATTTCCGCCGAAAACTGGTTCCGCGCATGGCGCGCCTTACAAAAACCCGGGGCCAAAACGGTGCCGTTTTGGAGACCCCGAAGCCGGCCTCCGCGCATTGCGCGCGGGTTAACTTTTTATGCGCCAAACGGCGTCGTTTTGTACGGCTGTCCGTCAGATTTATTTGGCTGGCGCGCATTGCGCGGCCAGTCTTTTTCTTTTCCCCTTAGCAGATTGTGAATAGTAGTTTTAATACACCACTTTAATAAAAATTACACCTTCAAGTAAGCTTTAAAAATTCAAAAAAATTACCAATCACTTAATATCAATTTATAACATGAAAATTTAATTTTTCATGATTTAATATAAAAAAATTTTTATAAAAATTTTTACATCACATAAACTACCGCAAATCATAACTTTTTGTGTATAACTCAATTTTGAGTGATTCAAGCTTTGTTTTTCTCATGATTTAATGTTCTATAATATTATAACATTAAATCTAAATTTTATAAAAATATTTTTCTTGTCATTACTTTGAGACTTGATTTAACACCACCAATCACATGTTTTTAGCATATAAATTATACCAAAATACAAACCAAGTATATTAAACTCAAGTATGGCATAAATATTACCACTACACATTATTAACTATATTAACATGTTTATACTAACATGATAATTTATTTAATTTAAAAACAAACTACATTTAAAATAATCATTACCTCATTTTAATGATTATCTTCATTTTTCTTCCAAAATGGGTTGTGAATGTCATGAACTAACTTATGCTTTCTTCTTCTTCCTTGAAACTCCACCCAAAATCTCTCTCAAATATTTATCCTCTCAATATTTTGCTCTCAAGACTTAGAAGATGAAAGATAGAAAATGAATAACAAAACTCCTAAATTGTAAGTATACTTACAATTTGGATAGATATAAATTCTATATCTATTAAAATTTACCATCATGAGAGTAGTTGGAGACTTGTGCAAGAGATTTAAGCCAAGGACTAAGTGGGTGAAAAGAGGTATGGTCCATAAAATAAAAACCATACAAGCAACCTTACTTTAATTAAATGAAAAATAAAATAATAAAACAATATCATTTCACCATCTTTTTCCTTCCTTGCCGGCAACATGCTCCTTTAATGTCCCAAAATGTTTGTCACATGTCACTTTTTAATAAATAATTGTTTAATTAAGTATTTTTCAAGTGGGCCAATCATTGGGCTTTAATTTAAAATACCAATTGGGCTTCTATTAAATTGTTTGGGCTACTAAATTGTCAGATTATATTATTCTCCACTTGGGCTACTAATTGACCCATGTTGGGCTAATTTAATAATTTACACATTAATTATTCAATCCATGATTAAATAAATAATTAGATTGAATAAATAATTAAATATTCTAACCCATAAGTATTAAATTACTAAATGGACTAATAATATTATTAATAATATTTTACATTATTTACATTAATTAATTATCATATTAATTAATTTATAAAATTTAATTCACTCATTATATTCAATTTAATTAAATATTTAATTAATGACAACTTGTCAATTATTTTGATATTAAAACTTTAGAGTGTGTTTGCTAAGAATAATATATATAATCTATATATATTATTTATACACATTACCTTACCTCGAAAATAATTTCACAATAAATTATGAAATTAAAATAAATACAATATATAATTTAATATATATTATTTAGGCCACAAATTAAATTATTTAATACATTTACATTAAATAATTCATTTATCATCAATTATGGAAATAATTCCATTTACCCGAAAATACATTGAAATAATAATATATTTACTCAATTTCTTATTTAAATAATTTATTAAATTATTTAATTAATATTACACAAATAATTGTATAATTCAATTTCTCACTCTCATAAATCATTTACAATGATTTATTTAATTATAGAATATATTCATTTAACATATTCAATTACTACTTAAAATTACACAATTAATTTAATCCCTTTATATATATGTACATATATATGAACTTAAATATTGTACATATATACAATTACTAATTTCCCTTCATTAATTCAACTACTTTATATAATTTATAATTATATAAATTACATAATTATTCCTCGCAAATAATTTATCAACAATTTGCATAATTGTTGATTAATGAATATAATTAATTCCACAATAAACCTTTTAATTCAATTCGGATTAATTTAATATTAATCTATCTATTTATCACAATTTAATTAACCATTAAATTATGTTACTAAATATGCACGCATATATATATTCATATAAATACATATTTAATTTACACGCAACCACGTCGCATAATTACATAACTCTACTAATTAATTCTCTTAATTTAATTAGACTTGTTGTTAGTCAAGTTTATTGAATTATCACTTTGCTTGCTAACGTATCAAAAATTTTGATATCACCATATCTAAGTTAGTCCGTTAAATTTAATTTGGACTTCTATTTATCTATCACTACTAGGTTATCAAACTCCAACCTTTATTAAATATTAAATATTTTATTTCTAATTCATTTAAATATCCGGGATATTACATAAAAAGTCTATAAACATTATAAACTATATACAATTTAGTACTAATCTCAATGTTTGTTTTTTTGAAAATCTAAATATATATGTTTAACTGTTAATTTTAAAAATTGTCAATTTGACCATAAAAATCAATAGAAGACTTTTATCTTGGGATATAGAGAGTATTAAAATTTGCCCCTGGGAGTCCTTGCTAGTCTGACTAATAGATGAGTAAATATGAGAAGTTATTCAGTAATTCTAGGATACTACGTGACCATTACTCAGGATCATAGAATAATTTTTCAAAAAATATTGACAAACGAACAAGTCACCAACAAAAACAGGATTAAAATAAAATGGGGCAAACATTAAAAAAAAGAAAGAAAAAGAAATGCATCTATTTACTATAGCTCTCTCTCTCCCCTCTCTAAACTAAAATTCAATCTCCAATTCTCCATTTTTTACAAGAGGTGTCATGAAAATAAGTGGAAGCGTGTGAGATTGCCGATGGAGTTAGGGGCGAAGGCACGTGAGAGGTTGTGAGGTTAATAAATGGTAAAATTTAAAAATTATATACAAATTAACTCTACTAAAATTTTATAAAATTTTTAATATATAGGGTCAAATTGAAATTTTATAAAAAAAATTCACTTAAATTTCAATCTCATATCATTCACACTTCCTTTATATATATGTATATTCATATAATTTTCTTAAACTAAGCAATAATATATTTTATATTATTTTTTGAAAATTATTTATTTATAAATAATTTGTTTTTAAAAAATATATTAGGAGTCAATGGTGTATTTATACATACATATAAATAAATATAGAGTTAATAATTATTATATTATCATTGTAATCAAATATATATTTTATATATGCAACCCAAAAATATAAAATTATTGAAAAAAATTGACTTATTCGAACTCTTACTAAATTATTTATAACTTCATAATAATTTTGACCCCATTAAATATTTATCCCGACTTCATCAATTGATGGAGTTGAAGTGGAGAGGTGGTGCACGAAGTGAAGCCATTATCCCTAATACCCTCTTACTTTGATTTTTTTAGTCAAATTAATTATTTTTACAATTAAAATTTATACTATTATTTTATAAATACAAGTAGAAAACTTTAAGTATAAAAAAAAATATTGAATTTACTGCTACCGCCAATTTTTATGAGTTTAAAAATATAAATAAATATGCTTAATTTGACTATAAAAATCAACCTAAGCCACTTTTCATGGGCGAAGATAGTAGTAATTTTTAAATAATTTAAAATATTTATTATTGTCTTGATTGAAATTAAATAAATTTATCATAATTTTGAATTTAAAAATATAACAAATTTATTTTAAAAGTCAATAATAATCTTATATTTAAAAACACATGGAGTATATAAAATTCTCAACTACAAATATTGCTTGATAAACACAATACAACAAATTAAATTAGTCAGAGCAACAAAAAAAATATCAAAATATAATACAGTCAAATTAGAAAAATGGGACTGAAGGAGCAATATTTAGAAAATCAGACCGGTGATCGAACCAGAAAAGTTTCCAGGTGGATGGGTCACTGGTTCAACTAATGGTCGAACCGTTATTGAACCAGTGACGTCATAAATACATAAAAAAAATATATTATTAATAATGAAAACAATTTTAAAATATCTAATTTTTTATAAGCTAAAATATAGTAAAATAATGTTATAATATTATTAAAAATATTTTTGTAAAAAAAAAAAAAACTTGAAAACCGGGTTAACCGGTTCAACTACAGGTTTTACTGGTTGAACCGGTGGTCAACCGGTTTTTGACCGGGTCGTTGACTTCTGGGGTTTTGGTCGGACCGGACTGAAAAGTTAACTGGTTCCGGTCAAACCGCGATCTAACCGCCGGTCCGATCCGATTTTTTAAACATTGATTATAATATAGTCGATTTTATAAGCAAGGTATCTAAAATTATGAGCATTGTGAATTTTTTTTTTGTCAAATTACAATTATTGTTAAAGATAATGTTATTTAAAATAATAAATTAATTTATTATATTAAATAATCTTATTCTTAACAAATACAAGAAGATAATAATGAATTGATATATAAAATGGCAGGATATATCAAAATAGAATACAAAAAATTGCTTTACAAGGATAAGGCAACAAGTTAATATTGTCATAGCAACAAAAAATACTGGAGCGTTGACTATAATGTTACGTGGATTAAGGGAATGGAATGAATGAATGTAATATAAAATAATGTATTAGATGATTATGTTGGTGTATAAACCATTTCAATGGAATAAAAATTCAATCTATTCAATAGAATGGATATGAAAAGTGAGAAGTGGTGAAATAAAATTCATTTCAATGAAATGGATATATTACACCACTCATTCCCACTAACAATCGAACATATATTTGAAATACTTTAAAATCATTACATTCTTTCTTTTATTCATTCGATCCAGGCGCAACAGAAGTCTTAATATCTAACCTTTTCTTCTCTAAACAATATAATTAGCTGAGTTTGTTACATCTGGTATATATGATTGGGTGGTGACTTCGTCAGTCCAATATGTACTTTTTAAGTTCTAAACAATTTTTTTTCATCACCCACCACAATGAGTGATATGCAAGACAAAATTATGATTTGATTCTTAATAATTTACGACCTTAATTAATTAAACAGAATCTGTTCTACAGGCTCGTACCTCAGTATCCTTGATTTCTAAGGAGACAGGTAACCATGTCTGGTGGACGAATCACCGCATGGCTAGAGCGTCATTAACAGGCTTTCTGGTCCAAGTTTTAAACAATTAAAGCTAACGAGTTTACTAACACCCACTCTGTGTTGCTTAATAGCTGTAATTGGGTCCAACACCTGTTATTATCCATGTTATATTAATCATCTTTTGTCATATACTTTGCTTCTGCAATGTTGAGGAACTTTCTTCGTTCTATTCATTTATTGAAGTTCGGGGTTTCAACGAACCATGAATTAGTGTGCTCTAGTGCATTAAAAATTTACACATATGTACTTTCAATTTGTCAATCAATTCTAAGACAGCCCCTCAATTGATGAAATGAACACTTTCGTCCTCATAGTTAACACTACACATATGCTTAAATCTTTTTCTGAACTGATTCTTTTCAATTTGAGTCAATGTGCTGACCACATGAATTAATTAAATTAAACATGAGAAAACAAAGAGGGGAAAAAAAAGATTTACAGAGAGCTGAGATTAATAATTACAAAACTATTTTTATATAATGTGGACAAATAAATGAGAAACCACAATAAGAGTCAAAGTGCTCTCGCACCATAATAAGTTTTTCTTTTTTCTAATTTAGTACAAAATTTTAACTCACACGCAATTTTACCACCGTAAAAGTTTAAATTCTCACCCTCTTAGTACTCAAAGAATGGGAATAATCATTGGACAAATACCCTCTGTTAATTTCAAACGGTCTAAAATGAACTGCTTCGATTCAAAAATTATAATTGTTGATGTCGTATTTTTTGTCAATTAAGATGTTAGGTTGTAGATCTGCACACAAGACAGCACACCGTGACCAATGGCTAGAGCCATCGGGAAACCCTCCGGTGTGAGAATCAATACTTAAAAAGGCATTCAACTGTGTGTGTGAGGGTTTGTTAATCTAGAGAGGTTACATTTGCCTTTGTGTACGATCTCATATACATAGAGAGAGAATTAGCCTTGTCCATATTGTGAATCAATTGAGCCTTACGTGATGTAGAATCCCTTTGGGCTTTCTTTTTGAGCCATGTTTACATAGACTATTTGGATTTTGTTTATTGGGCGTAGCGTGGTAAAATCATATCCTAACAATAATAAACATATATATTGGTTCTGTCCCAACTTGGGGGTCTTTGGTTTAGGTGTAAAATTTTGTTTGTAATTAACATTAATTACCCTTTTCAGGTTAATAAATTTGTAATTAACATTAATTTACCCTTTTTCAGGTAAATATGATCTTGAACGAGGTTCTGAGATTATATCCACCAGTAATTGAACTAACTCGGATTGTCAGAAAAGAGACAAAACTAGGCGAATTGACCATACCAGCTGGCGTGCAGCTCGGGGTACTAACCATTTTAGTTCACCATGATCCTGAGATTTGGGGAGAAGATGCCAAAGAGTTCAAACCAGAAAGGTTTTCGGAAGGAGTATCTAAAGCAACAAAAAACCAATTCGCTTATTTTCCATTTGGTTCGGGTCCTCGGATTTGCATTGGACAAAACTTTGCTTTGTTAGAAGTGAAAATGGCCTTGTCAATGATTCTGCAACGCTTCTCATTTGAGCTTTCACCATCTTATGCTCATGCTCCTTACACTTTAATAACTCTTCAACCCCAATTTGGAGCACACTTGATTCTTCACAAACTACAAGGTTAGGCAGGCTTCTAGGCCAAGTATATGCATATAGATTGTAAATTATAAATAATGGTTATTATTTGTATGCGACTTTTAGACCTTGGGATCGGATGGAACATTAAATAAAAATAATTATTTGATAACTCGTGCGAGATGTCATGGTTTACATCGTATTTTTATAAATATTTGATAATTTTTCAATGATATATTTATTATTTTCATTGACATAATACATATATGATGTTGAAAATAAGTGTAAATATTTTATAGTATGCAAAAAGTTTATACATTATATAAAAAAAATAGTCTTGAATGACTGATTAGATATTGACTTGGTATTAATTCATGACCAGTTAAAATAATTCAGTAAAATTTTAAAATTATTAGATAAGATCTCTTGACACCTTATTACATATAGTTATTGATTATTTTGGTTCACACTTTCCAGTGAAGTAAATTAATACCCAATCCAAAAATGATTCTTTATGTTTTATTATATGGTTAAAAAAGATAAAGCTAGCTAAAATCGAATAAAAAAGTACTTACAATTTTCAGTTGACTAATTCCATCATAATTCGGTTTTTCATTTCCAAAAACTTTCAAGACCTCTTCTCTAGCTTGTGCTTGCCAAATAGGATGCTTAGACAATAAAATCATAGTCCACAAGAGTAGACTTGAAGAAGTCTCTTGTCCAACAAAGTAGAATAACTTGCACTCTTGAATAATATCATGCATGCTCATCCCACTGTTTTTTTCATGTTGAGTTTGTTCGAAGTTGGATTTCAATAATATACTCAACATGTCATCAGGAATTGTTTCTTCCTTCATTATCTTAATTCTTTTATTGATCATATCCATAACTAAATCTCGCACTTCTCGGTCAATTTGCTTCATTCGATTGTTCCATTTCGTTGGCAAGAACCTACATAAATAACACGAGGGATAGTTTACGACATGAGAAAAAAACTATGTTACGAAATGATACAATGCTGGATACTTTTTAAATTAACAACAGACTTGATTTTTTATATATATATATATAGATCAAAAAGGGTAAAATCAAAGTGAAAAAGGGATATACTTTAAAGAGTATCTAACTAGTATACCACAGGGTTAATACGTCCATTTTTAGGACTTTTTAGATAAATCCAATCATACAAATTCAAAGAATATATAAAAATATTTGAACAAATGAATTTACATATGATTTGGTGAGATCTATGATCGACTTTATGATAATGAAAATTTAATTAATCTTAGTACTTACAAAATATATTTATTTTACAATGTTATAATAACAGTGCTACACAACCACACATTAAATAAAAATTTACATTTACTTATATTTTTGCATGATTGTTTTATCCGTAAGGTTAAATTTTTACTAAAAAAATTGAGATAAACTCATTTTGTAAAACTAATGTATATAACTTATATACCCTAAATGGTAAGCTCAAAAACAAAACTTTTAATCATTCTACCATTTCAAATGAAGAGGATTTTTTAGCATTAACATATTCTATATCGTTTGATGAACCTTTAAATACTTTTTAGAGTTTCACATATTCTTCTATGAAATGTCAATTTATTTTTCTCATGTCACTTTCCACAAGGATAAATAAATCTCTACTTGTTAATTTGAATTATTCTCTTTAATTTTATATTTTAAAGGTGAATATGAGTTTCTATTTTTTCTTGTTACTTTATAAAAATTACTAAAATAATATTACCTCTATTCTAAATTATAAGATCCATATGGACTTTTTAAAAGTAAATTTCAAACATTTTCAAATTCAAAATTAGCATGAATTCTTTTAATTTATGCCAATACAATTATAAATATCATAAACGTAACTAACTAAAACGTACTATTAGTTATAAGATTTATTATTTTTCAAAACTTAAATGAATGATGTCAATTTTAAATTTAAAAATGTCTCAAATTGACTTTTAGAAAGTCAATATTGATCTTATAATTTAGAACGGAAAAAGTATCTAATAATTCAATTTAAAGTATTTTGATTACTGTTAACTTTAAATTTTATATTTAATATATTATTATATTCACTTGGCTACTTTTATATATAGTTAAGCTAATACGCTAGCTTAATTATCTAATAAATTGTGTTTTATATATACTTAAATATATATTACCACATTTTTTATTTCGTTTTTGTATTGTATAATACAATTAACGAGATATGAGTTTTTTGATACTAAATATGACGATTGTGGACTTATTTCATTAATTTAGTATAACGGATCAAAAAGATCAAATTTTTTCTTACTTGATTAGGAACTACGGTTAGATAACTCATATTTATTTATCATATGAAAAGGATAGAACTACGTTAGAAAAAAGTCAATTTAGTTACCTCCATCCTGGAATGTAAACAGAGCGCATAGCATCCATAGAAAGCTTGGCTTGTTCTCTTTGCAGCTTGAATATCTTCCTTCCTTGTAAGTAGCTATGACCAAATGTTGTTCGTGATATAGCATCGGCAGATAAGATTTCAAGATGAGGCCAAATATCTACCTCACCTGAACCCTCTGTAGAGACCATTTTCTCCCAATTGTTCACCATGTCACTAGCACAAGTTTGAAAGGCTGGTAGCATATGCTACAAATTACAAAAAGAGAGGTAAAAAATGGAGTTTTACAAAACAAATTAAATTTGGCACCCCAAATAATAGTAACTTTTAAATAAGAGTTACAACTGTATAATATATATTTGTATAATAAAGGTTATTTGAAATTTAACTATTTGTGATATCAATGCAACTCGTTTCTATAAACAGTTCAAATAGACGATTGCCCATTTCACACCAACTAAAATCATGATCCCTTAAAGACAAAAAATGTTGCAACTTTTGTGGAACTTCTTTAAATATAATGTGTTGCAATATATGGGATGGAGAGAGTAAGATTTAAGAGTTAAGACGCGTATTTCACACGATATTTAAGACTTTATTAAATAGTCTTATACATACAAACAAGTGTAGAAGATATATGCTCTAGTGAACTATAGATATTAAGTTAACATTTTAGACCAATATATGATTTATAGTACAAATCAATTAATAGTACAATCAACCTATTTGGATTATATAAAAGACAAACGAATATTTCATCAACCAAATTTGCCAATTGGGCACATTGTGGAGCACCGGATCCGAAATTGAGATAGTGAGACTAACCTTGAGCTTCTCTAACTGGAAAGCAGGGTTCAAGATTCCTCTGTGCTTCCTCCATTTCTCACCCTCATAGGTTAAAAGTCCTTCACTTATAAGCTTAATCAGTGGATTAGTTGTTTTAAAATATTTTTGAAACTTATCAAATTTGAGCATGACTTCATGTGCCAGCTCAGCATCAGCAATGTATACGCATGGTATCTGTCCAACCCAGTAAAAAGAATTTTTTCCTGCAAGTCAAAATATTAAAAATAAGTCAAAGTAAAGTGAGTTGGAATTTAATATAAAATCTATTTTCTCTCTTTTAGAAGAATTCTCACTCATAATCGAACTGAGATGCTCCAACACCCCTTCCCACTTACGGCGAATGGTTGTTGACAACTCTACATCCTACACGCTACGTACTTGTGGAGCATTCTTAGGTTTCGATCCCGACACAAGTGCGGTGAAAATTTCTTCAGATATTTATGGTTGTTGTAGGCGTTGTGTGTCATGCCCAAAGTTTAAATATCTTATCTACCTCCCATTTTTTACATCAAAAGAAAAAATATGATAACTAGACACCATATCTACCCAATTTCACGCAGCACACGATTAGATGTTTAACAAGTGAAAAAATAAATTTTAATGACCAAGAGAACATCTTAAATTAAGTAAATTGGTATCGTAACTCATGGTTAACTATAAATATTACAATGTAATTTTATTATTTTTTTAGATAATCCATCATTAAAATCTACTTTTGCCACTTGTTAATTAGCAGTAGAGTATTCGATAAATTTAAATGTAAGGTGTATTGGAGGGGAGTCAAACCCATTACGACTTGTCTAGTTTGGTATATATGCCCAGTTTGTTTTAAGGGCGATATACCAATTGTATTTGACACTTTACAACCATAATAATGCTCCCTCCATTCTAGAGCTTTCAAAATATATATGCCACGTGTGGGATCTTTGTGTACGATAATAGTTTTATCCCATGAAGTTACGTGAAATTGATCTGGTTCAGCAACTTTTGAACAGTGTTTTGAGCCGTTTCATTAAAACGTCACTTTCTTCATTTGGGATTAAGGTCAAAGCTTAAAATTGCCTTTTGTTTCAAAACTAGACTCAAATATTTTCAAATTAACTAGTTTTGAATACCAAAACTCCATTTTCTTGAATTAGGGGTTTCTCACGTAATTGAATCTTACTTCCTTTCAATACCCTTTTCAATCAACTTTTTAAAAATATGATTAGATGATTTAACAAGTGAAAAAATTAATTAAAATATTGACTAGCATTAACTTATCTTCTAATCATTTAATCTCTCGATACACATTCAACGACACAAATATTATATTTAGTTACAGAATAAAATTTGCCGAAAATAATGTGTCGCTGCTATCGTCGCTAAAAGAAATATTTTCACCGTTAAATGTGTATTGAGACGAGTTCAAGAATAAGAATAAATTCAGATCTGACAAAAAGCAGCTCAAGCCCACGGGAAAGAGTAGATTTTGAACTTATGTTTTTAAACCCAATAGCCTTTTTAGCCTAGCCTAGTTTGGCCCAATTCAAAGCAATTCAACTCACGAGTGATGCAGCCCAACGTAACCCATTCCTTAAAAGAAATCCAAAACTAATTATATTAATAACTCTATTAACTATAACACTATTCTAAAAAGAGTCAAATCGAACTCTTTTATGAATTTAGAAATAAGTAAACAAAGAATAAAAAATATTATTTCTAGTTGATTTGTTCTTTTTTACTTCTATTCTCACTCTATTTGTTTTACACTTTTCATCAATTGTTTCTAATCTTTCAATTCAATGTTCCATCTCTTTTTATATGGCTGAATTGAAATTTGCACGATCCATCATATAACTAACTGCCTTAACTATAGGATAATGCAAAAGGTCTCAAAATTTTGGTCTTAAATGTCTCATGTGGCATTGAACAGACAAAATGTAATTTACAGTCTAGCCAATCACAAGAGATTTACCCAACAAAAATAATGATACCACATTATTTGGAACAAAATTTGAGACTCCTAACATTACCTTTAATTATATATTCATTACTTGTGAATCAAAAGAAATCATTATATTTTATCATTGATATCCAATATTTTAACTTTGTAGTTGGACTATTTGGGAATGATAATGTCAAGTTATTGATGCAGATACTATTTTGTCAATAAAATGAAATAAATTATAAGTAGTACTTGAATTGTGTACAAGTAAACATATGTAACATAAAAAATAAAAACAAAAACACATACTTTTTTATAGATGATTATTACTCTATATTTTATATAAAAAAAAAATTAATAACATTATAGTGTACTTATTTTTTAAATTCAAAAAAATTATAAAATAAAAATATATAAAAGCTCACAGGCTAGCCCAACCTATTGTGTCATGGACGTCACTTTTGGAAATCAATAAAAATTAGGCCTTTTTGGCCAACCCAACCATGACCCAACTCATTTGTCAAGTTTAACGTACTCTCTCTATCCTGTAAAGACCAATTTAATTGGACTTTTTGGTCAAATTGACTAATATTAGAATTACTAATTAAATAAAATTATTTATATTTTTGAAGTTTCAAAAATTGAATATTACAGTAAATTAAATGTTATTTTTTTTTATAATTATAATCACTTCACATATATTTAAAAAAAAATAATTATAAAATTAATCGATTTGACTTCAAAATTTAAATTAAATCAATCTTTACGGAAAGGGAGATAGATAACATCCTAATTAAATAATATAGGATAAGGATGAGACAAAAATAACAAATCTGAATTCCATGGCAGAGGAAAGAAGAAATAGCAAGTAAGGCAGTTAAGTAAACATGCCAGGCTGGATTGAGGTAGTAAAAAGGAAATACATCAACGGTTGAGATCAGTCAACGGGAGTAAGTAAAGATTAAGGGCTGGGATTAATTAAGATATTGTTTAGTTAGATGTACGACTGTGATCTAATCTGACATTTTAACGATGATTTAATTAGAAAAGTTATTCAATAATCTGGGACGTGCTGTCAGTCATGTGACTTATTCAGTCAATCCTTTATATATAGGCTTACTGGAATAGCTGTATATGATTGACGTGCTGTCAGACATGCGCAGTTAGCTTATTCGGTGGGTCCTTTATATATAAGGTCATTGTAATAGCCGTATATGATTGACCTCGAGTACCCACGTAACAACGTCCATGACTAAGCATATTATTCGATCTCTCTCGATATATATTTAAAGACATAAATAGTACTTTTAGTAATATAAAAAAAAAGAATTTTCTTAATGTGTGTTCTTAGGCACACATTAAACGTAAAAAACGAGGTATAATATTATTTGTTTATGTAAGTGCATTGAATTTAATGTATAAGAAAATAATATACTAGTGGACCCTATATATTGAATTCAGTACAACTATATAAAGAAATAATTTTTAACGGATCTCATCTCTTGTTTTTTGCTCCTAGTATGTCCTTGATATTGTCGCAAATATCAAAAAAAATCGTCGCAAATAATAGTGACGTTGATATTGTCGAAATCTGACATTACCATAAAAACTGTACTGATAAAAAAAAGCATCCAGCCAAAAATTGCAACTATCACATTTAATGATGAAAATACATAATAAACAAGAAGAAAAATAAGACCAAGTATGAATCGTTCATTTGTGGTACATACCATATCTTGAGATGGTGTTGTAAGCCAGTGGTCGGACACGAGGCACAATATCATCCGTCAGATTAATGGGCTTGGAATGGGCTTCTTTGAGAAGCGTCGATTCGTTTCGCAGGTCTCCAACCAGTAGGCTATAGGAGTCGCCTTTGAGGCCCTGCTGGTTCAGGAGTTTCTCTAGCTTCTTCGGCCTAAACCAAATCCAGTCCAAAACTCTCCATACAGATAATATTACAAGAAGAAGGAAACAAGAGGCTACAATTAAGTTGTACATTATCTCGTAGGGAGATATTATGTAAATGAACCGGGGGTGGCGGCCGGCCGGCGGGGTGAAGAAGGGGAGAGGGTTAATATAGGGGTAAATAAAAATAATGGATATAATTTTGGATCGTTGAATACTCAATATATACTAGGGGACACGGTTGCACCTCTTAAATTAATATTTTAAATATATGTACGTGGCATCATTTCAAGCACAGGATTACAATGGTGGAGTCGTCTCGCTCTGCTTTCTGAATACGAATATCAGACGTTATCATTTTCAATTAGAATAAGATGATATTTGATAAAATTAAATAAAATATGAGTGAATTTAATGAAATAGATAAAAGTTATTTGAAAATTAATATGTTTGTAATTTGAATAATAATTTATTATTATTTTATTTTTGTAAATTATATTGAATAAATATATAAGTTTAACGTATTAAAATATAAATTTAATACAATATTAATTATATAATATTTTAATTATTTAAACAAACTTATTAATAAAATATTAAATGATTCAAACAATTTTAACTCAAATTTAATAATAAATAAAAATATAATAAATTAAATAAATGTTTCAATTATTTATCATCATCAATATTTTAAAATAAAATATTAGAGTCCAATTTTTTTAAGTCTTAAAAAAATAATTAACTATATATAGATATGTATACACAGATAGAAGAATCTAAAAGATATTTAGAATTTCTCTCTCCCTTGCTAAACATGGTAGGCAGGAATTCAATTAAAGAAATTAAACAGATGCATTTTGTCACAATTGGATTATGGCCAGACCCTGATTAAATAAATAAAAAAAAAAAGTCCAGCTAAATCACACATTTTGTCCCATAAATCTTTGGTTGATTCATTTATTGTTTGCTGGGTGTATTAATTAGCAACCTCATGCCTTGTAATTTGGGGGAAACTAGGAGTAATTTGGGGGAAACTAGGAGTAATGAAGGAGGAAGAGGAGGGGGGAGCAGCGGCGGCGGCCGGAAGAAGTAGCAGTGGCTGTTGAAGGCAAGAACGGAGTCAGAAATATTTTTCATCCTGGGTTACAGAAAAGTTGTAAGGAGTCATCATGCATTTGTACTAGCTGACTCTCATTCATACAAAAAAAAAAGAAAAAGTCACAACACTTTTATTTTTCTTGGGCACAAACCCATTTGGAAAACCACTGGCCATCAGTTTCAAAACGAAAACCTAAGCACGAAAAAAAACCCAAACAATCTAACGGATAAAAATTCAACAGAAAACAAATGCGATGGAAGAAACCTTCGGAAAGATGTATAAAAGACTTTTAAAAAAAAGGTGCAATAGCATAAGTAAATACTAACATGTTTTCGAATTCCTTATATAGTTGATAGTTGTTGGGACTATCAACTATATATATATATATATATATATATATAGGCCTACCTAGTTACTACTATCTCGTAGCAAAAGCCATTAAAATAGAGTAGCTACTAGTACAAACACAGTCATATTTGTTACAGTTTTCAGTAGTAAACCTACCTGCGGGCTGTGGCAAGGCTTCACATTAAAAAATATTATTTTATTTTTTAGTTTTTACAACCTGGCCTACTGAAATCAGATAGACCAAAATCTATAATCTTCAGTGGGGGGCATCCTCGTCTCTTGTGGCAAAAAGAAAGTTCTATAAAGAATCAAGATATTAAAATAATTGGTTAAGCTAGAATGAGAATACAAACACACAGTAAACAAGAAATGGGTCTATAGATATTTACCCTTGGTACATGAATAATGATTCCAAGTCATAAAATTAATGAATTAATACAGAAGACTCAAGAATATGTTCACAATCAATACCTCTGGTTTTAAATCATGGTGCACAACACCTTGGAGATGAGAAAAGGCAACTACATTTAGTACTGCAAAACAATAGTTTTAGCATCCTCTTCTGCGTATCTTCCACCTCTGCAGAGAAAAATAGCTGCAAGGTTAACTAACTTCAAGCAGAAAGTAGTTTTCAAATATTAAACCTAAATTAGCACCACAACTAATATATATAAGTAAATCCATTTCACCTAGATAAAATTCAATCAAGTAGTTCTCCACCTTCACATAGTCTGTTAAGGAGACAAAGTTCCAAATACATCAGAACAAACTTCTAATTTTAAATTCACAAATAAAAGTTTGTAGACAAACACCAGCAGATATGCATCGTTACATAGTGTACCCATAAAACAACAACAGAAGAAGGAAATTTTAGGAACCAGGACCATGAATTATCAGATAGGAGAACCTAGACAAAAAAGACAGCCACTAGAGCTATCCCTAAATTCAGAATACATGATATAAATTTCTCAATTCACAACATGCAACCATGTACATATATGATCAAATGCAATGCAAGGGTTTATGCAAGTGATATAAAGGTTGAAATTTGAATCATAAAACTCATATATTGGCGCCCTTCAAAAAAACTTACAAAAGGAAAATACATACTCTATGACTACATAGACGTTTTGATCATCCTCAAATGCATCATAAAACTTGACTGTATTTTTATGTCCAGATAAGGCTTTCAATAGCTTCACCTCCCGATGAACATCTTCAATTGCTATGGCTGTCGTCATCTGACATGTAATAGTCATTTAATTACTACCATATTGCTAAACTGAATTTCAAGTGCTCATCAACTTGTTTAAGGAAATTTTAATTTTTTAGGAGCAAGTGTTAAACAAAGGTTGCCTCCCCATACCGGCATAACAGATGAGTTAATATTGTTGGAAAGAACAAACAATTGACTGCAAAAAAAAAAACTCATTGAATGGTTCCCATTTGGATGTATAACAAAGCACCATAGTTCATCTTTAATCATCTTGTTATTCCCATCATGCGAGATGTTAAAAGACTATAAAATCACATGACTTTCTTAATTTTTCATTAGGGATATTTATGTACATAAAATTATCCTTAAAATTTTGGAAAGGTCCATTTAAGCAATGTATTTCTAATTTTGGAAAAAAGGGAATAAAAGGAAATATATCTGCTTTCTCATGATAAAGCAAGAAAAAGAAATTAAAAAATACATAAGAACATACCACACACCTTAGCTTTGGAAATGATCTTCACAGCAACAGACTGATTTTTCAGCTGTCCCTTCTTACCCTTAGCAGAGCATGTATGACCAAAATGCCCTCGACCAACTTCTTTCTGAAAGTCTTATCCAGCGTTCTCTCGCCGCTGCCTTCAACTTTCGGAGCCGGTGACGACCTCTCCTTTGACTTTCTCCGCTTCAGAATTGCCGACATGATCAGCTTCGCAAGCGACGACGGAGGGAACGGCCACTTGAAAAATCTCTTCGGAGCCCATAACAGGCATATAACGACCCATCCTCTGACTTTTTCACCACCGAAAAGCTCTCCTTCACCTTCCCTTCCATTGCACCAGTATCAACCTCTTGAAAATCGACAGCCTCGCCGGACTTCACCCGGGCTATAGCCCACCCTAGCCCATACGTGCCTTCGCCCTTGGTTGAAGGGATGGCCGTAAGGAAGAAGAGAATGGAGAGAAAAACCTGAAGAAGCAATTGGACTGAAAAGGTGTAATATGTGTAAAAAAATCTATTCAGTAGCTTAGGACTCATTCAGTCAAAATATATTGGCACATTCGGTCAGATAGAATTAAAGGATTCAGACTTTCACAAGTAATAATCAAACGCACTGAATTATTTTTTCATTCTAATTCAGTTTTATTCAGTCCCTGACAAATAGTCCCTAAGTTTACACATATTACGTCAAATCACAACACAAAATACTATATCTTATCTCATCATTAAAAAATAGATTCTGACACAAAAATTCATATCAAGCTTTACTTTTTAATAATGAGATGTGATTTAGTATTTGGTGTTTTGATTGAATGTTGTGTATATAAAATGGTCATTTGAATTATGGTACAAAAATTTAGTATGAGGTGTATTTGGATATATTATATTCGATTTTGTTAGGTATGCCTAGTTGATTAATATTGTAAGGTCTCGAATTTTATGAAATACAAAATTAATTTTTCTCCATATATATTTTTTTCTGAAACAATAAGTGGTTAAATTGATAAAGTTAAAAGTTAAAGATGTTATGTGCAAATTTTATTATGTCGGATAATATTTGTTTTGTTAGAAAATATTCGAATCATACGACGACGCCGAAATAACCAATCATTGGTGGACCCCACAACGGAATATTGTCGGATATAGAAAATGAAAGAAGTAACATTTTTTAAAATAAAATAGTCAACGGTGTTATCACTTTTAACTGTTAAAATACCGATGATAAAAGAATAATAGCATACGATATTTTATGGTATTTTACTGTAGCACACGGTATTCTACAATAGCAAATGATATTACGTAATAGCACACTGTATTGCACAGTGTCTCATATTATTGATTTGATAACGTGGTTCTTGCACAACATTCATCAATAATTGATGATACACAGTATTTTGCATTATTGATTCAATAATTGTCATTACACTGACTTTTATATCATTGAGCCATTAATTATTATTGCACTGTATTTTAAAATTATTGAATCAAATAATTATCACAGTAACAAATACACAGTAAATTATATTATTAAATTAATAATTATCAGTAACGTGTTTATTACATTATTGTTAAATTATTAATATTACTGTTGTAACATTACCTTAATTATTGTATTATTAATGGATATTTTTATTATTTTATATGAATAGTAAAAAAACATGTGGACCCTATGTGGGGGCCATATGAGGAATGGAATTTGAAATGGGTTTTGTTGGAGAAGTTTGGCAGCCAGGCGGCGCTGCCAATTTGGAAAAGTTAGGCTGATGTGTAGCACGCCAGTGGCTCACTTACCACGCATAATATTTTTCCTTCTCCTATAAATTGGTTGCTCAGGTGAGTAAAAAAATCACACCTAAAACACAAAAATTTTCTGTGTGTATTTTTCTAATAATAGTAAAGTTATCTTGAGTGTTAGTAAACTAAAAGGAGTGCAGAAAATTCTCAAGTTGATCCACTACATTTAAACAGACTCTTTTCACGTGATAAGATAAGGAATATTATCTTCTTTCATCTTCTATTATTTAAACTTACAACGGTAAGTGTATCATTTCTTTCATACTCTTAAACTTATTATATGGTAAGTACTATTTGGTAAAACTTCCTAAAATGATTATATGTTCCTTAATAGTTTGCGCTTCATCTAATATCATTTTAATTGAACCTTCATATTTTTCTGAACCTTTTTATTGAACTATAACCGTTATTCTGAACTATGTATCTTGAATATCATTTTTGAATTTAACTCTACATTATGTTGACAATTTAGACAATATTTGAATCTGCACAAAGTAAAATTGTAAACTTCAGATATTTATTATTTCTCCTGTTTCTTTTGTTCATCATTTATATTTCTATTGTTATTCTAATCATCAAGAATTAAGTTATTATTAATATCTGTAGCCTGGGGCACAGATAGGAAAAAGGTGTTGATAGGTTAAATGCGATATATTTGATGGTGTGTCTTTTAGGGCACGCGGTGAATGTTTTCTTTGGCATGTAGTGCAAAGATGAACCGTTGTTTGATATGATTATGACCAAAGGCTGTGGACTTGGTATAATCATGACCGTTGGTGTTATATTAAATTTATTTGGCCCGTAGTGCAAAGTTGAACTGTTAACTTACATGATTATGACTAGAAACTGTAAATTGGTATTATCATGACCAGTGGTGTTTTAGATGATAAAAGTTGATGATATTTTTATGAAAAAGAGAAGCGAGTGGATATCATGGTATATATGATTTTCTTAATGATTGTTATTCTGTTGTAATTGTTGATCTGAACTTTGTTAAAGAATTTAACTGCAGCTATTGAATTAAAACTTGCTGTTTAAATTATTCTATCAAGAACTCAACTGTTGAAGGCTAAAGATAATTTATTCGTCATTATCTTAGTCGTGATATTTTTTACTAGCTATTTGAGCTCACTCTTTTCGTTTTTGTTCAATTGTTCATGAAATGAGAATGTAGCCGGAACTAGCGGGAAAAAGAGGGGAATAGAGTGATGGTATGAGATAGTTGTTATAGTAGTCTTCACCATATTGTAAAATAGTGTGACAATAATAGTGAAGACTTAGTTGTGTATTATTATTGTACGATTTACTGTATTGTAATAGTTGTTGCGTATTTTTGACAACTCAAGTTTGGGCTGTGTGGGCCCATATTTGAGGTTGTCACAGTTGGTATCAGAGGTTAAGGATATGGTCTTTAATGAATATCTGAGATTAGAATTAGGAGGGGAGATATGAATAGAATCAATCACTAATGTGTCCTACCTAAATTAGATTTTGTTACCTAATGAGTCAATTTGAATGTAAGAACAGCAAGTGACGAGTCAGTTTGTTTAACTAATATTTATTTTGTGTCCACAGTTAAGTATGACATCTGAAAATCAGGAAGTTAACTATGGAATGCCCGAAACAAATGTAGCTGAAAATCAAGAGGCAACAAACAGTTCTCCTGCCAACTCAGGAAATAATATTCCTGATAACATGATGAACGATGGATTCTTTAGGAACTTCATACAGTTCATGTAGAATTTGACAAGAGAAAATCCAGTCAACAATAATGGTAGAAATGCTGGTAATTCGAGGACGGTCACTGTCAAACAATTTAAAGAGTTGGGACAACCTGAATTCTTCGGGAAGTCGGACCCACTAAAGGCGGAAGCAAGGCTGAAACAACTAACAAAAATATTTGATGTCTTATAATGCATTGATGATCATAAAGTTTCATTTGCTACCTTTATGTTACGAAGTGAGGCGGGCCATTGGTGGGAAGCGGTAAAACGTATCCATCATTCGACACTCGAGATGTCTTGGACAGAATTTTAAAAGCTGTTTAACGAGAAATACTTTCCAGAAAGCATCCTCCATATGAAGGAGGTGAAGTTCATTAAGCTGGAGCAGGGAAACATAACAGTCTCACAATATGAAGCTAAATTTACCGAGTTATCTCGTTTTACGACCCATCTAGTGGATGACGAAGCACGAATGAGTCGAATGTTCTTACGAGATTTGAGAACCAAAATTCATCAACACCTTACCTCTCATAAATTTTGTTTGTATTTAGATGCGGTAGATAGGGCTCAAAGGGTGGAACATGAAAATGAAATAGTGCAGCCAAGAGTCAATGACCAGTAAAGAGACAAAAATAACGACAACAGGAACGAGAACCATAGAGGAAGTAATCAACCCTTCAGTGGTAATCCCGCCTCAAATAACATAAGAGGGGAATTCAGTGGAAACAACTTCAAGAGGAAGAGATTTTATAATGATTATGAAAGGGTACCGACACCAGTACCAGCACCGGCACCAGTTTCAAGGGGAGGAAATCGACCACCAGTAAGATGCTATCCAAGTTGTGTTACGATTGTGGAAAAGAAGGTCATGTTGCTCGATTTTGTCCTGTCACAAAATCAAGTTCAGCTGCAACGATGATACCAAAAGCTAGCGCGGAAAAGGAAAAATCTATAGTTCAAGGGAGAACTTTTGTTGTGACATCCTAAATGACACGAAACCCGAACGAGGTGATAACCGGTAAGCTATTAATAAATTCTCGTGAAATCTATGCCCTGTTATATACTAGCTCTACCCACTCTTTTATCTCACATGTATGTGCTCAACGTTTAAATTTGATCCCTGAAAACTTAGACTTTGACTTATCAGTTGAAACCCTATTACGAGAAATAGGCATTACATCTACTGTATATAAATCTTGTCTAGTCCAAATCAACAACCTCACATTACCCGTTGACCTTATTTCTTTGAAAATGCATGAATTTGATGTGATTTTAGGAATTGATTGGCTGACTACCCATCATGCTAAAATTGATTATTTTCAGAAGATCATTAGTTTTCATATTCCTAATCAACCTGTCATGAAAATTCAAACAACTAAACCATTGAAATCTATAACTGTTATTTCTAGTCATAAAGCCATTCGTTTATTGAAAAACAGATGTCAAACATTTTTAGCTCATGTCATTGATTTGAACAAAAACACGTCAAACTTGAATGATATTCCCATTGTTAATGAGTTTCTTGATGTTTTTCCTGAGGAACTTTCTGGCTTACCCCCAAATGAAATTGAATTCTGTATTGATCTTGAACCCAATACTAGGCTAATTTCCAAAGCCCCATACCGAATGGCTCCCATTGAACTTCAAGAGTTAAAAGTCCAACTATAAGAATTATTGGATACTGATTTCATTCGTCCGAGGGCATCACCTTGGGGTGCTCCTGTTCTATTTGTGAAGAAGAAAGATAGGAGTATGAGATTGTATATTGACTACCGAGAATTGAACCATGTCACCATCAAAAACAGCTACCCGTTACCTCGAATTGATGACATGTTTGATCAATTACAGGGTGCCCAACATTTCTCAAAGATTGATCTCCGCTCTGGATATCATTAGTTAAAGGTTAAAGCTGAGAACATTTCAAAGACTGCTTTCAGAACTCATTATGGGCATTATGAATTCTTAGTCATGCCTTTTGGACTAATCAATGCTCCTGCAACTTTCATGGACATGATGAACGAAATATTTAAGGAATATTTGGATCATTTTGTGGTTGTCTTTATTGATGACATCCTCATATACTCCAAGAGTCGTGAGTATCATGAACAACACCTAAGATTGATACTCCAAAAGTTTCGTGAGAGCAAGTTATATGCCAAGATGAAGAAATGTGAATTCTGGATTAAGGAAGTAATGTTCCTTGGGCGTGTGATTTCTAGTCAGGGAATATCAGTCGATTCTACAAAGATTGAAGCAATATTATATTGGGAGCAACCTCGGTCAGTAACTGAAGTTTGAAGTTTTCTGGGCCTAGCTGGTTATTATCGGAGATTCGTAAAAGGATTTTCTCGAATTGTCACTCCATTAACTCAGCTAACTCGAAAAAGTACAAAATTCATATGGAACAAGGAATGCGAGAAAAGTTTTCAAGAACTCAAGAAGAGACTTGTTTCAGCTCTTGTTCTGACCATACCGTCAGGATCGGGAGAATTTGTCATATACAACGATGCTTCAGGCAAAGGTCTAAGCTGTATTCTTATGCAACATGGAAAGGTTATAGCCTATGCCTCTCGACAACTTAAAGATTATGAGAAAAATTATCCTACTCATGATCTAGAGTTGGCAGTGGTCGTTTTCACGTTGAAGATCCGGAGATACTACTTGTACAGAGAGAAAGTGGATATCTATACCGATCATAAAAGCCTCAAGTATTTCTTCACTCAGAAGGAACTCAACATGTGACAACGACGTTGGCTTGAATTGTTGAAGGATTATGATTACACCATCCAGTATCACCCAGGAAAGGCGAATGTTATAATTGACGCTTTGAGTAGAAGATCTTATGCAAGTACAAGTGCAATGCTGACAATGTAAAGAAGCATTTTGTATGACTTACAAAACACAGAGATAGAGCTAAAGACACCAATGACCCACTTGAAAATTGCGCACGTACGAGTAGAACCGGCTTTAATCTATAAAATTAAAGCTGCTCAAGCTACTGATCCAGAACTGATGAACATGATGAAGAAAGTACAAGAATGTGCTATTCCCGAAGCAAGAATTGATGAGAAACGAATACTTTGAGTTAACTCTCGACTCTGTGTTCCTAACGATCCTGAATTAAAGCGTAAAATCATGATAGAGGCACACAACACACCGTTTACAATCCACCCAAGAGGTATCAAGATGTATCGTGATCTTCGACATACATTTTGGTAGAATAATATGAAAAGGAAAATTGCAGAGTTTATCTCAAGGTGCCTAATTTGTCAACGTGTCAAGGCAGAGCATCAAGTGCCTAAGGGTCCATTGCAATCACTTGAGGTTCCCGAATGGAAGTGGGAATACATTAATATGGACTTCGTAATGAGTCTTCCCAAAGTTTTTCAAGGCTTAGATGCAATTTGGGTTATCGTAGATAGATTGACCAAATCAGCTCATCTCTTGCCTATACGAGAAAATTTTTCACTTGAGCGTCTTGCCGGTATGTACATAAATGAGATTGTGAGATTCCATGGCATTCCAATTTCCATAGTTTCTGATCGAGATCTTAGATTCACCTCACGCTTTTAGATCAATCTACAAAAAGCTATGGGTATTGAACTACGTTTTAGTTCTATATACCATCCTTAAACGGCCGAACAATCGGAAAGGACGATCTAGACCCTTGAAGATCTTTTGAGACTTTGCGTACTAGACTTCAAATGAAGTTGGGATAAGTACTTGCCATTGGTTAAATTTTCCTACAACAACAATTACCAAATAAGCATATGTATGGCTCCATTCGAGGCTTTGTATGGACGAAAGTGTCGCTCTCCAGTATGTTGGAATGAAATAGGAGAAGTAAAATTGTTAGGACCCGAGTTGGTATGCTTTACAACAGAAAAGATCCAAATGACCCGACAATGAATACATACCGCACAAAAACGACAAAAGAGTTATGCTGATCTTCATTGAAGGGACGAAAGTTTCAACGTCGGAGACTATGTATTTTTACGTGTTTCCCCATGGAAAGGAGTTATGAGATTTGGAAAGAGAGGAAAGCTCAACCCTCAATTTATTGGCCCATTTGAAATTCTCGATCGAGTAGGAACTGTGGCTTATAAACTAGCTCTACCGCCAAACATGTCTTGCATCCATAACGTTTTTCACAGTTTATGTTACGTAAATATGTGAAGGACCCAAACCACATCATTGAGTTAGAACTGGACGTTATAGCAGAAAATTTAATGTATGAGGAGATACCTGTTAAGATCTTAGATAAGAAGGAACAGATCCTACGCTCAAAGGTTATACCTCAAGTCAAGGCTTTATGGAGGAACCAAGATACAGAGAAAATGACCTTGGAGCTAGAATCTGATATGGAATCTAAGTATCCTTACCTCTTCGAAATGCCAAGTACGTTAATTTTAGGGACGAAATTTCATAAGGAAAAGAGGCTGTAAGGCCCCGAATTTTATGAAATACAAAATTAATTTTTCTTCATATATATTTTTCCTAAAATAGTAAGTGGTTAAATTGATAAAGTTAAAAGTTAATGATGTTATGTGCACATTTTATTATGTCGGACAATATTCGTTTTGTCGAGGAATATTCAAGTCGTACGACGGCACCAAAATAACCAATCATTGGTGGACCCTACAACGGAATATTGTCGGATATAGAAAATAATAGAAGTAACCTTTTTAAATAAAAATAGTCAACGGTGTTATCACTTTTAACTGTTAAAATACCGGTGATAAAAGAATAGTAACATACGATATTTTATGATATTTTACGGTAGCACACGGTATTCTACAGTAGCACACGATATTATGTAATAGCACACGGTATTGCACAATGTCTCATATTATTGATCTGATAATATGGTTATTGCACAGTATTCATCACTAATTGATGATACACATTATTTTGCATTATTGATTCAATAATTGTCATTACATTGTCTTTTATATCATTGAGCCAATAATTGTTGTTGCATTGTATTTTAAAATTATTGAACCAAATAATTATCACAGTAGCAAATACACAGTAAATTATATTATTAAATTAATAATTACTAGTAACATGTTTCTTACATTATTGTTAAATAATTGCAATTACTGCTGTAATATTATCTTAATTATTGTAGTAGTAATGGGTATTTTTATTATTTTATATGAATAATAAGAAAACACGTGGACCCTCAGTGGGGGCCACATGAGGAATGGAATTTGAAATGGGTTTTATTGGAGAAGTTTGGCAGCCAGGCGGCGCTGCCAATTTGGAAAAGTTAGGTTGGCATGCAGCACATCAGTGGCTCACCTACCGCGCATAGTGCTTTTCCTTCTCCTATAAATAGGTTGCTCAGCTGAATAGAAAAATCACACTTAAAACACAAAGTTTTTCTCAAAGTATTTTGTGAGTATTTTTCTAAGAATAGTAAGGTTATCTTGAGTGTTAGTAGACTAAAAGGGGTGTAGGAAATTCTCAAGTTGATCCACTATATTTAAATAGACTATTTTCACGTGATAAGGTAAGGAATATCATCTTCTTTCATCTTCTATTATTTAAACTTACTACGGTAAGGGTATCATTTCTTTCATACTCTTGAAATTATTATGGTAAGTACTATTTGGTAAAACTTCCTAAAATGATTATATGTTCCTTAATAGTTTGCATTTTATCTAATATCATTTTAATTGAACCTTCCTATTTTTCTGAACCTTTCTATTGAACTATAATCGTTATTCTGAACTGTGGATCTTGAATATCATTTTTGAATTTCACTCCACATCATGTTGACAATTTGAACATTATTTAAATCTGCACAAAGTAAAAGTGTAAAATTTCAATATTTATTGTTTATCCTGTTTCTTCTATTCATCATTTATATCTCTGTTGTTATTTTAATCATCAAGAATCAAGTTATTATTAATATTTGTAGCCAGGGGCACAGATAGAAAAAATGTATTGATAGGTTAAATGCGATATATTTGATGGTGTGTCTTTTAGGGCACGTGGTGAATGTTTTCTTTGGCCTATAGTATAAAGATGAACTGTTGTTTGGTATGATTATGACCAAAGGCCGTGGAGTTGGTATAATCATGACCGTTATTGTTATATTGAATTTCTTTGGCCCGTAGTGCAAAGTTAAACTGTTGACTTGCATGATTATGACCAGGAACTGTAAATTGGTATTATCATGGCCAATGGTGTTTTAGATAATAAAAGTTGATTATGTTTATGAAAAAAAGAATAAAGTGGACATCATGGTATATATGATTTTCCTAATGGTTGTTATTCTGTTGCAGTTGTTGATCTGAACTTTGTTTAAGAATTTAACTGCAACTGTTGAATTAAAACTTGTTGTTTAAATTATTCTATCAAGAACTCAACTGTTGAAGGCTATGATAATTTATTCGTCATTATCTTAGTCATGATATTCTTTACTAGGCTATTTGAGCTCACTCTTTTCGTTTTTGTTCAATTGTTCAGGAAATGAGCATGTAGCCAGGACTAGCCGGGAAAAGAGGATAATAGAGTGATGGTTTGAGATAGTTGTTATAGTAGTCTTCACTATATTGTAAAATAGTATGACAATAATAGTGAAGACTTAGTTGTGTATTATTATTGTACGATTTACTGTATTGTAATAGTTGTTGTGTATTTTTGACAACTCAAGTTTGGGCTATATGGGCCCAGATTTGGGGTTGTCACAAATACAACATCACTTATCACCGTAAAAAGGTGCGCAAATAAGAAAATATTCATCTTTTCAATATATATATATATATATATATATATATATATATATATATTATGTACCTATTAATATCAATTAAAGATATTTTAACTTGAAGTTAGTAACAATAATTTACTTTTAGACAATATAATTCTAAAATTTTGAAATTATCTTGATCGTAGTACTACTAAACACAATATTTTTATTTTCAAACGTTACATGAATCAGTTCCAAGAAATGTTATAAATCTCATTTGCTCTCCTCGATTATCGTGTGCATAAAATTTGAAAAAAGAAGGTGAAGGACTCGACCCTTAAGTTCTTAAGAAATGACAAAATGTTGCTTCAAATATATAACCAATTAAGTTGGACTAGAATCTCCTATATTACACTTTTCATTATAACGATATAAATTTTATTTTTAGTATTGAAATTAGTAATACATTTATTTGCAACGAATTTTATTGCGTCTTTAAATTTAATATTTTGCTACGCTAATTATAATATTTATTACGCTAAATATATATTTAAAAAAATTAGATAAAAAATGTAATAGAGAAAATATTAATAAGTTGATCCACAACCCTCACCCTCTCCACGCAGTACTACGTCTTTCACCTCTAGCTAACAATTAGTGTGATTATATATGTATGAAGCATAAGCAAGGGTACACAAACAATTTGTCTGGCCTGTCAGTTTTTGATAGTTGATTAGGCTAGGTAAGGTCGGATTTACTGATTGAAATGGTGATCTGAGCAAGCCTGTCGGCTAGGCTAGTTTGATCGTCGAATTTTTTATCAGAATATTAGTAGTTATCCCCATTCTTTTTGATCTATGAAGATGGAAGTAGAGACTAGAGAAAAGAAAGGAGTTCTAATCTACTATTACTCAGCAATCAACAACATTGGACCATACTTATTTGCTAAAGTCAAAAATCTTGGAGACATGTCCATGCGAGTATGTCTAATAAAAGAAAAAGTGCCCACATGGGCTCAGAAAAAAACCATGGATACATGAATTGCATGCTAAAAAATAAGGTTTCTTTGGGGTCTTTAAGCCGAGCTTTTTAAGGCTAGACTTAGGTCGGATCAAAGTCAGGCTTCAAGCGTTTTGTGCACCTCTACATGACGGTATTAAGCTAGTCACAAAAATTGAATGAATTTATATTCATTTTAAATTTAAAAATATATTTGAATATTCAAAAAGTCAATTGGTCATTCTCTGTCTTTCTCTATCTATAGATATAGATAATTGTTACCGATTCGTTGACATATATGTAAAGTTTATTGCTCCTTTATTTCAGTTATGAGCAATCTTTGAGCTTGTATTGAATTGATATACTTGATTTGTGCTTTCAGATGTTTGTAATTTGAAGTTCAATTTCACTGTTTTTATTAAAAATAATTACTGAGAACTATTACACTCCATTCATAAAAATGGTTAGCTTCTGCAAATTTCATTATTTTTTTCGTGTGAGTGATTTGGGTAAATGTTGAAAGATTTGGAGCTTTATTAATAGCATACATCCATATTAAATTATTAATACTAACCTAGCCTAATTTGGATAACTACTAAAATTACAAATAAAATAAATTAAGTACAAATATAGAATCTTTTATTCAATAGCATACATCCATATTAAATTATTAATCTCCGGCTCTTTGGCATGGCTTCCTAAGCCTTTTATATTGATCCAACCAAGTCTCGCGAACTCATCCTGCATTAATTATCCTCCCGCCGAAAAAAAAAAAACTCGACTATGTCTAGTTAGGGGAATAACCATGAATATCGTAGTAAGAGTTAAACATTCAATCACTAAATAATTCTTCGTAGGATTCAAATTGGCATGTTAGTAGCACAAATTTTTCTTAGAATGTGTAACACGTGATAGCATAGACTTAATGAGATGTAAGTTGCCAAAAGTTACTTTAACCACCCTCTTTCTGAAATAACTATTTTTCCAAGTTGTAATAGCAACTATAAATGAACATTGTTACTCTAGCTGCCTAGCCTACTTAACTAAAGCTGACATACTAATGGACGGATCCCCTCATAATGAGCCAGTAGAATTTTGCTTTACTAGGTATTGATTTTCTAGTATTATTCATCTTAAATTTATTTATCTCTTTTTTTTGTTGCTAAATTGTTAATATATTTTATAAAAAAAAAAACATGAACAATGGCAGAGGGACATACCCCAAAGAGAAACTATAGTATAAACATCAAAAGACATGCCTAATGATGTAGCTACTATAGAACAAAAAGCATAAAAGCTAAAACAAAAATAAGAGCGGAACACCTAATGGTTAAAGAAGCCAATTGGCAAGGAAATTATTAGACATGGAAGATCTTTGAAATTTTTGAAAGGAATGAAGCCTACACTTAACCAGATTTATAATCTCCTTAACAAGGAACTGTTGAAAGGGTATATCAAAAGGGTATCCTTTTTGTCGTAAATCTTGGAGTTCCACTTACATCAGAGCTTAAAAACAACTGTAACAAAGCAGAGTGTGATAACATTAGCTTTAGTTTTAACACCCGAGTAGGCGAGCACTATATTAACCAGAGATTACCAAATGGGGGAGACATTATGCCAATCACACAAAGAAAACTTTCTGGAGCACCTGTTGAGAATAAAGACATTAAAAGAATATATGCTGAAATGACTCATGATGTTGTTTGCACAACACACAATTAGGGTTGATATTGTTGCTAAATTTAATAAGAACATCAGAAGTTCTTAATCTGTGGTGAAGAGCAAATCACAGGATGAAAGAGAACCTTAGCACTCTGAAAGAATGCCACACCATCTTGTGCCAAGGGACAATAGTTTTCCTGTTCCTTATGGAGTCGTAAATTGTAGCAGCTTTAAAATTCTTTGAGCAATGAGAAATCCATAAAATTTGATCTTCAGAATTAGGATTCAAAGGCCTATTAAGATCACCGCTAAAGCATGGTGGAAAACTAGTTTCTTTGGAATTACTCATAGATTCTTGCTTATTGACCACAGTTACAGAAAAATGTCTACACAGTTCAATAGAAAGACAAAGAAAAAGGGGGTTGTAGATTGATTGTTAAGTAGTGAGGTCGTGAGTTGACTAAATGATATGAAATTTTCACCGTCAGGGAAGGAACACAGTAAATTAAGAGCAATAGGTTACGGGAAGACTCGTAACTGGACACACTCGCCCATGTTCTTTGAGTTATCGTATTGGGTGATGCTTTCATTCCATCATTGTATAGATATGATGCATACCGAGAAGAGTGTATTTAAGAACTTGTTTTACACCGTGGTAGATATCAGTGGTAAAATAAAAGACAATAACAATTCACAGAAAGATTTGGAGGAACTTAACATAAGGCGGGATTTGTGGTTCTAACCTAAAGCTATATTTTGTCTAACCAAGCAACAGGTTGAAGACATCTGCAAGTGGATAAGTACGTTGAAGCTCCTAGATAGATATGCTTCTAACATATCTCGTTGCAGTAAGGTTGAACAGTTGAAAGTTATTGCGTTCAAAAGTCAAGTACGATTGTCATGTATTCATGCAGAAGTTGATGCCAATTACATTTTGGGAGATTTTACCCAAAAAAATTGTAAATGCCTTGACTGAACTTTCAAATTTCTTTCAGGATATATATTCAACGGTTATAAGGTATAGTGATGTGGAGTATATGGAGAAAAATATAGTGTTAACCATGTGGATGCTAGAAATGATCTTCCCTTTAGAGTTCTTTAACTCGATGGAACATTTGTTTATCCATCTATCATATGAACTTAAGCATGGAGGACCTATGCAATATCGATGGATGTATCCGTTTGAAAAATAATATCATCTACATATTCAATTTTGATGATATTTATAACTCATATTCTTAATGTCTTCCATTCAATCATTGTATTTTAGGTACATGCATCGGTTATAGCAGAAAGTAAAAAATAAATCTCATGTAAAGGGCTCTATTGTTGAGCGTTACATGGAGGAAGAGCTTGTCAACTTCTGCTCCTTGTACTTTGAACTTGTTGTCTCAACAAAGCACAATCGTTTAAGTCAAAATGAGGTCGTCGGAGTCCAATCTCATGCTGATGAATTAGTTGTTGTAAACTGTAGAAGCCCTTGGTATACAGTTGTAACAACAAAGACTCGGCCATTTGATGATACTAATCTGTCTGGGACGAATGACCCATTGTAAGAAAATATTAGCAATCTCAGCCAGGTAGTGCTAAATGATGACGATGTGCTAGAAGATGATGTTATTGACGTACAGGATGATGAGAAAGTCGAGCAAGACGTGGTCGTTAATGACTATATCGTCGTAGAAGATGATAACGATGACGTAACTAATAATGAAGAGGAAGAGACAGAATCCAACGATGGCAATAAAAATAATTTTGATGGGTTTGACAACATACTAAGTCTAAAGTTAATGTTATTTTGTAAATAGTTTATAATAAATAATGGTTAGTTAATTAAATTAATTAAACTGCATATTGATTACTTTATTTTAGTTATTTCGGTAGTATATTTATGGCTAGACATAGTGGTAGCAGTCGTTATGGTGGTGGCCGTTCAGGATCCACTAACGATAGTCTGGGCGGGTCATCATCATCGAGTAAGTTATCTTTGTACAAATTAATTTATTTTGTTTCCTATTTCACAATTATATAATTGGTCTAGTTAAACTTAGTTTCAATTACATTTATAGATACTGCTCGTCGACGTCCCTGAGGGACTAACCTTAGTTTATTTAGTCATCCACCGACTGTTCCGCAGATAGTCCGCATAGATGTCTAGTCCCGCAGTATGTGTCAGATATGGTTATGGTAAATTTAATTAATTTATTTGATGGAACATTAAAAATAACACACTATATATTATTTGTTTTGTATTGTAGTATTCTCGATCATGTGGCTAAGGCCACGTTGCACGCTATCTGCCTAACACACCTCCCAGTTGGCTATATGCGATTTATGCAGTACGCAAAGCATGATGCCTCCTTCATCGATACTGTGCTGTGCGATTTTTGTGTAAGTTAGTTTACATAAATTAAACTATATACGTAAATAGTAGTTGTACATTCAGTTCATTTTTTTTTGATAAGTTATCAATTTTTTATAGGTTTATTTTAGATATGAGGAGAGCATCTCTCAGTTAGCCGACGACAGTGTTATTATTGCACATGTCGCGAAGAACTACTCTGGCTGGTTGTATTAGATGAGATGTAGGGCCACTAGGGCAGTTGTATCCCAGCCCGAGACTACAATTCGAGACCATCAACCCGATATTGTCTCAGATGCAGCATGGGGGGCTATGTGTACTCACTGGGATGCTAAGGACTTCAAGAAGAAATCGAAATAAATGAAGAAAAATCGTAGCCAGCTCTGAGTAGTACGTACTACTGGCTCACAATTATTTGAGGAAGTTAGATCGGTATGAACTTAAACTTTAGTTGTTTAGTATAATATTCTCATAAGCATACTGAATAAATGTCATTTTTGTATGTATTTATTAGGCCTTGAGAGAGAGTATAATGACCCCAAAATTTTGACAAATCTTATTACCTTAAATTTTATATTTATTATACATTATCTTTCTAACATCCAAATTTTGATTCGTTAATAAACCTTTAATCACCTTATTTAATCCATTAATTGACTTTACAATCATCAATTATCAAATTTTTCGGTATAATTTTTTTTTTTTTGTATCATTGTATTAAAATATTTTGGCATTTTAAAAACTTAGCATCTCAATCCTAGTCCCTGGATCGCAACATTTACCTTTTCTTTTCTTTCATGATAAGTATTCTTGAATAATCAAAATACATAACTAAACCTTATTTATCCGATCAGAATTCGACATATATATAACTCATGAATTATAATCACTTATTCCACTAATTTAACCATATCCAGTTTCTATATACAAATAAAATATATACAGCAATTACATTTGCAACTTTCCTTGATGTCGCACTTAATCTCTAGTCATGATTTAATACATCTGAAGTTTCATTTTAACCTGCAAAATTTATGTTATGCAAGAATAAGCACTAGGACTCAGCAAGTTCAATAGTGTGCACATTACACATAACATAACATGCTCTGTGTGTATCATACATCATGTGTTGTGCTTCTACTAAAGCAATATAACTCACATGCATCATATCTATTTTCAATTAACAATTACCTAAATAAAATATTGAACAACTTCACATATAGTCACATATTTGCACCGAAGACACATAGCAGTCATATCAACAATGAATCACATAACATATAATTTTATATGCATTTGAACCAAAAGTTAATATATACTAACAGATAAACAATTAACATCAAGTACTGAAGAACTTGCCTCGAGTATCACAATGTCCCAGCTTAACTTGTAATTACTGAGTTAAGTCACTCTAGCTTGTTTGTATCTAAAACCTTTATTCAAAATTCATAATTCACATTTCAATGATATCTAAACACTAATTACCAATATCATACTATAAAAGTATAAACAAATTTTCTCGGTCAATTTTCAACCCTCGCGTAAAAACTGTTATGCTTATTTATTAGTTAGTCAACATGCGACCTATAATATTCCGACACCTCATGAGTCTACTATACCTTCTAAAGTCTCTAGAATATTTTCTAGGTTTTTCAACCAATTTTTCATAATTTTTGGATTATCCGACAAATTTATGTAATTATTTATATATATAAAAACTATTATTTAATAGCCTTTAAAATATAAATAATCACTCAACATACTTTTGTATCCTCCAAACACCATCAATATTTATCTTATATTATTATAAAAATTTCCACCAAGTTTCCTAACTTTTCAACATTCATAGAATTTTCTATGAATTTTCACTTATTTTTACATTAACTTTAAATAGCCATAAAATACAATAAATACCCATGCTCAACAATAATTCACCAAAATTTTTAGAAATCAGACATAATATTACAATATTTCTGTCCATAAATGATTTCAGCACAAAATATTTTTAATAATTAAATTTTAATTTTTAATGCAATGAAACTTCCAAAATTCACAGTAATTAGCACGTTCATCCAAAAATTACTAATTTTAAGTCCATTCCACATGAAATTTAATTCTATACAACTTTTTAGAAGGAAAAAATTTCAAATTCTGCACCAAAATAGACAGGATTTGGACAGATCACGTTTCACTGCGCTAAATCTTTCGAAATTCATAGAAATTAGCTCGTTTATCAGAAAATTACGAATTTTAAGTCCATTCCACACCAAATTTAATTTTCTACAACTTTGTAGAAGGAAAACATTTCAAATTCTGCACTTAAATGGACAGAATCGCCCCTATTCGGGACTGCTCATTCTAAATTGCAGATTTCATGTTTTTGATCCAATTTTTCCCACAATAATTACTCTAAATATCATATAATCTACATATACACATCCAAAAATGATAAACAACAATTGTCTTAAGTATTTATTAATTTTGCACAAAATTTAATTAACACCATAATTAACAAAAAAAATTGAACAATTAATTGATTTTTATACCTTTTAAAGGCTTGAACTCCTTTATTGAACCTTGATATTCCTTTGATGGCACCAAGATAATTTGTAAAGCCTCCATTCTTCTTGTTTATGGCTCATGGTTATGGTGGTAGAGAAAGAGAGAGAAGGTTTTTTTTTTCCTTCTTTTATATATATATATATATATATATATATATATATTATCTCTTTTCTTTTATAACATACTTAGTCAAATTGGATAACACCACCGCATCCGCCGACTCACATGCACGGTTTTGGGCTAAAAATCAAACATAACAAATATTTTAATACATTACGTAGTTATTTCGTGTAATAAATAATTTAAGTAATATACTTAAAATATTTATTTTAATTAACTAAAATACATAACATGATTTATAAACATTGTATACACTTTTTAAAGTACCATATTTGAATAATTTTGTACATACATAATTACATGCATGTAGTTACATGAAATATTTTATACTTCCAAAACTACTTAAATAACACATACAACTTATAAAATTTAATTTTCGCGCATTTTCACTTTGTTACATATACATTACATAAACATCCATGTATTTCCCCCCACTACATAATTATATACATATATCAATTATATATATATATATATATATTATGTATTATAATAAATTCTTTCACATATTTAAATCACAAAAATATTATTTTCCATAAAATTAAAATTAATTCCATTTTACTTAAAACATAGCATAATAAATTACAACGAACATCTTTTCCATTTATTTTCTATTTTCTTTATTATTCATTACCTTTTATATAATTTATACAATAAAATATTGTACAATTTATAAAAAAATTCTTCCATCCTCATTTAATTTAATCCTCTTATATAAATTATATAATTATTCTTATATAATTATTCTTTCCTTAATATTTTACTTAAATTTCCTTATATAAATTATATAATTTACTATTATATAATTCATATAATTACTTTTTCTTCTTAACTAATTTCCAAACTTCCTCCATAATTATTGATTAATTCTATAATCAATAATTATAATTTTACTAACTCCCTCATTAGCTTTTAATTTAAATTTTGATTAATTTAATTATTAATCCTTTTATCTCCATAATCAATAAAATTTATAAATATAACAATTAAACATGCACACACACACACACACACACACACACACACACACACACATATATATATATATATATATATATATATATATATATGTATATACATATATATATATATACATATATATATATACATATATAATTCATATACCTCACGTTACCACGTAACACCATTTAAATAATAATTATGCACCTTTCATAACTAATTTAAATATCAACAATTTAATTGTACAATTACATGAAATTTCTCTTATTCTTTATAAATTGTTTTTAAACAATTTATTTACTTTTCAGTTAATTCAACACAATTTATCACCATCTTTGTACAGATTTAATTTACCAATTAAATTTCATCACACACTTTAAATCACATAAAATATATCAATCATAAATAATTTAACAACCTTGATAATTTTTGTTAATTAATTTCTTATTTAATATTATTAAAGTAATTCCGAAAATTCGGGTCCTCACAGAGATCTTGGGTCGACCTCCCACCATGGTTGAGTTTTAGGATAAAACTCATATGCCAAAGGACTCTACTATGTCTCAGACAGCTTTAGCTATACGGGTAAGAGTTGTTATAATTTTAAGTAATTGTTAATATCATGTACTTAATAAAATGATTTAATTAGCTACCATATACATAATAAATTACAAGACCGATTTTAGAAGCTCCAAGATCAGCGTGTAGCAGAGTTGCCGGCTACTAGGGGAGATTTTAAGCCGTCATATTCCACCACCCCTTAGCCCAAGATTAGCTTATCTCGGAATGAAGAGATGTCTCTTTGGATCGTGTTTCAGGATCCTCCCACTCACACTACCGACAGGAACCGAGTGTTGAGCCTGCCAAGGGTAGCAGTGTATATACGACCTGAAAGTATTTATTTTAGCATGTTTTTTGTTATTTCATAATTTATAAAATAATATAAATTATTAATAATGTTATATTTATTTTTACAGGCTTTGGCCAACGTCCGAGAGCACCTGTTGGAGCATCTCATACAGGCTTTGGCTTGGATGACGAGTTGTTCTAGAGGGTTATGACGGCTGATACGGAGATGTTTCGTATGGATTCGATATTCCGTCTTCAGTACCGGCCTGACCGTTCTCGCCTCCACCAACTTACTCAGAACATTGCATCAGGGGCCACCGTAGAGAGTACAAGTATCCCACCAAAGCAGTTCGCCGTGATACATGACGAGGTTGTCCGAATGGTAGTTACCCCTACTTTCGGAGGCTTTTGGGCGACTACTGAGTCAACCCAGACTACTCAGGTATTATATTCATTTTCAGTTGTATATTCTACATGTTATTTAATTTTTATTTAATTATCTCCTTAATTTTGAATTATAGACTAATAAGTTATATTTTTAATTGTATCAACAGGATGGAGATGCCGATTACTAGCGAGGGGATGACGACAATGATTTTCGTACACCAGAGCATCATCGTCGACCTCTGCCAGATGATTCTCCTCACACCAGTGGTAGTACTAGTTTAGGTTGATTTAGTTGCTTGATTTTATGTAAATCATTGTATCTTAGCTTGATTCTTTGTAAATTAATGTTTTTTAGTTTAGTTTTGTAAATTTTTGAATATATTTTGACATTTTGTAGTTTATAATTTATTCGGAATTAGTTTATAAATGTTAAAGTTCAGAACGATATATGTTGTTGGTATAGTAGTTATATATACACGTTAAAATGTGTATATATATTGTAATTAAAGTAGTTACGTTGTAATATATAGATTATTGTATGTGTTTTTGGGATAAAACAGGTTACAGGTAAAAAAATATGGTTTAAAAACCTGGAAACTAGTAAAATAGCAATAATATTTAAAAAAAATAAATTATAATGGAATAGTTTAATTCCTTTGAAATTTCCATCGAAGTAGTAATTTTTTTAATTATTATTATTTTTTTAATTCCAACGTGAATCATATAATTCAGACGGAATTTTCTTTAGAAAATTTACTTATTACTTTATTAAAAATATTTAATCCCGACGAACGGATATATAATGTTTATTGCTCCTTTATTTCAGTTATGAGCAATCTTTGAGCTTGTATTGAATTGATATACCTGATTTGTTCTTTCGGATGTTTGAAATTTGAAGTTTAATTTCGCCCTTTTTAAAAAAAAATAATTACTAAGAACTATTACATTCCATTCATAAAAATGGTTAGCTTCTGCAAATTTCATTATTTTTTTTCTCGTATGAGTGATTTAGGTAAATGTTGAAACATTTGGAGCTTTCTCAATTGCATACATCCATAATTATTAATACTAACCTAGCCTAATTTGGATAACTACTAAAATTACAAATAAAATAAATTAAGTACAAATATAAAATCTCTTATTTAATTGGACTTAGACTCCCACTTCCCGGGCTTCTTAGCATGGTTTCCCAAGCCATCTTTCATAAACGAAATCAAATTCTTCTTTTAGGAATGGAATATTTGTTTCCATAACTCTTGCAAATCCTTTTTCTTTTAGAAATGGAATACTAGTTTCCATAACTTTTGCACCTCGAGCACTATATACATCTACCCTAAGTTATTCACAATTCCTCGTCCCTAAAGCTTTTTCTCAAAACTTATCTCTTTATCTAAGTTCTTTCTTTCTTCAACAAGGAGAAGTCAAGCAAAAGTTCAACAAGCAAGGACGATCAAGGGTAACATAATAGGTTCCACCCCTAGGTGGTCGAGCCATAGTGGGGCCGAACCCTAGGAGCTTTGATGCCTCTTCTTGTTTCTTTATTTTCTTTTTCATTCTCTTATTTACTCGCATGATTTTTTATGTTTGAATTCTTCTTAATTGATGATTCTTCTTCATTTCAGGTGTCTTCAATCCTTATTATTTAAGTCACTTCACCTTAACTGGATCTTAGCTTTTTAAAGAAAGACTACACTATTTCGCAACGTAGGAGTATCCGTTCTAAGCAACCAATCAACGAATCAGTGGGACTCAAAAAGTGAGAGGGAAAATCCCCTAGGTGGCCAAACCCTAGGGGGTCGAACCTTATGGCGTTTTAGCCTCTTCCCTTGCTCTTTTCATTTTGTTTAGATATCTTTCTTATGCTTGGTTTCCTTCTTTTTTAGTTGTCTTTAATCTATCTTTTCCAGGCTACGTATACTCATTTGAGCTTCAGACTTATTTTTTGTAGGATATTGTCAAGGAGAAGTTTTTCTTAAGGAAACCTTGTTAGAGTCAAGATGTATCATGGTAAACACTTAATTTCAAATGCTTTATTCTTCATAGAATTCTTATATCAAGTGTTCATTGTTGCAGGTCAATTTCAACGAACATTTCATGGATCCCAAAGCCGCTAAAGAAATTCCCTTCATCATAGAATGGGGAAGAACTCCTTTCTATGGGTACCTTGACATTTTCTGGGATCGGGTCAAGAACTACAACCGCTTGGCCTTTCCCCCTTCTGACAAAGAAGGCATGTTTTATACATTGCGACTTATGAAAGTCTAGATAGTTTTCCTAGTTCTAGTAGTATTTGTTGAGATAAAATTATATACTGTAAGTGTACAATGTCTATTATAGAACTGGCAAGTACATGTTGAACCACAAAGACTATATTAATTTCAATGTATCTCTAATTTATATTTTAGGCAAATTAGAAATAAAAATGGTAAAGATGATTAATTAACTAAATAATGCCAATTTAAAATTAATAACAAAAACTAGTAATTGAAAAAATTACCTAGGAATCTGAATCCACTAAATACTAACATAATAATTAAGTTCTTCTTTTCTGAATTAATTTCCAATTTAATTTTTCCTTCATTTTAAAAATAATAATGATTCATATAATTAATACGGGCAAACATAAGTTATGAAAAATTCACATATTAACTATAACTTATCAAAACCTCATAACTAATATAAGAACCACAACGATTTTTGCGCGAATATAAAAATGAAGGAATAAATAATTAGGCATTAATATCGGAACAAAATAAAAATATTAATATGTAATACATAGTCTCATCATCATTCTAGGTATTAGAAATTTAGTTAGCCATAAAATTCATAATAAAGTAAAGGAAAATTTAAAACTACTAATATTAATTTCAATAAATAAAATATAAATTAATGGAACGATAATTAAAAAGAACTTTATTGAATTCATAAAGAATGTTGCATTTAATCAATACTAATACTCCCTGATGCTAAAATCCATGCAAAGCTGCTGTACAATGAGAATGGAAAATAAAATAATTAAAAAAACTCCCTACTCCTTCCTTCCTTTATCGAAAGCTGTTTACAGGAAGGAAAAAAAAAATACTCCCCTCTCCCTAAAAAAAAGTCCTATTTATAGGAAAAATAAATTGTAACCTAATTTAAAGTATATTGAACTTGGTCACTTTTTCCTCAATCATCTACATAAAATTAAACACTTTATCTCTATCTCTAAAATATTCTTCTTTTGCACATCTCTTTATTGCAGCCCAAATATAAATCAACTAAAAAGCTTCTAAAACTTCATTTTCAACTCAACTTTATTTATTTATTTATTTATTACAAAATAAAATATATTAATTAAATTAAATATACATATAAATTCATAAAAATGAGAATATTAAAATGTATAATAACGTATATATCAAATACCTCATAACTAACATTTACTCATTCACAAGTAAAATAAAACAAAACAAACACTACCCCATTTTTATATGAAATACGATTGCACTTAGTATATATAACAACCCTTTAAATTTTAAGATTATTCCAAGTTGACGAGTTGTGTCTTGTGAGGGTTTATAGTGAATATACCTACAAAATTCAAAATTAAATAAAATCTTTTTGAGTTTAACTAATTATGAAATCAAAAGAAAACTTCTAAATATCCATGGGCATTACATATAAGTAGTATCAAATTCAAAATCACTCTTCCACCTTATCAAAAATACTCTATCTTCATTCTAGACAACATCCTTCATAAAATTAATTCCACGTGATACATGCATGTTTATGTGATGTAACTTTTAGTATGGATTTTTACCATGAAAATCAAGAAAAAAATAATTCTTTTTCCTCTCTTTTTTTTCTTCATTCATTATTGACTTGTGCAATGTCTATTTTTCTTAGGCTTTTCAGAGTTACCCATGTAACGAGTGTTTGACTAATGTCTCCCAAATCAGTTGGCTTTAGGACACTAGGCGTAAAGACACTCCTAAGGGCTTAGTAATTCGAGTAATAAATGCCACAAAATTAGACTAGTCAAGCTGCTTATATCTATCATTTTTCAACGTGAATATCGATGCGACATGAGGCTTGGATACCCACTTAATTAGTTCAATGGTCATTAAAATAGTTATTTATTTTTCTTTTTTAGCTTTTTTTTTTCTTTTCAATTTTTTCCCCTGAAACTGATCAAATCATAGTTTATACCCTACAAGTAAGAATTAGTATAAATATGAAGTGCTGAAATGCATATGAAATTTAATTTTATTCAGGATGACGTTTCAAACTAAGATTTTATATTTTATTAAAGGTTCAAGAATTTTAAATCTTTTAATCATACTTAAAAATTTTGCTCCACGGACACTTATTAGAATTAATCCAACTCATAAAAAGTGAAACAAAATTTTCAATTATTCAATTTTCTATGATTTTAATTTTTTGTATTTTTTTATTAGTTCCTTAAAAAGAATAAATACATAAATAAAAATCTAATAATAAAAATGAATAAAAAAAACATAAAACTCCCATATACCTAAATCATGCATTGTCCTCAATGTATACAAATGGAGAATAAAGAACAAATTAAGAAATAAAAGAATTGTACCTCATATGATGGGGCATAATGTTGCAAGAAAATGTGGTAAAAAAAATGTACATACCTACAAATTTTATAAATCCTAAAACACGCGTGACTATAAAAGAGTGTTGCAAATAAGCAAGTGAATGTGAACACATCATGATTTTCCAGAGGTCTAGGAAACTAAAAATAATCAGAATTTTCATCAAGATTATACTTAAAATCTACCTCAAGAAAAATGTCACTTACATTTTCAAAATTTGAAAGAACTGGTTCAAATGCATGTTTCAATTTTATTTTTTACTTATGTGTAATGCATGGATCGCAATATCTCATCGACCTTATCTAAATATTCAGATTCATCCCATTTTTTTATCAAGGTGATTTAAGAAAAAGTATATTGGATCATCCATAACCATAAGTTTATTTTCATTCATTTCGTGGGTAATGGACAATTTTTGAATCATGTTTACTTTTATGGGTTGGTCAGAAAAATCACTAGGTTGCTTTCCCACATTAAACATATTTAAATCAATTGTCATGTTCCTAAATATTAATTTTATTAGCCCATTTCTACAATTGATTAACGCATTAGAGGTTACTAGAAATGGTCTATTTAAAATGACAGGAATTTGATCATTGGGATTGGCAACAAGCTAGGTTTCAAGGACTACAAAATCAACAGGGAACACAAAATTATCAACCTTATTGAGTACATCTTCAACTATTCTCTTTGGTACTTTAACAGAACGGTTAGCTAGTTGGAGTGTGACTCTTGTCTTTTTCAACTCCCCTAAGCCCAATGTTTGGTACACAAAAAATGATAAAAGGTTTACACTTGCTCCTAAATCAAGCAAAACTTTTTCAATGAAGGTGTCTCCTATAATACATAAAATAGTAGGACAACTGAGGCCCTTATACTTCACAAGGACTTGGCATGACATAATAGAACTAACGTGGACTGTTAGAAAAACTTTCTTAGGAGTATGAGTGGTTCTTTTGTGTGTGCACAAATCTTTTAAATATTTAGCATATGAATGGACTTGTTGAATGACATCTAGAAGAGGAATAATAATTTTTACTTGTTTGAACATTTTTAGAATTTTGTCTAACTGAGCTGACTACTTGTTTTAAAAAAGTGTTTGAGGGAATGGGACTTTTGGTTTATAAACTTTTTCATTTGACTCAGAAGATGTGTTTTGATCATTTTTTGACAAATGCATAGTAAATAGGTCTACTTACTCAGAGTTTGTGGGCTTTTCAGGCTGGGATGGCTTTGAAGATGGATTGTTAGATTCAACAATTAAATATTTTTCTTCTTCATTATTAATGTCGGCATGATTAGTAAAATAATTTCTAGACCTTAAAGAGATTACAGAAAACACATGATTGAATTGATTGTTTTCAAGTGAATTAGCATGATAAGGCTTTTGATTAGGGACTAAAAATTTTGGATTGGTCTCGGGCTTGCTAGGAAAATTACCCTTATCTCTTTCACTAACTGTAGTGGCCAATTGACTTATTTGGATCTCTAAACAAGATATGGCTTGGTTAGTTTGAATCTCTAAACGAGATATGACTTGGTTAGTGTCTTACATAAAATTAGTTTAAGATTTCATTAAAGTTTCCTGTGATTTCATTAAAGATTTTATGTTTTTCTCTAATGTGCTAAGTCTCTTCTTACTTTCATTAGAAAAACTTGGTGGATATTAAGTTGCTGAATTTGAATTTTGGTACATGTTAGGATTCGGCTTTTGATAAGGTTGAAAATGTTGATTTAGAGACTGATTGACCTAAGTTGAAGGGTTAATTAGGTAGGGTCCGCGGTTAAATGAAAAATTAGGATGATTTCTCTAACCTGGATTATAAGTGTGAGTAAATGGGTCATTCTTAGGTCTTTGAAACATTGCATTGACTTGTTCATATTCTTCAAGTTGGTTCACATGTGATGTTTCCTTAGTTTCTAAAGTTTCGAGTCTTTTAAGTACATGAGCCAACTTAGCTTCGGTGGTAATTAAATTGTCAATTATATGAACACCCCTAGATAAGCTAGGTTTATCAGTCTCTCGTGTGGTTTCCCATTGCATGATTTTTTCTGCTAAGTCTTCTAAAAACTCCCGAGCCCTTTCCTCATTATTTTTCAAAAAATTCCCCCGACACATTGACTCTAACATTGTTTTAGTGGGATAGTATAAACCTTCATAGGCAATTTGGCACAATCTCCATTTCTTAATTACATAGTATTGGCACTGAGATAATAAATTTTTAAATCTATTAAAATATTTTTAAAAAGACTCTTTTTCAAGTTAATAAAATTGATGATTTGCAGTCCTAATTTTAGTAATTTTATGATTTGAAATATAATTTTTTAGAAAGGTAACAACAAATTCTTCCCAAATTGATATGGAATTATTTGACATGTTATATAACCATTTTTTAGTATTATCTTTTAAAGGAAATGTGATAAATCTTAGCCTAATCGAGTCTTCAGATAATTGTTGAATTTTCATCAAAGTACATACTTTCTCAAAGTCCTAAATGAATAAATATGGATCTTCTACCACAGTGAACCTGGGTAACATATTTATAAAATGCGATTTAAGTTCAAAATTATTACAAGTTACCGGTGATAGACTGATACATGAAGGTTAGGCAGAGTGGGAATGGTAGCACCAATCCCTCAAAGAAACAATTTATATGACCTCCATTTTTCTTAAAGTGAGATCTATTAAAGTGAATTCCAAAAAATCAAATATTCTCACCAATCGGGATGTTTTGTCCCTAATACACACTCTTTGCATACATAACATAACAAATAAGTAAATAAACAGATAAGCACACAAAAACAAATAAGGAAAATAATAATAAATAGGAAAAAAACTACTTTTACGGTCAACCTAAATAAAATCTAGACAGCTCCTAACTGTTCCAAGTTACACCTTAGGTCCATTAAATTTGAATTTAATTACACCACTAGCCAAGTAAATATAAGAACGATGGGAGTCTCTCTGTGCGTACTGTGACTAATTGAATAATCATGCGTTCATTAGACGTTTGTTTTTTGAACTACTTGCCTAGATAACAATAGTTAGATTAATTAAGAATTTAGCCTCCTCTTAGAGTCCATTTTCCTAATTGAGATCGAGAGTCCTAAGAGCCAACGTCTACTTGATTTTATTTAGTCTGGTTATGCAAAATTGGGTTGTTTGTGGGCTAAGGAAGGGTGATGAAATCCTCACCTTATTTTGTTAAAGGTTTTTGCCCTTAATTTTAGATTAAAGATGAAAATGCAAAATTAAAAAATAAATAAATAAATAACTGTAAACAAATAAAATGTCCTACAACTATGTGAATTACATAAGAATGAAAAATTTAACGTACCTCAATCCTTCAGCAATCACCACAGTTTATATTTAACAAAAAATAAATAAAATAAAAACCTAAACAGGATGTGCTCTACGTGAGTGAATGTATGAATGCGATAATTAGTTTTTAAACTAAAAATAATAAACTAAAATACTTTTTTAAAAATAAACTATGGAGATACGAAGTACTAGAAAAAACGCAACAACAAAATCTTTATCTTTTTGCTCCTTCGATCCGTTTCGATAATCTTGGGGAAAAAATTATTAGTGTTAAAATCTAATTATTAGTGTTAAAAAAATATTAGTGTTAAAAATTAAAGAATAAAAAATTAAATCTAGTCCCCGGCAACGGTGCCAAAAATTTGATAGGACAAAATTATGTATTGCAAGTACACAGTGTCTATTATAGAACTGACAAGTACAGGTCGAAACACAAAGACTAGATTAATTTCAAAGTATCCTTAATTTATATTCCAGACATATTATAAATAAAAATTGTAGAGACGATTAATTAACTAAATTATGCAAATTTAAAATTAATAATAAAAACTAGTAATGAAAAAAAAATTGTGACACCCTCAAATCAATATATTTTTTATAGCTGACTTGGTGCTCACTATAAATGCTAAATTGTTAAGTTTATAATTCAAAAAACTTATTAAACTAAAATTCAGAGTATCAACTATAATATGAACAATCCATATTATCAATACCCTAATTTTGTCCAACAGTTTCATAAACAAAGTTCTCATCTTAATTCTCAAAGATCTTTCATCATTTCATACTAAGTCCTAGTAATCGATGCAAGGAACTTAATACTCACTTCTATCATTTTAACATTAAGAATTAGATATTCTATAACCTTACATATCCAAAATTCACAGTATTAATGATAAGATTGTTCTTAGAACCGAGGGGCGCATTCCAGTAATTTTGGCATCTTATTGGCGCTCATTAGTGTAACCTCAACAAAACTCTTAATATCATTCAATACCCTCACTTAAACACATAACTTTATAAAGATATCTTTTCATATCGATACTTTCTATGTATTTGAAATTCAGAATATTAATAACACACTTGTACTTAGAATAGAGGAACCTTGTGATGAATTTGATTTCTTCGTCAGTGTTAGATCTCTGTTCTTACAACACTCACAATGCTATTCAATATCCTTATTCAAATATATAGTTATTTATCAATACTATGTTAATATTTAACAGTTCTAAGTTTAATCAAAGTAAAGACATAACAAGAGTATGTGATAAAACATAATAATATTGATATAATATTCAGTTACATGATTTGCTTGTTCGTATTACAAATTCATCAAGACTATAACAAAAAGACAAGCAATTTAAGAAAATATGTAAACTAATCTAATCATTTATTCTTTCCTTTCTTCTTAGAGCCAAAGTTATCAAGTTTTTTTGCAAATAAGTTTTATTCGTTAGGGTGAGCATACAAAAGCTCAACAAGTCTAAACAAATAGCATATAAGTAGCAATTCAATACTTCACCAAAAAATGTTCATTTCGCAAGTTATGCCGAAAAAAATAGCAATAACTCTCATTTCAAGGATTTATAACACGTTGTTGCACAAAGTGCATAAATCAAGTAAAAGCTTGTAAACATAGATTTAGGGTAAAAGACTTGTCTTGGTGTGTAAGTGGTATTAATACTAGCTTAATTTGGCTTCGTAAAACCTACATAAATAGGTTATGTATACACGAGGGTCAGTTTATCGTATATTACATCTTCATAAGTCTTATATTATTTTTTAAAAACTATTTTCATAGGTGGTTTGAGTTACAAAACTCATATGTACATAAAACTCCATGTAAGGCCCTTAGAGAGCTCGAATTGGCTTATTTTTCGATGATTTGGAGCTTTGCACTACTATACATAACTTCTTTATAATAAAATATTTTAAAGTGATTTTTGAGTCCATTCTCATCAGAATTTCATCCTCTACAAGTTTAATAGATTAGATTTTCAAGATTCCAAGCTTAAGAAATCAGAAATGGCTTATAAGGTCATTATAACCACTAGATTCAAACTTTCTTAGTTTAACTAGGTGAATCATTATGTCATAAGCATAGAAAAGCTTAGTCATCGTGTTTTACCACTTTATAACATCAAAAGATAAAATCATAAACCTACTTATAAAGAAATTTATGATTTTGACTCAAGAACACGAAAAACGAATCGAACATGGTAACTACTAGTGTTTATCATGTTTTTTATTATATTCTTGAAATAAAGTGGGCATTATAACTACTTGTAATTGTGATTATACTAATCTAGACTTAACAAAATTTAAGCATTATAACTGTTTATAAAAGTGATTTTGCTATTATATATGAAATAATTTGAGTATTATAACTGCCTGTAAAAGTGATTATACTAATTTAGACAAAAAATAATTTAAGCATTACAACTGCTTGTAAATGCTCGATTTAACTAAACTATAAAATAAAAATTGACATAATAATAACTATGATGATACCTTTTAAAGTTGCAAGTTTTAACTATTTTTTTGCAAGACTTCAATACTTGAATAAATTTAACTCACAAGAACTCTCAATATAGCTTTGATACTAGCTTTCTTTTCTCTAAAATTACTTTGTAAAATGGTAAGAAATAAGGAAGGTGGAGGTTGCTATTTATAGGCCTAGCAAAGTGAGGGTATAATGTTCATTATGACATGAAAATATCCTAGCAAACTTCTTTACTATTGCCGCCACTTCTAGGAAGCTTCTATAGGGCTTATGTATAACGACCCCAAATCCAGACTCCTTTAGCTCCAGATCTGGTCCGTTAAAAGTAACCTCAATCCTGAGTTTAAACTAATTATATTAAACTCATAAACAATAAGTTAATACAATTATTACTATAATCTAGGTATTAAACCTTAAATGAATACAAACGGTACGTTTGAACTCAACATTCAACTCTATTCCATTCCAGAATCGCAATCTTTAAACATGTTATTACAACTTTGAGATCATACGTATAGTGACTCAATTACCTCATCTATTATCCTTATACATAAAGGACAACCTCTACAAACGATATCCTGAGTTTAAACTAATTATATTAAACTTATAAACAATAAGTTAATACAATTATTACTATAATCTAGGTATTAAACCTTAAATGAATATAAACGGTACGTTTGAATTCAACATTTAACTCTATTCCATTCCAGAATCGCAATATTTAAACATGCTATTACAACTTTGAGATTATATGTATAGTGACTCAATTACTTAATCTATTATCCTTATACATAAAGGACAACCTCTACAAACGATCTTAAATAATCTATACATGTTTAGGTTTGCTATTCTGAAGCACATTAAAACATAAAAATCTTCACAAGTAATACCCACATAGATAATTTATTCTATCGCAGAGTTTTACTATAAAAGCACCTACGCTTCGATCTTGATGACTCGTTAGTCAGTCTTCATCTTCACCTCTACCAGAGTAATCAGCTTCCTCAAGCTTTTCTGTAATGTTTTGTTTTAAGCAAGGGTGAGCACGACGACTTAGCAAGTCTAACAGTTTCACATAACACAAACATATTTCATCATGTTTCATGCATCTCATGCTTTGCAATGACTACATATCTCAGACATATCATGCTTTGTATTTACTTTATGATTCACGCTATTCATGCATGTCATTTACAATTTCATATAGTTCAATATATATAGAACAATCAACTTAATCATCTACTGTATATCAACAGTTTATTTCAACTTGTATCACAAAAGCACATTACCACATTATTGCACATAATAATATATGCACACATAATGATTTTATAGTATTCTAATTCAAGCACATAATGCAACACGTTCTGAAAAACTTGTCTGGACTTACATAACCAACTTACGTTAATCTTTCACGTTCTTTACATCACCTATACAGTATATGAGATCAATGGTGCATAATATCAGTTAAGGTTTAACTTAAAGCTAAATCTTATTTTAAATATATTTATTTCTTCTTATCGTCCCTTTTTAAATCAATAGGATTAATTTCATATTCTAGTCTTTCGTTAACTTGACTCAGTGTTTCATATTCAACACCGTAATTATTTTTTTTGTACAAAACTATGCAGTTCTGACATTTATTAATGTCACTGCATTAATGTCTGAACTTTATTTCCGTTTAGGTCGAACAACTAATTAGTCACTAATGGACCCTACCCTTTGTTTAACTTAATCACATCATTTAACTCAATGATTTATCATAATATTACTCTCCTTGAATAATATTTTAAACTCTTACTATTAATCAGTAATAACTTATAATGTTATTGTTAAATAACACTTTAAATAATCATTACTATTATTAATTCCTTTTTAATAATAGTTTATCTTAATCATTATTATTAATCTTTTAATAATAATTTAATTGCTTGCTAGTATTATTACCCTTTAATAATATTATAATTGACTTCTCATTATTATTAATGATTTTAATAATAATTTAATTGTTCATCAATATTATTAACCATTTAATAATATTTGAAATCCTCACGTATCATTAGTAATTATTTAATAATAATTCAACCCTTAACTATTATTATTCAATAGTTAATTACTTGTTAAACAATATTATTAATTCTTTAATAATATTTTAAATCTTTATTTATCATTATTATTTATTTAATAATGGTTTAACTCTTAGCTATTATTATTTAATAGTTAATTAAATGCTAAACAATATTATTAATTCTTTAATAATATTTTAAATTAATTACATATCTTTATTAATTATTAAATAATGATTTAATTCTTAACTATTATCATTTAATAGTTAATCATTAATATTATCAATATATTTTAATTACTTAATAATCTTCTCCCGATTAAGTAATAATTTATTCCACCTAATTACCATTTAATTATTATTTAATATGAATTAAATAATAATTAATTAATTAATTATCCGCACTCATTATTTAATATTAATTAAATAATAAACAATTATACTATTAACTCTAACATCTTTTGATTACTATTTAATATATTAAATAGTAAGCAATTAACCCTCTTTAATTATTATTTAATGTTAATTAAATAATAATTAATTAATTATCTTTATTTATTATTTACTCTTAATTAAATAAAATAATAAATAATTATGTTATCAACTTTACTTAACTGTAATTATTATTTAATGTTAAATAATAATTACCTAACTCTCTTTATTTATTATTTAATATTATTAAATAATAAATAATTAGAGTTTAAAATCTTTATCTTACTCTAATTATTATTTAATATTAATTAAAGAATAATTAGTTATTTACTTTCCTTTATTTACTATTTAATACCTAATTAAATAATAAATAATTTATTTATTTTCTCCAAACAAGTTGATATTGTTATTAAATACCTAAAGAACATATTTAAAATTTAATAACAATTTATTTATAATTTTCTTGAATTATTAGCTAGGTAGTCACAAATTAGTATACCTTTACACCATAAATAATATGAAAAATATCAATTTTCGGAAATAATACCATCTCCATACATATAACACTTCAAATAATTAGTGGGTTATTTGTTCATATTTTTCCAACATTTAAAAATACTTTTTATTATTTTTCATACATTTAGTAAGCTTTTATTATTAAATAATTATGAAAAATAACTACTAACATTATAAAAATACCATTAAATTTCATAAAATAGTACACGAAATTCCAAGCAACTTTCTAGTTTTGACCATCGCCGGAACCGGCCGAAAAATGGGTGAACCGGTCACTTGAAGGCTTCGGCCGATTTATTTCAAAAAAACCGGCAATGGCTTTTTAACATTTTCAGTTTCTGTCCAGTTTTTGGGTTCCTTACTAAAACCTTAATAACTTAAGTTCTATAACTCCAATGATGCTCTACTTTATATTGTTAGAATCGTGACTTCCCGAGTAACAATTTTCCATTATCGGATTAATTTTTCGGACCTGATTTGACCTCCGAAAACAGCTTGGAACTGGACTGTTCACGCAAAACTTCCGACAGTGGAGTGTTTTAGTAGAAAAATCATATCTCACTCGTTTTAAATCGAATTTTAGTCATTCAAGTTGAAGAATTTTCATAACTTATTTAACATATCTAGCATGTTTTTAAGCATTTAAAGTTTGATTTACAAATATCAAACAATAAATGATATATAACCTCTAATATTAGGATTATTAGAGTTTTTAAGTTACCTTTTGATTTTATGAGCTCTTCTCCTTCTTTTTCCAAAGTAAGAGATGATGTGTGTGGACATCAACACCTCCAAGACTTGCTCTAGGCTTGACTCGGTTGGACTCGGTGATAAACTCACTTAACTCACTAGAACTCTCAACTCTCAATTGACCAATGCTTGCAATAAACTTTGTAACCCCAATACTAGAGATGGAACTTGGTATTTATAGTAGAATAAATCTATTACATACATATATTGTAAGTATATATTTCAACTAGCACTTAACACCATTTTCCCATTTAGTTCCACTAGTTTAGGCTTTATTTGTCCTTATGGAAAGCAATGCAAGTAATCAAATAGGACAACAAAATCAACCTCTAGCCATACCATAGTACACCCGGCCACTCCACCTACCATGCCCCTTATTTCTCATATTTTTGATTTATTTTGATAACTAATTTGGTAAATAAGGAGGCTTCTAGAAAGTAGTCAAATAATTAAATCATTTAAGCACATAATTTAATTTAATTAGACTAATAATTCTTCCAACATGTTGGACTTGACCAATTAAATTATTGGACACCAAATTATCCTCTCATTAATTAGTTTACTAAACTAATTAATTAAATCAAGCACAATAAATCTTATTTCACTTAATTAAATAATTAATTACACTAATTAAATATTTAATTAGGCTAGTCCATTATTCATTTATTTAATTAAAATATTAATTTGGGACTTCAAATATTATTCCCACTACACATTAATTGATGATCATATTAATTAGTGTACCCATTTTGTTACCAAAACTTTATTCAAATTTAATTGAATAAATAATTAATTTGCTCACTTATCAATTTCTTGATATTAAATATCTCTAGGTTAGTACACTAATTATCCAAATATTTTGGACTTATTAAATAATATATTAAATGCCCTACGCAAGTTTTAATAATGACTAATTATATTAATTAGTTTACTTGATTTATAATCACATGCGATGTTCAAAATTAATTGAACATTTTTATCAATGAACTTACGTAATGATTTCTCGGCATATTTCTTCTGTTAGAAATATTTCCTAATCAAATTTTATTCTTTTCATATACATCATAAGACCTTATTCCTAAAAGTCTCAGTCACACTTATTGAACCTTATTGGTCCTTGCTAGCTCATAGATTAAACAAATAAAATTTTAATTTAATTCAGTTTTCACAATTCTAATCTCCACAACTAGGTTATCAAACTCTAACCTTTATTAACTATTATAAATCTTATTTCTAATTCTTTCAAATATCTGGGATATTACATTATGTCATCATTTCATCATACTTATATCATCATCTCATGTGACATCATCATTTTCATCACCTTTGCTATGATTGGTCTTTTTAAATACTACTAATTTATTTGTTAATCTTACTTAGTTTAGACATAATATTAGGTTAACTTTAATCTTAATTAACCTTAATATTTAATTAAGTATAATTGAAGTATAGTTGACTTATATTATTTACAGTTGACTTTTTATATTTCTACCGTATAATTTTTGTATTTGTGAATAATATTTAGGGTTTAGGTTTTAACCTTTAGGATTAGGGTTTAGGTTGGTTTAGGTTGTAACTCCTTTTTCATTTTGAACCCTTAGGGTTAGGGTTATAACTCTTTTTTTATTTTTAGGCTTTATCTTTAAAATGACTTCTTGATTCTAATAAATGTTAATGTTGACTTCTTGAACCAAAATACAAAATCAAACACATAGACAATTCACATAACACATTATGAACATCAATTCAATCTTTATTTATTCATATAAAGTCATATTACAATATTCTCAGAAGATTGAAACATTTCAAATTTTCTAAGAATCCAAATCCACTAAATATTAACATAATAATTAAGTTATTCTTTTCTGAATTAATTTCTAATTTAGTTTTTTCTTCCCTTTAAAAATAATAATAGATCATATAATTAATATGGGTAACCATAAGTTATGAAAAATTAATAGATTAACTATAACTTATCAAAACCTTATAATTAATATAAGAATCACAACGAATTTTGCGCGAAGATAAAAATGCAGGAATAAACAATTAGACATTAATATCATAATGAAAAATATATATTAATATGTAATACATAGTCTTATCATCATCCTAGGTATTAGAAATTTAATTAGCCTAAAATTCATAATAAAGTAAAGGAAAATTTAAAACTACTAATATTAATTTCAATAAATAAAATATAAATTAATGGAACGATAATTAAAAAGAACTTTATTGAATTAATAAAGAATGTTGAATTTAATCAATACTAATACTCCCTGATGCTAAAATCCGTGCAAAACTGCTGTACAATGAGAATGGAAAATAAAATATAAAAAAAACTCCCTGCTCCTTCCTTCCTTTACCGAAAGCTGCTTACAGTAAAATAAAAAAAATATATATTCCCTTAATAAAAGTCCTATTTATAAGAAAAATAAATTATAACTTAATTTAAAATATATTGAACTTGGTCACTTTTCTTTCAATCAGCTAAATAAAATTAGACTCTTTATCTCTATTTTCAAAGTATTATTCTTTTGCACATTTCTTTCTTGGATTCCAAATATAAATCAACTAAAAAGCTTCTAAAACTATCTTTTTTAACTCAACTTCATTTATTTATTTATTTTTTGCAAAACAAAAAAATATATATTAATAAAAAAAATATACATATAAATTCATAAAAATGGGAAGAGGCTCCTCCCCAAAGATCTTCTGCTTTCAAGGAGATGATTGTTTGCTTATTTTAAATTAGGATTTCACATGTAAGTATACGTGATCGAATAGTAACATAGTGTCAAGCAAAGTATCGCTTCCATAGAGAATTAAAAATAATTATTATTAAATATTAATTTTATATCAAATTAATTTTATTTAAACAAATACAATTAAATTATAAAATAAAATCTAATTAAAATTATTAACTAAATTAATTAAATGACAAGGATAAAAATCAAATTTTAAAGGCTTAAGATTACAATTTCTCTTAATGCTTTATTTAAATCTCTTCAATTCATTTTTAATTAATTAATTATATAAAATTGTTAACCGATAATTCTTTATATTATTTATAAGCATCTCTCAATGACATATAAACAAATGTTTACAAATCTGACTCTAAGGCAACAGAAATATAAAGAACATCCCAATTAATTAAATCATTATATAACTACGTGAATTAAATAAAATAGGATACATGCATGAGGATCAGATTCTCTTTAAGGTTACATATGACATACGGGTATATCTCTATCCTATACACGAATAATGAATTTCATCAACACAGAAAATACAAACATATGTTATCACATTCAGATCTATATTTATAATTCATCTCTCAATTTTATATAAATTATCTCAATAATTAATCACATCTAATTAATATATTAACGCACAAAATATTTAATTAGGTCATCTAAATATTATAATTCATTCGTCAATTTCATATAGATTATCACATTAATTCATGCAAATAATTCAATACTTGAACGCATAAAATATGATAAACAATTCATATATAATTAATAATAATCAAAAATAAAATAAATTAATTTAAACTACACATTGGGTTTCATTGCAATTTTAATTAAAAATTAGTCCATAACTGAAAAAGAAATCAATTTAATAAAATAATCCATTAGGTACAAATTACAAAAATAAAAGAAGAGTTTAGATAGAAAAATCTAATATTAAACGCAATATATGAAGCTCCGCTTTCAATCCGTATAATTATTCTATATTAAAATCTCCTTCAAATCTAATAAAAATCATTCTTCTAATTTATTTTATTCTACTCCTATATTAGTTCTCTCTGAAATAAGTCTCACGTAATATATTTATAAGAGTACATAATTTTCCAAACCTTATTAGAAATTAATTTACAATTAAAAACATCTCATTAATTAATTAATTGGACCCGTGATAACCCAAAACTAGAATCTACGTATAACCAATTGCAAACCAGTGGGTCTGGCATGAAAAAGCAAGAAACCAGCCGCCGCCACGCGCCCAAACTCATCCTGCACACCCGCGCATTGCGCTGACTTCTCATTCAATCAGCTGACCGCTCCTGAAATGGTGTCGTTCCACGCCTGTTCCTTCCCATGCCTTAGCGCGCATTACACCCAATCTCCTTTCCTGCTGAAGACCAATAAACGACGTCGCTCCATGATTCCTTAGCCAATTCCCTTTAACGCCATACGCGGCCTGCCTTCAACTTAATTACAATTTTTCCAGGCCTGCCTTCAACTTAATTACAATTTTTCCATACTGACTTCATTATTTACCATCAGCTCTTATTTTCCTACAAAATTGAATATAAAAATAATATAAAAATAATAATAATATATAATAATAAATAAAACACCTAAATCACTTAAAATAATTAAAAATTCAAAAATAATTAAGTCTAAAAATATTTAATAAATAAAAATAAAATTCAATTATCAATTATGGTTACTCGTTTGAGAGCAAGGGGCTTACCACTACTGTTTTTGAGGCGATGCCCCCTGAAGGACCTATTACGGGCATAGTTGGGCAGGACGTCATCAGGTGAACGATTAATGGTACCACACTTATATTGAAGCCATTTTCTAAGGGTACACATAATGATGTTGGTTCTAGCAGGTCGGCAGCCAATGAGTCGATTAGGAGACGAAGAAAACTTGTGGTAAATTCTATATTGCTTGTACTTATCTCGTTTCAATATTTTCATGTCTGCCTTCATATTTTCTCATGTCATTACTTCCTCAATTTTTTCAGATTATCGAGGATGATGATGGTGATAACGATGATCATGTTCCCATTGGTTCTCAGGGGTGCCGGGAACGAAGCAACGACTTCCACTACTTGCGAACCTTCCCAACCTGTCAAGACTGTCGTCGAGGCTCCTTCTCTACATGACGATTGTGCTAGTCTCAATACTAACAATTCTTTATCTGATGCGGGTTCGATTTTGGCTGCGGGTAGTACAGCTCCCTCTTCACATCCACATGCATCATCGTCTCTTAATAACCTTGAGGGTGCGAATGATACTTGTGATGCTGATGTTATGGCCTCTAGTCCTACTCCCCCGAAAGAGAATCCTTCAGAGCCTATTATTGACTTCCTTCCTCCCCGGAAAGATTTTGCTGAGATAGTGCCTGACAGGGAGGGTACAATTGGTAGTTTATTGGGTGGGGCTACTGATGTTTTGTTTCTTGTGGAGTCTCATGACACATTCTCGATCGAGTACCTGGTAAGTATTTTTCTTAGTTGTCATACATCCGTCTTTTAAGTATTCTTTGTTTTCTGCACAATTCCTTATTTTGTTTGATTTCTCTTTTCAGGCTGAGAAGATAAAGGATCTGCCTTTGGCTCTTAAAGGACTTGCCTTGTTTAACTCTCTTCATCCTGCTTGTGCCGCCTCGCCTTTGAGTGACATTGGTTATCCTCCCAATAGCCAGGGTCTTATGGAACCCCAAGCATCCTCAAAGCCCATGACATAGCTCTTTCCTCGACAAATGCTATGTTTACTTCTAATGTGACTCCTGCTCGAGCTTCCTTCAATCCAACCGGATAACTTGTTCCTTGGAGAGGTTTTCGGGTTGACACCTCAAGCTAGGAAATTCTTGAGCGTCTCCTATTCCGATTTCCACATACTCTTTATCAATTTCATGTTCGTGGGGCCTCCTCTCAGACTTTGCTATTGGAGCAACTCGCGAGCTTGGTTCTTGAGATGCACTGCCTTTCTCTCCGCTCTCTGTGAGTTACGAGGTTTATTACCTATCCTTAGTTGGCTTTGGCATGCCTCCTTTTTGCTCTAGGTTGGACCTTGTTACTTCAAGTCATCATGCTATTGTACCACATTTAGAGGTCATTTCACGCCATCATGAGTATGACCTACTTTCAAGGGAGCTATTGAAGGTCCAAGATTTTATGGCTAAATTGGAGGCCAAGCTTCGAAAATTCAAGTTAGACGCTCAAGATCTTGAGGGAATGATGGAAGTCATTGCAAAAGCTCGAGATATTGCCATTGCTGACTTGGAGGCTTTGTCTATGCCCCCTCTTCAACTTAATATTTCATGGCCCTTAGATCATGACCTTTTATATTCTTTCTTTTCCTATTTCATAAACTCATTTTCATGTTGTATTTTGGTTATCGAAAATATTTTTTTCATTACGTAACATTATAAACTATCTTGAACTTGAATGCTTATGACACATGTAGACACCCAAATTCTCTACTAACCCTGGCAGGAGCGCAAAGTCGTCACTTGACCCGACATGCGAAAAGGAAGGTGGACCCCAACACGAAGCCACCCCAACGACTTACGGTTAAAGCCGCCACAACGAACAACGAGCATCAGGTTACTTGAGGCAAGGCAAACAGTTGATCCAGAAGAACCTGATTTGATCACAAAAGACGACTAATGGCCACTACGCTTACGATGTTCGGGGGTCTCGCTCCCCGGTGAGCTGGCGGGGGTGGAAAGGGAGCAGCGCCCCCTGGAAGCTAAGCACAATTAGCAAATTCTATATCAAGTCGCAGCCCTCCGAACTAGCCTCCCAGAACAATATGGCACGTTTTCCAAGAATTTCCGGATTGCAAAATACGAGCCTTCTAGCGAAAAAACGAAAGACCGACATCAGACGCGAAAATCGAAGAAGCACCGAAGCCGGCCGCAGGTGCAGCTGCGGCTGGCACCGAAGCCAGCTGCATCTGCGGCTGGCCGCAGTTACACCTGCAGCCAAGATCTGAAGTTCTAAATCGCCACTTTCAGTTCATTTCTTCAGCAAGCGCGGACGGAAGAGAAGAAAAGAAAGGAGACGTGAGAGGAGAGGAGAGAAAAAGGGCTGTCGGGAGAAAGAAAAAGAGAAGGATCCGAGAGCAAAGAGGAAGAAATAGGGGAGAAATAGAGAGAAAATAACGAGAAGAAGAGAGAGAGGGTCACGGGTTTGGTCCCAATTGTGAGATTTCTTCTCCTTTTTGTTCAATTGTTACACTATATATGGTATTTTAAGTGATTTCCAAGTGTCAAAGCATGTATTTCGTCATTTGAAATGTGAAAAAATCCATGTTTATAGCATTTGAGGTTTTATCTAGTTAGATCTATTTTCATTTCGTTCTTATTGTATTTGTTGGGTGGATTTACTGTAGATCCGAAAATATTTGGTGCATTGCTATTTAAATAGTTTAATTTTGTGTATTTTGAAGCTAGATCCAATGTAGTTAATATATGTTGTAGATCTGTGGATTATGGACTGTTAGGGATGATTTATTGCGGATGGAATCTCCTTCTAACCTCCCGATGATATCCTTTTAGTTTGTTTTTAGCTTTTACGTATGTAGCAATTGCAATGCGCTTGTATGTAAATATGTAAATTTTGGGCCTTAAAACGACATCGAGTCGAAAGTCGGGTTTAAGGCCCCGTGATAGTGAAGTGTGCGATTGTGGATGCTTGGAGTTATTTGGATGGCTCACATGCCCATGAATAACTTCAACGCCATTTTAATGCTTGATTTTCCCTTTCGACACGGAAAATGAATTTTGGAATGAAAAGATGAAGATTTTCATAAAATCAATCAAACTAGGGTATTAGATCATCCGTAGGCTAAAATAAAATTGTAAGTGTCGGATGAGCTCTATTCCTATTTGACGAAGGGTTTGAAAAATATGTTTTACAAAATATCATCGGTTTTATTATCGAAACAAAAACAATAACAATGAACTTTTCGATTAAATCAAATCCTTTGTGCATAGGGTCAACGAGATTTCTGAAGCACTTTCAAAATAAAGCATTCCAACGATTTTCATAGGCACGCGCGCACACACACGCGCGCACACACACGGGCGCACACACATTTTAGGATTTAAAATGATAGGAAAACATTAAGATTGCAGTAACCGTGTTTTCACAGAAGTCAGGGGGTGCCTAACACCTTCCCCTCACTTAAGCAAGCCCCCGAACTCTATGAATCTCGATTTGCGGATCAATTAATTCAGAGTCACATATGAGCCACTGCGATTACGAAAACAAAATTCGGATGAGTTGGTACATCCATTTCAAATATACCAACTGGCGACTCTGGTCAATTGGCTCATCATAAAATCGATCTTTCAAACCCCGTCGACTCTCAAGCCGACCCTTTTCAAAATCACATCTTAAATCCAAAGGCTAAAATTGGAAAGGGCATTATTATAAAAAACGAAACGACAAATCTCGGCGTCGACAACACAATATTTAATTATTGAATTATAAGTCATTCAAATAAATATTCCAAGACAATAATGTGCATAATATATGAAAAAACATTTTAAAAAATTGATTTTTCGCAAACTGGCACTTTAATCTATACTTTAAAATAAGAGATTTGTCCAAGTGTAAGTGAAAGTTTAGGTATTTTTATTGATAATCATTTTTCTTTTAACGAAAAGCATAACGTTTCAAATTTCATAAAATTTGGTGTTTCAATATCAATCTTGCTTTTGACGAAGAAAGTATAACGTTCGTCACTTTTAAATATAAAGTATACTTTGTTAGGTTTGAGAACTTAGATTCAGGTGCCTTACTCACTTTTAGAGATAGAGTGTAGCTTGTCTGGTTCGAGGACTTATAATCAAGTGCATCGGTCACTTTTGAAGTTGAAAGTGTAACTTTATAGTTTGATGACTATCTCATGTATAATATTTCTTTACACATTTTAGGTTAATGGGCCAGAGATAGCATCAGATCTCACACAAGATATTTTGCAATACCTGCTTTTAGAGATCTCTCATACCCTATACAGGCCTTCCTATTTGGGTCAAAATTTAATAGTTGGTGTTTCGCCCATGACTTGATTCGCTGTCTTGAGCACTAAGTCTCCCACAAAAATTTGTCTTGGTACCACTACAGTCTTTTATTATCGCTGTAGTCTTTCACGGTACCGTTCCAACTTTTCCTTGGCTTTGTCTCGGAAGTCAACTAAGGCCTAGAGCAGCCGATTGGTTCTCTTCCTCAACTAAGCTTCAGAGTCTCATCCTGGTTGAGGGAATTTCTATTTCTACGGGCAAGACATCTTTTTCACCATACACCAAAGCATATAGGGTTTCACATGTTGGTTTTCTTTTTGAAATTCGATAAGCCCACAATTAGTAACTGTTTTTCCCATACCTTTGGATGATTATCCAGGGTTTTTGAGAGAATCTTGATCAAGGTTTTATTTGTGGCCTCTACTTTTCCATTACCTTTTGGGTAATAACGTGATGATTTGTAGTGTTTCACCCTATATCTATTGATCAGTCTCTTGGCATCCCTGTTTATGAATGGAGTTCTATTATCTGATAAGATGATCTTCCGGATCTCGAAATGACAAACAATGTGCTCCTTTTATGAAATTTATCATTGTTGGTCCTGTAGCCTTCTTCAAAGGTATTGTTTCCACTCACCTGTATACATCTCCGTTGTGGTCAAAATCTAGATGTTTCCCTTGGAATTAGGGTTAATAGGACATATGATATCCATTCCCCATGTATGAAAAAGGCCATGACGTTGCTACGGTCCATATGTCTACAGCAGGAGCATTAAATCCTCTTCTAAACAGATCTTCGTTTTGTAGGAAAAATCTATGTGCTTTCCTCTGTACTATAATTGCGGACTCTGTAAAAACTCCACATACGAAAATATATTAATTAATTGATATATAAAATCGCAAGATATATCAAAATAGAATACAAAAAATTGTTTTACAAGGATAAGGTAACAGGTTAATACTGTCATAGCAACAAAAAAATATTGGAGCGCTGACTATAATGTTATGTTTGGATTGAGAGAATGGAATGAATGATTGTAAAAAAATAGTGTATTAGATTATTATTTTGGAGCATAAACCATTCCAATTAAATGAAAATTCATTCTATCCAATGGAATGGAAGTGAGAAGTGAGAAGTGGTGGAATAAAATTAATTTCAATAAAATAGATATATTACACCACTTATCCCCACAAACAATAAAACATATACTTAAAATACTTTAAAATCATTTCATTATTTCTTCTATTTCATTCATTCAATTCAAAAGTAACATATAAGTCTTATCTTACCTTTACTTCTCTGAACAATTTAATTAGCTGAGTTTGTTACATCTGGTATATATGATTGGATGGTGACTTCATCAGTCCAATATGTACTTTTTAAGTTTTAAACAATTAAAGCTAATGAGTTTACTAACACCCATTCTGTGTTGCTTAATAGCTATAATTGGGTCCAAAACATGTTATTATCCATATTATTTTAATCATTTTTCGTCATATATTTTGCTTCTGCAATGTTATGGAACTTTCTTCTTTCTATTCATTTAAAGTTCGGGGTTTCAACGAACCATAAATTAGTGTGTTCTAATGCATAAAAAAATTACATATATGTCCTTTCAATTTGTCAATCAATTCTAGAACAGCCCCTCAATTGATGAAATGAACAATTTCGTCCTCATAGTTAACACTTGTGCTTAAATCGTTTTCTGAATTGATTCTTTTCAATTTGAGTCATGTGCTGACCACATTAACTAATTAAATTAAACAGGAGAAAACATAGAGGAAAAAAAAAGATCTAGAGAGTGCTTAAATTAATAATTCCATAACTATTTTTATATTATGTGGACAAATAAATGAGAAACCAAAAAGTCAAGGTGCTCTCTCTTCATAATAATTTTTTTTTTTCCTAATTTAGTACAGAATTTTAAATCACACGTGCTACTTTGCCACTGCAAAAAGTTTAAACTCCCACCCTCATGGTACACAAGGGATGGAGATAAATATTGAGCCAAGGAATTAGGTTAATATTGATATATAAGATTCATTTTTGGATTGGGTATTAATTTACTTCGCTGAAAAGTGTAAACCAAAATAATCAATAACTATATATAAAAAGGCATTAAAAAATCTTATCTAATAATTTTAAAATTTTACCGAGTTATTTTGACTAATCATGACTTAATACTGAGTCAATATCGAGTCAATCATTCAAATTTTTTTTTTTTATACAATATATAAACTTTTTATATACGATAAAATATATACAATTATCTTCAACATTATATATGTATTATGTCAATGAAAATAATAAATATATCAATGAAAAATCATCAAATATTTGTAAAAATAAGATGTAAACTATCGAGTTACGAGTTATCAAACTTGTATATACAAATACTAGGTAATTATTTTTATTTAATTTTCCATCCGAACACAAGGTCTAAAAGTCGCATACAAATAATAATCCATTATTTATAATTTCCAATCTATATGCATATACTCAGCCTAGAAACCTAACTTTGTAGTTTGTGAAGAATCAAGTGTGCTCCAAACTGGGGTTGAAGAGTTATTAAAGTGTAAGGAGCATGAGCATAAGATGGTGAAAGCTCAAATGAGAAGCGTTGCAGAATCATTGACAAGGCCATTTTCACTTCTAACAATGCAAAGTTTTGTCCAATGCAAATCCGAGGACCCGAACCAAATGGAAAATAAGCGAATTGGTTTTTTGTTGCTTTAGATACTCCTTCTGAAAACCTTTCTGGTTTGAACTCTTTAGCATCTTCTCCCCAAATCTCAGGATCATGGTGAACTAAAATGGTTAGTATCCTGAGTTGCACGCCAGCTGGTATGGTCAATTCGCCTAGTTTCGTCTCTTTTCTTACAATCCGATTTAGTTCAGTTACTGGTGGATATAATCTCAGAACCTCGTTCAAGATCATATTTACCTGAAAAAAGGTAAATTAATGTTAATTACAAATAAAAATTTACACCTAAACTAAAGACCCCCAAGTTGGGACAGAGCCAATATATATGTTTATTATTGTTATTTTTCTAGAGATTGTCAGATAGGCAACTCATTTCAGACCGACTGAAATCAAGATATGTTTTATTATATGGTTAAAAAAGATGAAGCTAGCGAAAATCGAATAAAAAAGTACTTACAATTTTCAGTTGACTAATTCCATCATAATTGGGTTTTTCATTTCCAAAAACTTTCAAGACCTCTTCTCTAGCTTGTGCTTGCCAAATAGGATGCTTAGACAATAAAATCATAGTCCACAAGAGTAGACTTGAAGAAGTCTCTTGTCCAACTAAGTAGAATAACTTACACTCTTGAATAATATCATGCATACTCATCCCACTGTTTTTTCCATGTTGAGTTTGTTCGAAGTTGGATTTCAATAATATACTCAACATGTCATCAGGAATTGTTTCTTCCTTCATTATCTTAATTCTTTTATTGATCATATCCATAACTAAATCTCGCACTTCTCGGTCAATTTGCTTCATTCGATTGTTCCTTTTCGTAGGCAAGAACCTACATAAATAACATGAGGGATAGTTTACAACATAAGAAAAAATTATGTTATAAAATGATACAATGTATGATACTTTTTAAAGTTAACAGAGTTGATTTTTTTTTTTATTATATATATAGATCAAAAAGGGTAAAACTAAAGTGAAAAGGGATACACTCTAGAGGGTATCTAACAAGTATACCACAGAGTTAATACGTCCATTTTTAGGAACTTTTTAGATAAATCCAATTGTATAGATTCAAAGAACATATAAAATATTTTAACAAATAAATTTTCATATGATTTGGTGGTATCTATGATTGACTTTATGGTAATGAAAGTTTAATTAATCTTAGTAGTCAAAAAATATATTTATTTTACAATGTTATAACAACAGGAGGGAAGGAAAGGAGAAGAATTTTTGGCGGCGGAAAGATCCACAAATCAAACGAGAGGTGAAATTAAAAGAGATTGACGGGGTAGAGAATATGGAGGTTAAAATGGGCACGAGTAGATGCTGGATTATAATTACAAAAGTTTTCATCAGTTGTAAGGAAATGGCTTGCATAATGGAGGATCTTAGAATAGAGGTGGAGAGTTTCTCAAGATATGGGGAAAGTGCACTAATCTTGGTGACCAAACAGGAGGCTGATGGAAATGCAATGAAGAATATTGAAGCAAGACTGGATGACTTTGTAATGAAAATTAGAAGTCTGAGGTATTTGAGAAGGAGTGGAAAAGGCTTACATGGATTAAAGTTAAGGGGATACCATTATCCTTATGGTCAGCTACAAAAATGAGGAATATTGCAAACAATTGGGGAGTGTTTATCTGTTTAGATGAAGAAACTGCTAAAATTAAGCATGTGGAGGAAGCAAAATTTTTGATCATGACCGATTACATGGATAATATTGAAGATTCAATGATACTAAAATTTGGTGAGAAAAGATGGGTAAATCAAAGTAATTGAAGATAGAAAAGTTGAGGAAGGGAGTATTGACCCAAACATGGAGGACAAACGACGGCACAATGCAGGATTGTAGTCACCGGACATGATGGAGGAGTGTGAAGAATGGAGCAATGATCCAGACATGGCGGGTGAAAGAAGACACAATTTTGAGATGCAGTCACCAGAAAAGATGGGTGAATGCAAAGAGTCTCAGGGGGAAAAGATAGCTGATGTGGACAAGGAAGGTGATCTCTTCATTGACAGGGAAATTGAAGAGACAGAAAATTTGAATTCAAATAACAAGGAAATACATAACGGATGTGGAACATTTAACGAGAATATGAAGAATATTAGAAATGAATGTCTCAAGATGAAGCAAATTGAGAATTCGGAGGGTCAACAGCTGGAGAGTTATATCGAGAATCATTTCGAAAAAGAGAATATGGGGAAACGCCAAAAAGGTAAATGCTTATGTGAGGATGTATTGAATTCAGAGAGAATGTAGAGAATTGTGGGCATACAATACAAGGAAAAATTATCCAAAACATGCTGAAGACTGGACTTGGGTCAAAAAAAAATTGAAGATGGGAAAAAAAAAACACAAGAAAAGGAAGGCAAACAAGAAGAAGAATAATGCAATTATTAACAAAGATGAAACAGAGGATTGCAATGATTGTCAGCAAACAACTTGGACTGGAAATACACAATTCTGAAGAGGAAATAGCAATCAGGGAGGTGTTCCAAAAATTGATCAAAGGGGTGGGTAAAGTCAAAAAAAGCAATCAAACAAGTGTGGACGTGAATTCTGAAGAATCTGAGTAGGAATGATCATCATAAGCTGGAATGTTAGGGGGTGATCATCATAAGCTGAAATGTTAGGGGGGATAACAGTGGAGTAAAATGTAAAACGGAGAACAAAGTGATAAGAGTAGAGAAAGCTGATTTTGTGTTATTACAAGAAACAAAGATGGAAACATGTGATAAACAAAGGATAAGAAAGATTTGGGATGCGAATGGACTGAAAAGTTTCCAATGTGCTGCGAAAGGTAAGTCCAGGGGGTATTATCACTTTATGGGATAACAATCTTTTTAGTATGTATGGAGGTGTAGCTCGTAGAGATTAGGTGGTAATATGGGGAATTTGGGAAAAAGAAAAAAAGCAAATGTAAATTATCAACGTGTATGGGCCTAAATCATATGAACTAAAGGTGGAAATGTGGAGACATGTGAATGAAATAATATGAAGATGGTGGGGGAAATCAACAGTGGTGGCAGGAGATTTTAATGCTGTCAAAACAGTGGATGAAAGAAAGAACTGTAAGGTGAAAAGGAAGATTTTGATAGGTTTTAATTCGTTCATTAATTAATTGAACCAACTTGGAGTGGTAAATCTTTTTCCTGGTATGGAATTAGGGGAAAAAGAAGTAAAATAGATAGATTCTTGTGTACCACTGATTGGATTTTGGATTATAAGAGCCTTCAAGTGAAATGTCAAAGAAGATTGTTGTCTGATCATTGTTACCTGGTGTTTAAGACTGACGAAGATAGAGATTGGAGTCCAAAACCTTACAAGGTAATGGATCAAGCTCTCTCAAAATGGCTTTTTGGAAATGTGCAAAGAGATTTGGGAAAGAACAAATGTTAAAGGTTGGGCCTGATTTAAATTAGTAAAGAAGATTCAGTTTTTGAAAGGTTGTATGAAGATTTGGCTCAGGAAAAGTAAAGTGAATTTAAAGGACAAAATCTGGAAAATTGAGAAGGAAATAGATAAACTGGAGGAACAATTAGAAATAAGAGAATGGAATGGGATGGAACTAGAGGAGAGAAGATCCCTTCAAGTAGAATTGTGGAAACTAAATGTAGAAGAAGAAAAAGAGTGGAAGCAAAAATCAAGAGTGAATTGGCTGAATGGTTGGAGATAAAAATACAAAATATTTCCATTTGTATGCAAAGTTGAGAAGAAGGTCAAATGCACTATATGGAATCAATATCGGAGGAAAGTGGACTGAAGATCCTATTAAGGTTAAGATGGGCCTTCAGGAGTTCTATGAAAACTCGTTCAAACCAAAACAAACATCCTAGTTTGAGCTACAGGAATTAAAGTTGAAGAAACTTTCGGTGGATGAGGCAGATAACTTACGGCACGGATTTACCAAAGAAGAGGTCATGGAGGCAGTGAAAAGCTGTAAAGGATCAAAAGCACCTGGACCAGATGGGCTAAACTTCAATTTTGTGAAAAAGGCTTGGGGTTTCATGGAAGGGGACATAATGGAGATAATGCAGCAATTTTACAAAAATGCCAAAATCACAAAAGGTTTGAATTTCTAATTTATTGTTCTAATTCCAAAGAAGGAAATTGTGGAAACTGTGAATGATCTAAGATCAATTTCATTGACTATATATATAAAATTTTAGCTAAAGTCTTGGCTAACATGTTAAGAAATGTTATGGAGGGGGAATAATTGCTCAAAATCAAATGGCCTTCATTGGTGGGAGACAAATGATGGATGGTGCTTTGTTAGTTAATGAAGTTTTTGATGCGATGAAGAAAAATAAGAAGAGCCCAAGGACAGTGTTGAAGCAGAACTTCGAGAAAGCTTATGACAATGTAGATTGGTCGCTCCTGCTCAATGTTATGGAGGAAATGGGATTTCCACAAAAATTCAAAGGTTGGATAAGAGAATGTTTATATTCAGCTAGGACATCTATTTTGGTTAACGGATCTCCTATAAAAAAAAAAATCAGGTTTTTAGGGGGCTTAGACAAGGGGATCCATTATCCCCTTTTCTATTTTTAATCATCGAAGAAGAGTTACAAAGGATGATTGTGAGAAGTGTGGAGTTGGGGAGAATAAAAGGAGTATTAGTAGAAAATCTAGAAACAAATTTAACACATGCACAATTTACAGATGATACCATCTTATTTGGGGAAAGGAGTATACATGAATTAATTCATTTTAAGGTGCTATTATGGAATTTTCAACAAGCATCTGGATTGAAGATTAATGAGAATAAATGTAAGTTATATACCTTTGGAGTTAGTGATCAGGAAAGGAAACCAATGGCTTCATTTCTTAGGTATGAAGAAGGTAAGTTGCCCCTTGTTTATTAGGGGATTCCTATTGGCAGTAATCCAAGAAGGGTGGCAACTTGGGAACCTATTTTGGATAAGTTCAAATCTAAGTTGAGAAAATAATATTTATCTGGGGGGGGGGGGGGGGGGGGCAGGATTTTTTTAATAAACTCTATACTTTCTAGTTTACCATTACATTACATGGCTTTTTTTTAAGACTCCATCTACAGTTATCAAGCAACTAGAAATGTATAGGAGGAACTTTTTGTGGAGTGGGAATATTAAAGGGGTGAAGATGACAAAAGTAAGTTGGAAGAATGTCTACAAAAGTAAGGAAAGAGGGGGGCTTGGTATTGTTTCTTTAAAATCAAAGAATTGTGCTCTGTTGGAAGTTCTACGCAAATTATGGAGATTTATGGAGAATGATGGTTTCTGCAAAATACAATTGGAAGGAATGTGGTGACCTAAAAGATATGCTTGCAATGAATCAAAATAAATATTTCTCATGGGTGTGGAAGGATGTTTTAAGGTTGTGCAATTTAGAAAAGATGGAGGAAGTAATTGGTCGTCAGAAATGAGAATGGAAACTAGGGAATGGGAAACAAGTCAGATTTTGGCTGGATAAATAGTGCAAGAATGAAATATTGAGTTCTAAATTTAAGAAGATTTTCTATTTAGCATGAAACAAAGAAGTAAGTGTGGCTGACTATTGGAAGGGGGTTATCAATGAGGAAGTGGAATGGAATATAAGTGTCAAGAGAGTTCTTAAAGAGTGGGAAAAGGAGCAACTGGAATATCTAAAACAATTTATTGGTTATGTTGTTTTATAGGAGGAGATAGATGACAGATTATTGTGGAAATGAGATGAAAAAGGTTTATTTTCCGTAAGCAAAAGTATACAGATTTTGGAGCAAGGGGCAGATGAATTATATTCAGAGATAGGACACAGAGTATGGATTAAAGGGATACCTTCTAAAACATAGGTTTTCTATCGTTAGCCTGTTATGATGCATTGCTAGTGAGAGATGTCTTGTTCAATAGAAGATTATTATAAGAGGAGCAGTTAAATGTGTGTTGGTGGGGTGTCATTGTAGGGGAGAAAGCATTGATCATGTTCTGTTACAATGCTATTGGGCTTGGCTAGTTTGGTGTTATGTACTTAAATGAGTGGGAATTTCATGGGTATATTCTAATTCAATGGTTTCTTGGACAATGGAGGTGTTATAATAAAATTATTTGCAGAAAACTTGATATTTTATCAGCTGCAATTGTTTGGAATATATGGCTGCAAAGGAATAAATCAGTGTTTGAAGGTGAGTGTGTATGTTGGAGGGTAATTGCTAATAAAGCTATCGTAAGTGCAACTGAATGGTGGGTTGCTGCAGATTGTTAACTCCTAGTTTTTGGGAGATATGACTTCTTATTTTTCAAAATTAGCACGAATTCTTTTAATTTATGCCAATGCAATTATGAATATCATAAACTAACTAAAAAGTACTATTGGTTATAAGATTTATTATTTTCAAAATTTAAATGAATGATGTCAATTTTAAATTTAAAAATGTCTCAAATCGACTTTTAGAAAATCAATATTGACCTTATAATTTAGAACGGAAGAAGTACCTAATAAATTCAATTTAGAACATTTTGATTACTATCAACTTTAAATTTTATATTTAAGTTATACTAATATTCACTTGACTACTTTTATATCTAGTTAAGCTAATACGCTTGCTTGATTGTCTAATAAATTGTGTTTTACATATGCTTAAATATATATTACCACATTTTTTATTTTGTTTTTGTATTGTATAATACGATTAACGAGATATTAGTTTTTCGATACTAAATATGACAATTATGGACTTATTTCATTAATTTAGTATAAAGGATCAAAAAGATCAATTTTTTTCTTACTTGATTAGGAACTATGCTTAAGATAATTCATATTTATTTATCATATAAAGGGATAGAACTTAAGTTAGAAAGTCAATTTAGTTACCTCCATCCTGGAATGTAAACAGAGTGCATGGCATCCATAGAAAGCTTGGCTTGTTCTCTTTGCAGCTTGAATATCTTCCTACCTTGTAAGTAGCTATGACCAAATGTTGTTCGTGATATAGCATCAGCAGATAAGATTTCAAGATGAGGCCAAATATCTACCTCACCTGAACCCTTTGTAGAGACCATTTTCTCCCATTTGCTCACCATGTCACTAGCACTAGTTTGAAAGGCTGGTAGCATATGCTACAACATTACAAAAAGAGGAGTAATAATTTAGCAACAAAAAAAAAAGGAGTAAAAAAAGGAGTTTTTCAAAACAAATTAAATTTGGCACCCCAAATAATAGTAACTTTTAAATAAGAGACTGGGTGCAGATAGATTACTTGGTATGATCCACAAATACGGAAATTTGAATTCAAATAATGGTTAATTAATAACTGTTGTACAATTTGAGGGAAGCAGAATGCATCTGGCATAAAGACGGATTTTGAATTCCAGACAGTTAATATTGGGCAATTCATTAGAAAATCTAGTAGAAACAAGTTGCAATTATATATATGAGAGTTACAATTGTATAATATATATTTGTATGATAAAGGTTATTTGAAATTTAACTATTTGCTATATCAATGCAACTCGTTTATATAAACAATTCAAATAGACGACTGTCCATTTCACACACTAAAATCACGATCCCTTGAAGACAAAAAATGCCGCAATTTTTGTGGAACTTCTTAAAACAAAATGTGTTGCAATATTTATGGGATGGAAAGGGTAAGATTTAAGAGTTAAGACACGTATTTCACACGATCTTTAAGACTTTTATTAAATAGTCTTATTCATACAAACAAGTGGAGAATATATATGATCTAACGAACTATAGATATTAGGTTAACATTTTAGATCAAAATGTGATTTGTATATGAATATGTATGCGTTGTTTGTTATATTCCCAACAGCAAGATTGTTACACGTACAAATCGACTAATAGTACAATCAGCCTATTTTGATTATATAAAAGATAAACGAATATTTCATCAACCAAATTTGCCAATTGGGCACATTGTGGAGCATCGGATCCGAAATTGAGATAGTGAGACTAACCTTGAGCTTCTCTAACTGGAAAGCAGGGTTCAAGATTCCTCTGTGCTTCCTCCATTTCTCACCCTCATAGGTCAAAAGTCCTTCACTTATAAGCTTAATCAGTGGATTAGTTGTTTTAATTTTTTTTTGAAACTTATCAAATTTGACCATGACTTCATGTGCCAGCTCAGCATCAGTGATGCATACGCATGGTATATGTCCAACCCAGTAAAAAGAATTTTTACCTGCAAGTCAAAATATTAAAAATAAGTCAGAGTTGGAATTTAATATAAAATCTACTTTCTCTCTTTTAGAAGAATTCTCACTCATACTCAAACTGAGATGCTCTAACACCCCTTCCCAAGATCAACGTAGTAGACAAACTACTAAACATCCGTTGGTCTAGTGACAAGTAGATCATTTAGTCCACTCAAAGTTTGGGCTAGATTTTCACTTAAAGCGAATGGTTGTTGGCAACTCTACAACCTACATGTTGAGAATTCTTAAGTTTCGTTCCCGACACAAGTGCACTGAAAATTTCTTCAGATATTTATGGTTGTTGTAGGCGCAATGTGTAATATCTTATCTATCTCCCATTTTTTACATCAAAAGAAAAAATATGATAATTAGACACCGTATCCACTAAATTTCACCCAGCACATGATTAGATGTCTGACAAGCGAAAAAAATAAATTTAACGACCAAGAACATCTTAAATAAAGTAAATTGGTATCATAACTCATGGTTAACTATAAATATTACAATGTAATTTTATTATTTTTTTAGATAATCCATCATTAAAATCTACTTTTGCCACGTGTTAATCAGCAGTAGAGTATTCAATAAATTTAAATGTAAGGTGTATTGGAGGGCAGTCAAACCCAATACGATTTGTCTAGTTTGGTATATATGCCTAGTTTGTTTTAAGGGCGATATACCAACTGTATTTGACACTTTACAACCATAATAATACTCCCTTCGTTCTAGAGCTTTCAAAATATATATGCCACGCGTGTGGGATCTGGTTCAGCAACTTTTGAACAGTGTTTTGATCCTTTTCATGAAAACATCACTTTCTTCATTTGGGATTAAGGTCAAAAGCTTAAAATGGCCTTTTGTTTCAAAACAAGACTCAAATATTTTCAAATTAATTAGTTTTGAATACCAAAACTCCATTTTCTTGAATTAAGGATTTCTCACGTCATTGACTCTTACCCCCTTCAACACCTTTTTCAATCAACTTTTTTAAAATATGATTAGATGATTAACAAGTGAAAAAATTAATTAAAATTTTGACTAACATTAAACTTATCTTTTAATCATTTAATCTCTCAATACACATTCAACGACACAAATATTATATTTAGTTACACAATAAAATTTGTCGCAAATAATGTGTCGTTGCTATCGTCGATAAAAGAAATATTTTCACCGTTGAATGTGTATTGAGACAAGTTGAAGAATAAGTATAAATTTAGATCCGACAAAAAGCGGCTTAAGCCCACGGGTTAGTCCAATCCACCTATAAAAGAGTAGATTTTGAGCTTATGTTTTTAAACCCAATAAAACTTTAGCCTTTTTGGCCCAGCCTAGTTTGGCACAGTTCAAAACAATACAACTCACGAGCGACCCAGCCCAACATAACTCATTCTTTAATAGTAATTCAAAACTAATTTATTTTAATAACTCTATTAACTATAACACTATTCTAAAGTTAAAAGTCAAATTGAACTCTTTTATAAATTTAGAAGCAAGTAAACAAAGAAAAGAAATATTATTTCTAGTTGATCTGTTCTTTTTCACTTCTATTCTCACTCTATTTGTTTTCCACTTGTCATCAATTGTTTCTAATCTTTCAATTCAATGTCTCTATTGAAATGTTGTATTTTCATCTCTTTTTATATGGTTGAATTGAAATTTGCATGATTCAACTGCCTTAACTATAGGGGTCTCAAATTTTTGGTTTGAAATGTATGTCAAATGATGTGGCATTGAATAAGACAAAATGTAGTCTACAGCCTAGCCAATCACAAGAGATTTACCCAATATATATAATGATACCACATCATTTGAGACAAAAAATTGAGACCCTAACATTACCCTTAATTATATATTTATTATTTGTGAATTGAAAGAAATCATTATATTTTATCATTGATATCTAATAGTTTAACTATTGTAGTTGAATTATTTGGAAATGATAATGTCGGGTCATTGATGCATGTATTATTTTGTCTATAAAATAAAATAACTTATAAATAGTACTTGAATTGTGTACAAGTAAACATATGTAACATAAAAAATAAAAACAAAAAAGTCAAAAACGATTAGTGAGTTGGTCAAAATTAATTATCTATTATCGATAATCAATTGTAACTGTTTGTTTATTTTTCTCTATACTATTTTTTATAGATGATTATTACTCTCTATTTTATAAAAATAAAATAAAAATAATAACATTATAGTGACCTTATTTTTTAAATTCAAAAAATATATAAAATAAAAATATGTAAGAGATCACGGACTAGCCCAGCCCATTGTGTCATGTGCCATGGACCTCCTTTTAGAAATCAAAAAAAATTAGGCCTTTTTGGCCCACTCAGCCATGACCCAACCCATTTGGGTTCTGGCCCAACTCATTTGCCAAGTTTAATGTACTCCCTCTCCCTCTCTAACTTTATTCAGGCAGTGCAAGGACTCAAAATATTATATTAAGCATATCTCATTCCATCTCTCTCAATACATATTAAAAACATAAATATTATTTTTATTAATAAAAAAAACTGTCGCAAATAATCGTGACGATGATATTGTCGAAATATAACATTCCCATAAAAATTGTATTGATAAAAAAACGCATCCAGTCAAACTTTGCAAATATCACATTTAATGATGAAAATATAAAATAAACAAGAAGAAAAATAAGACCAAGTATGAATCCTTCATTTGTGTTACATACCATGTTTTGAGATGGTGTTGTAAGCCAGTGGTCGGACACGAGGCACAATATCATCCGTCAGATTAATTGGCTTGGAATGGGCTTCTTTGAGAAGCCTCGGTTCGTTTAGCAGGCCTCCGACCAGTAGGCTATAGGAGTCGCCTTTGAGGCCCTGCTGATTCAGGAGTTTCTCTAGCTTCTTCGGCCTAAACCAAATCCAGTCCAAAACTCTCCATACAGATATTATTACAAGAAGAAGGAAACAAGAGGCTACAATTAAGCTGTACATTATCTCGTAGGGAGATATTATGTAAATGAACCGGGGGTGGAGGGCGTGGGTGGCGTGGCGGGGGAAGAAGGGGAGAGGGTTAACAGGAGTAAATAAAAATAATGGATATAATTTTGGATTGTTGAATACTCAATATATTCTAGTGGACACGGTTGCACGTCTTAAATTGATGATATTTTACTATTATTATTATTATTATTATTATTATTATTATTATTATTATTATGTCAAGCACAGGATTACAAGGAGGAGTCCTTATTGCTTTGCTTTCTGAATATCGATATCAGCGTTATCATTTTGAATTATGAAACGAAAATTTAGTATCTTATCATTTTGAATCATAACATATATATATATATATATATATATATATATATATATATATATATATATATATATATATATATATATATATATATATATATGATTAAATGATCTGGTTGAATGAGGATGCATGCCTCATGTAGAAATGGACATGATGTTTCTAATAGTTACTTTGCTGTAAGTAATATGACTAGTTGTCCTAGATGGATCATGAAGAGTATGTTTAATCTCCATGACTGCTGTTTCAATTATTATATCTTCATAGATATATCTATATTGGTCAAAATGAGGAGGAAATTGTTGAGTAGCAAGATACATGCGTTTAATTTCCCATAGATCATTCATCCATTTCTCATCATTCTGTTCAATATAAAGTACTGTTTCTTCACAATTACCGTTAAAGATGTATTTTTCTAGGGTTACCAGTACATCTTTTGCTGTTTGGCTAGACGATGCCTCAGGAGTACTATTTTGAGTATTTAAACTAGGGAATTCTGTGTAATACTGATTTCTGCCTCGGCCACGTCCTCTGCTGGTCATTAGCCCTGCAAGTATTTTCTGGTTAGAAAATCTGGTAAAAAATTTTGTTCACCTTTGATATATTCGATATCTAAGTCAAATACTGATAAGAAACTTTGCCATGAAGCAAGGATTTGCTTGGATGCAAGATTTTTTACATCTTTTTGAAAAATCTGTTTTGCTGCAGAACAATCAACACGGATTAGAAAATGCTGGTTTAAAAGATCATCTTGAAATTTTAAAACACATTTAACAATAGCTAAACATTCCTGTTTAATAGTAGGATAATTTAGAACTGGTCATTTTCATGTTCCAGATGCAAATCGAACAAGTTCTTTTCTGTTTTTATTAGGATTAAACTGTTTCAGTATTCCTCCATAACCTTGATTGGAAGCATCTGTTTCTACAATTTTCTTCCATTCGGGGTTTGGTAAGGATAAACAATGCAATTGTTTTACTTTTGATTTTATTAACTTTATAGCTTGTGTATGCTGATCAGTCCATGGTAAATGATTCTTCTGTAATCTGATAAATAATATAGCTGCATCTTTTGATAGTTGCGGATAAAAATCTCTAATATAATTAAGATTTCCTAAAAATCTTTGTAATTGAATTTTATCTTTTATTTCATCTGAAAATTTAGAGGCAAACTCAATACTTCTATTTATAGGAATAATAGTTCCATTTTCAATAGTATGACCTAAAAATCTTATAGTTGTTTGAAAGAGTTTCATTTTTGGTGCAGAAATAACTAATCCATTTCTGATAACAACATTTTTAAATATATTTAGATGTTTGAAATGCTGGTCTATTGAAGATGAAAAAATAAGAACATCATCAATATAACAAATAGCAAATGAAGAATATGCATTGAATATATCATTCATAATATGTTGGAATTCAGAAGGGCCATTTTTAATACCAAAGGGTAAAACATTCCATTCATAATGCCCAAATGGTACTGTAAAAGCTGTTTTATATCTGTCTTGCTCAGCAATTTTAATCTGCCAAAATCCTGATTTAAGATCAAATTTAGAGAAGACAACTGCATCATGCAGTCTATCTAAAAGGTCTTTTTTACTTGGAATAGGATATCTAATCCATTTTAAAACATTATTAAGATGTTTATAATTAATGACTAATCTAGGCATTCCTCTTTCAATTTCTGCATTTTTATTAACATAAAATCATGTATAACTCCAAAGGGAGTGACTAGGTCTGATGAACTGTTTTTGCAATAGCATCTCAATTTCTGTTTTGCATAATTCTAGCATTGCTTTCTTCATCTGACTAGGTCGAGCCTTAGTAGGAATATTTTTCTCATTAAATTCAGGGATATACGGCAGGAAGATAATATGTTTCTTTCTTTCCCAAAAAGCATTAGGGGTAGTTCCACAAATTTCTGATTGGAATTCTTGGAGAATTATTTTAACCTTATTTTGCAATGAAGGTTGTTGAATTTTCTGTTCAGTAGTAAGAAATTGAATTTCTTTTTGGATAAAATTTATCTGTTTTTCTTTAGAATTAATTAGATCCTTAATTTGGTCTAATTCTTTAGTATAGGGTTTGGTTATAAATTCAAATATGATTTGCCCATTATTAATTGTAGTATGAATGCCTAAAGCATCAATTTTTGTTATGGGCATTAATAAACATAAAAATGGTGTTCCCAAAATTATATTTTGAGATATATTTTTAATTAAAACAAAGGATGTGGGTAAGCATAATCCTTGGTTACAGATGAAAACTTCTGGTATTTTATAATTAATTTTTATGGAATTTCCACTTGCACTTATTAATGATTGTGTGGATTTTTGGAAATATTTGGTAGGGATAAGTCCTTCTTGAATACAGTTCATATTATCAGCTCCACTGTCTACTAGAGCGATGGCATCTTTTATTATGAAATCTGGTTTTATAATAAAAGTAATTTTGATGTACCATTTTTGAAATGTTACTTGGTTAAGTAACATTAAATACTGATCATTTTTATCAGTTTCTTTTGTATTTGATGATTCAGGTATATCGTTTCGTTATTATTATTAGAAATTTTGTTTTCAATATTTTTTAGATCTTGAAAAATTATTTGATTTGTTATTTGAAGCTATTTAACTTCATTTTTTAAGGTATTTATTTCCATCTTTAAATCTTGAATGGATACAGGTTTTTCTTTAATTGGGTTATTTTTCATACGATTTAAAACTTCTCTTAAACTATAATTTTCTGTAGAAGTTGCTTATGTTTTCTGGGTATGACTCTTATGGCAAATTTGGAGAAATTTCATCTTCATTTTCGGGTCTTTGATTTGATCAGCTAGATCAAGCATAGTTTTTTGTTCATCAGTTAAAACATTTATACTGGGTTTTTCTAAGTCAAGGCCATTCATTTCAATTATAGTTTTCCAGTAATTGGCTTCAGATTGACAACCTTTTTGACAAGTTTCTTCTTTTTCTGATTGACTAGATTCTGATTCTGTTTGAGAATAAATTTCTGCCAAATCATTTGTAGAAGAACTGGTTTCAGAAAAAAGATTAGGAAGACCATCAATAAATTTAGCCTTTCAGTGTTCACTGTTAGCATCAGGTCTTTGCATGACTTTCATTAAAAAGACATCTTTATACCATCTAAAATGAATTAAAGATGGGCATCTTAAGTTCTGTAAAAGTTCTCTATTTCTATCTGTATTCATCATTCCTGGTCCTACAAAGTGGGTTATAATAGTTTGTATTAAAGTATAGCAAGCATCTTGTTTTGCCATCTGTGCTTGAGTTTCAGGATTAATTTCAATTTTTACAGCATCAAGTATTTCATTTCTTTGGGCTTAGTAAGAACATTATCAAACCATCCTTTAAGAATTCCTGTAAATTCATTGACTACGAATTGACAGATTTGTCGATCTGTATTATCATTTTGTTTACAGACAGTAGCATACATAAGTATATGATGTACAGTTTCAAATATTTGATAATTTGATTTTCCATCAATATTCCATTCGTAAATAGTCTTACCATGATAAGATTTTTGTGAATGGAGAAAGTCTTCCTCATAAAGGATATCTTGGGGAGTAGGACAAGGATAATAATACCTATTAGGTCCAGTTAGAGCCATACGATTAGTTGGTTTTTGATCATATGAAATTTTATTAAAACTTTGAATTTCTTGGAATTCATTTTGAACTTCTAGTAACTGGGATATAGAATAATCTTCAGATTCTTTTTCAGATTTTTTATTAAGTGATGTTGAAGTCATCATATTAATTTCTTTTGAAGTTCTTGTTTCTTTAATTATTTCCATTAGAGTATTTAAAAACTGATTTTCTTGTTTTTCTAACTCTTTCATTTTTTCTGTAAGACTGGCCATATATGCATCCCCTTTTTTATTCATTTTGAAATTGGTAATTTCAAGAGGTGGTTTTATATTTACAGGTTGAACTTCTAAAGTTTTAAGAGTTATATGATACTTATTGAGTATTTGGCCAGTTTGTTCTTTTATTCTAGTGATTGTTCTTGTCTGTTCTTCAATTCTGTTAAGCTGTTTTCCTACAGTTTGAAGGAAAAGGTTTGTATTATTATTCTGTTTATTAACTTGTAATATATCTCGAACATGCAGTAAATGCTCCTGAATTCTAGGTTGATTTTCATAAATATCAACATAAGGGCTTATGACTAAAGGTTTATGATTGTCTTCATTATTAGAGGCTAATTCTAAGGCCATGGGTGGAGGATGAACAGATTGGATAATTTGTCCTTTAGTTGTAACCCAATCCTTTTTTATTCCTGTTAACACATTCAATTGGTTTTCAGTATGTATAGATTTAGCTATATCGATATACCATTCGGGGAATGATATAATGCATTGTTTTTCTTCCAGTTGATTATAATATTGTATCTTAATTTGTTTAAGTTGTTTATCATTATGATTATTAAAATACCATTTTCGGAAATTTTGATATTTATCCTGCATAAAGTCCTGGTTTAAGTTCTTTCTTATTTCACTATTTGGTGTAAAATCCATTAAATATTAAATTTCATATCACTGGCAGTTGGGCTATTAGGCCTTCTGTTATTATTGTTTGTTTCATAAATACCATGAGGTATTTGGTTTTCTGATAAATGTATTCCTTTTATATAATCTTCAAGATTAATAGTTTCTTTTTTTGATTTATTACTAGATTTTCTTAAAGATGCTCCTTGATTAACTGATTCTATAGGTTCTACAGTTGATCTCCTTGATGATTCTGGAAAATCGATGTTATAAGGAATATTCCTATTACTGTTACTAGAAATACTTCTAGTTAACGGATTTTGGAATTGAAGGTAAATATTTCCTTCTCGAGTTTGTATGACATCTTCTATTGAATGTCTTATTATAGGTCTGGTAGGTATGGTATTAGGTATTTGCCATTGTTTTGGAAAGGTAATCTCTTTCCAAGGGATCATATGGGGTATGGCAACTTGACTGTTGAAGAGATTAGTATCTATAAGGACTGTGTGTCCTTGTTCAGTTTGCTTCCTGGTATAAGGGTTCAAAATTGATAAGACTTTAAGGTGAAGTCTATACAATATAGCAAAAGGTGGAGAACCTGGGAGATACTCATAACCATGAGATAAAACTCTCAGTTCTAAGACTTTAGACAGATTACTATCTGTTAAAGTCACACTTAGATTCGAATATATATTAAAATAGACTGGTCCATGAGACAAACTAGTCTCAATAGCACCCATTAGGGATGCTTTCCAGTTTAGGCATCGTCTATCACGAAGAGTACATTGTATACTGTTGTTTTGACCAAGCAAAGTTAAAGGTTTAAATGCAATTTGAACAAGTCCAATATGAACAAATTTATATTTACGCAAGAAAGGATATAAATCTTGAATATGCAACAAATAAATTATTTCATCATTATTCTGTAAAGGAATAACATGCTTAAATGTCTTAATAACTTTTCTACTGGTAAAATCAAATATTCAAATTTTATAAATTGTTTCTGGTTTTACATCGGGTATAGTCCATTTGTCTAAAGATTCTTTAACATCCTGATAAGCGATTAGTTCTGTTGCTTCTGATGTAGAAGCTACTGTATTAGCTACGGATGTTATTGAGTTTAAATCTGACATTTGTAAGGTGACCATATATACATAATTTAGGAAAATATAATTTATATTATGCTTAGTAATACATCATGGCTCTGATACCAAAGTAGAGCAAGAATAGAGTCTAAACAAGCACGTCTGTCAACGATTTATAGGTATACGATCTCAATGCAAATCCGCAATACGATCAAACCTAACGCGACTTGGGTGACGTCCCAAAGTAGAGCAAGAGCAGAGTCTAAACAAGCACGTCTATCAACGATTTATAGGTATACGATCTCAATGAAAATCCGCAATACGATCAAATCTAACGCGACTTGGGTGACGTCCCACAAGTTTAGACAAAAGCATAGTCTAGCACAGCTCCAAGAATATTAAAAATCATAATACAATTATATAGATCTAAATTACAACATATATGGTCTCATGAAAATTCTACTGTTGAGAGGGTGGAGGCCTTCCGGCCAGTACAAGTTGACAAACTTCTTCCATAATAGCCTGTTCTGTTCTTTCTATTAATTCTTCAGTTTCGATTATACGATTAAGGAAATATTGTTGATTATATTCACCAAAAGTAGGGTTCTGACTGTATAAACGATATTGATGTATTCGTTCTTTATGATAATCCAATATCTGATTTAAAAAAACATAATAATTAATGGACATAAAACATAAAGGATAAAATAGATACTTACAAAATACACGAAGCTTTTATTATCTTCAGAATATTTTTACAGGGGAGAGATTACAAGAAAGGGAGATGGAAACTGAAACTTAAAAACTTAGTATGCCTCAACAATGGGTGAAGGCTCCCTTTAAATAAGAAAGGCAAAGAACAAAAGAGGAACATGTGGCGTGTCCTGGATAATGGAGTCGTTTGTCCTGTCTTCAATTATTCTTCACAAGTGGAGTTATTGTTTAACTTTTATTAAAGTAGACGCATTATTTGTCTAACTTTAATAAAGTTGTGCTGTTTGTTTATGCCGACACTAGTAGTGGTATATTAGTGCGCATTGATTGCTGAAATTGCCGGACTGCTTTTTTGACTGCTTTTTTAAAGTTGTGGTAGAGGGTCTGCCGACACTCTATTTCCTGTTGACGCATCTTCTGGTAAGTATCATTATCTGATACCTTTAGCTTTTTCCTTTTCCTTTTTTGTCTTGTGCTATTTTTTCGGATATCATGCTGGTTAAGGAGTCCCAAAAATCTCCAATGGTACGGTCCTCTCCAGTAGGTTCTTCTTCTGGTTCTTCTGGTTCTTAACTTTTTCCTGCAAGTACGCTGAAGGTATTATCATCCTGTTCTGAGCTAGCTTGACTGCTTGCAAATTTCATAGATTTATCATCTTGAACTAGAGATTGAAGAAATTGTTCCTTCATGAAATCCATAACTTTGACAATCAATCCTGTTTAGTAATTGTCCGTATTTGAAGGTACAACATAACGAAAAACTAAATTAAAATTTAAAAAATAAAAATATTATTATAATCTATATTATTATTAAGAAAATTAAAAATTAAAAATATTATTATTATGGGTATTATTATTATTATTATTATTATTATTATTATTATTATTATTATTACTACTACTACTACTATTACTATTACTATTATTCTTACTATTATTATTATTACTATTATTATTATAATAATAATAATAATTATTATTTTTATTATTATTATTATTATTATTATTATTATTATCACTATTATTATTACTATTACTATTATTATTATTATTATTATTATTATTATTATTATTATTATTATTATATTATTATTATTATTATTATTATTATTATTATTATTATTATTATTATTATTATTATTATTATTATTATTATTATTATTATTATTATTATTATTATTATTGTTATTGTTATTATTACTGTTACTATTACTATTACTATTACTATTATTATTACTACTATTATTACTATTACTATTATTACTACTATTATTACTATTACTATTATTACTACTATTATTACTATTACTATTATTATTACTATTATTATTACTATTACTATTGTAATATCCTAGATATTTACAAGATTTGTAAATAAGATTTTAAATATTAATTAAAGGTTACGGTTTAAAACCTAGAGTTGTAGAAGTGAGATGTGTGGAAAATGGGTGAACATTTTTTTTAACATAATTTATTTGTTAGAAATTAAATGTGAAATATTGTAATGATGCATGTAGAGAATTTATTAAGGAAATAAATTCAATTGAGAAGTGAAGGTGGTTATATTGATATACATATATACCTAAAGTGTGCTTATTAGCCAAACAAGAAGATAAGTAAATTAATACTCAATAAAACTAATAAATTAATTAGTTTAAATATGAAGTCATGAAATATAATTAATTAGGTTAATTATATTAATATGAGTTAAAGTTGTGGAAAATTTAGAATACTTGTCTTGGATGACAATAATGTGAAGTAATTAATTAAGTAATTAACTTAATTATTAAGTTGTGGTATAGAGCCCAATATTGATTTAATTGACTAGTACAATGAAATGGTGTAGCAAGCCCAATGGAGATGTAGAGAAGCCCAATGGTGGGATTTAATTTCCAAGCCAATGATCTAATTAAATTGTGTCAAACCCAAGCTCAATGAATTAATTACGGTAGCCCAACTTAGAGTTTAATTGTTGGGAGCCCTAAAGGAATTAATCTAGTAGATTAAATTTAAGAAAATTAAAGTGTGAATTGGATTATATAATTTGTCCGAGAAAGTTATTGAATTAAGTTTAATAAAGGAAGTCCCATTAATGGATTTATTAACGGACTAACTTAAAATTATTTTGTAAGGAACCCTAATTAAATATTCGATTAATATTGATTATGACAAGTCTAAGTTGATTATGTAAATTAAATTAAATTTGATTATTAAATTGTTCCTTAATTATTTAAACAAGTCATTTAATTAAATCAAGTGATGGACTTGTAGAAATTTTTGTATGATTGGGTATTTTATTAATCTAGCCCAATGCTTTAATTAACTGGGAGCCTAGCAAATTAATTTAGTAGCCCAACATTTCAATGGATCAAAGGAGTATTCATGACCCAAATGAATTTAATTTCAAGCCCCAAATTTTGGTCCAATGGTCAAAGCTTCTAGAAGACTTTAATTGGTAAATTGTGGAATAAAAATAAATAAAAATTGGGTAAATTTTAGGGAGTATGGCTGGTGGAAATGGTGGAGTGTGGACTCCAAAATTTATTCATTTTGCTTGTTTTAGCTAGTGTGTGGAACACTCAACATTTTGACTAGCATTTTTGAAAATATGTTGAAGTCCATTGTGTAGATATATAGGTTGTATGTATATACTTCTTCCACTATAAATAGAAGACTTGGGTGATGTGTTTGAGGTTACAAAAAATTTGGCAAGAGTTCTTCTATAGAGAGTTAGTGAGTTAACTCGGTGAGTTAAAGAAAAAGGGTAATGAGTTAGTGAGTTCCTTAATGAGTTACTACTGAGTCAAGTGAGCCAAGTCTAATTCTTCAAGAGGAGTGTGCTTGGATGTCATATAACTCCATCATCTATTTTGGAAAGGGGAGAAAAGTAGCTAACAAGTCTAGAAGGTATAACACTAACCCTAAACCCTAGTTTTGAAGTTCATTATGTTTATATTGAATATTTATGGTAGAAAAGTTATTCTCAAGCTCTAAATATTTAGATCCATGCTAGATTGGAAGATCTAGGGTCATATGGGTTTAAACATGAATATTTATGGGTGTTGGTGTTGAAAAGTTTAGCAAAATGTATTAAAATGATTTTTACCGACGGAACCCTAAAAGAACGTGTGATTCGGAGCTTTATATTTTGAAACCTAAAAGTTAGGTATGATATTTTCTTCCTTGATATGGTAAATATATAAGTTAAGAACAAAACCTAGTTGGTATAATGTTCATATGGGTTGTTATGGTTAAGATATGGTTTTTAAAACTAAGGATTGTGAAGTTAGTTTTCACTTTTCCGTTGTGAGCCATTTTGAGTATAGTTCCGTTTGGAATTTGGATTTGTGATCTAAAGAGAAGTTGTAGAGGGGGAAATTCTAATGAGAATGGACTCAAGAATCACCCAAAAATATTTTAAAATGAAGAAATTATGTAAATTTTAATCAAAGGAGCAAAAGTTAAAAAATCTGAAAATGGCATTTCTGCAGATTCTGCAACACAAGGGTCGGGGCCCTTGACACTATTCACAGGTAGTGCATGTTTCCGTTCCGGATCGGGTCGGGCCATTCGGGTCGAGTCGGTTCGGGTCATTTAAGTCCAAAATGGATAAAAATGCTTAAAAATTAATATAATTAATTTGGGACCCAAGTTTAATAATTATTTATTATTTATAATAAATAATAAATAAAGTAAATAAAAGCTATTATTATAATTAATTATTATTTAATTGATAGTAAATAATAATTAAAGCAAATAAATAAAATAACTAATTATTTATTATTATATAATAAATAAAGAAGGATATGAAGTTAATAAAATAATTATTTATTATTTAATTAATATTGAATAATAAATAGTTAATTAATATTAAATAATAAATTGCTAATTAATTATTATTTAAAGGATATTAAATGGTAATTAAAGAAAGATGAAGTTAATAAGGTAATTATTTATTATTTTAATAAATAAGGGTAATTAGTTAATTATTATTTAAAGGATATTAAATAATAATTAAAGGGAGATGAAGTGAATAAAATGATCATTTGTTATTTAATGAATATTAAATAATAAATGGGGTTAATTAATTAAGAGATTATTATTTAAATAATCATTAAAAGATTTGAGGATTGTTAAAATATTGTTAAAGGATTAAATATGTAAGTAACTAAAATGTTATGAAATGAGTACTAACATTAGTATATGATGAAAATGTTATTAAATAATTAATGACATTAGTAAGTGATTAAAATATTATTAAATGGTTAATAATATTAATAAGTGATTAAAATATTATTAAATAGTTAATAATATTAATAAGTGATTAAAATATTATTAAATGGTTAATAATATTAATAAGTAATTAAAATATTATTAAATGGTTAATAATATTAATAAGAGATTAAAATATTATTAAATGGTTAATAATATTAATAAGTGATTAAATATTATTAAATGGATAATAATATTAATAAGTGATTAAAATATTATTAAATGGTTAATAATATTAATAATAGATTAAAATATTATCAAATGGTGAATAATATTAGTAAGAGATTAAAAATATTATTAAATAGTTAATAATATTAATTAGGGATTAAAATATTATTAAATAGTTAATAATATTTGAATGTAGTTATATATTATCAAAGGTAGATAATATTTTGAGGTATTTGGTACATTATTAAATGTCCAAATCATTAAGAAGAAAGTTTAATTGACTTAAGCCAATGTAAATAGTCATTTGTGACTAATTTAGACAACTTATTAAAAGCGGGTTGTATGAAGATCGTATAGTGTTTTTGTCCGGAACTTAATGGTTCGTTTGTCGGACATCTTAAGAGTTAATAATTTAAAGTTAGAATCTTATATAAAGGCTAAGTAATAGTTATTATATCTAATAATTATTTCAATTTCCTATATAAATTGTAGGTTGAACGAAAGACGCAAGTAAGCGTAAATGGTAGAAGCGAATCAGGCAAGTTTTTCAGAATGTGTTGCATTATGTGCATGATTTATAAGTTTATTATTAAACTGTGAGGTGCTCATACGTAGTTATGTGCAAAGATGTTTTAATGTGCCTTTGTGAAACAAGTTGACTTGAACTGTTGATATGTGGTAGTTGATTTAAGACAATTGTTCTCATTGCACTGTATGTCATGATAAATACTAGACATGAAGCGTAGATTAAATGCGAGACATGTTATGCATGAGATATGTATGTACTGCAAAGCATAGTATGCATGAAACATGAAGCATGATTGAACTGTTTTACGTGTTATGTGAAACTGTTAGACATGCTGAGCCATCGTGCTCACCCTTGCTTAAAACAAAACATTACAGAGTAGCTTGAAGAAGCCGATTATTTCGGTAGAGGCAAAGATGAAGATTGACTAACGAGTCATCAAGATTGAAGCGTAGGTGCTTTCATAGTAAAACCTTGGGATAGATTAATTCATTTACTTGAGTAAGTATATATGAAGGGTTTATGTTTTGTTGTGCTATAGATTAGCAAACTTAAAATGTTAAGAGAACATTTACATATTATTTTTAATATCATTTTCAGACGTTGTCCTTTATGTATAAGGATAATAGGATGGTGTGATTGAGTCATTATGCATATGATCTCAAAGTGGTAATAGGATTTTAAAGATTGCGATTCTGGAATAGAAAGAGATGATGTAAAATTGTAAATAAATGATTATTTAGCAATTATAATATTGTTGTAATTCATGAACAATAAAGAAAAGTAGTGCTAGTGTTGAATCGGATCCGAGGTTAAAGGAATCCGGATTTGGGGTCGTCACAACTATTATTACTATTATTATTATTACAATTACTATTATTATTACTATTATTATTATTATTATTATTATTATTATTATTATTATTATTATTATTATTATTATTATTATTATTATTATTATTATTATTATTATTATTATTATTATTATTATTATTATTATTATTACTATTATTATTATTATTATTATTATTACTATTATTATTATTATTATTATTATTATTATTATTATTATTATAATTATTATTATTATTATTATTATTATTATTATTATTATTATTATATTATTGTTGTTATTATTGTTATTATTATTATTATTATTGTTGTTGTTGTTGTTGTTGTTGTTGTTGTTGTTGTTGTTGTTGTTGTTGTTGTTGTTGTTGTTGTTGTTGTTATTATTATTATTGTTGTTATTATTATTATTATTGTTATTATTATTATTATTGTTATTGTTATTGTTATTATTGTTATTTTTATTGTTATTTTTATTCTTATTGTTATTTTTATTGTTATTGTTATTGCTATTATTATTGTTATTATTATTGTTATTCTTATTGTTATTATTCTTATTGTTCTTCTTCTTCTTCTTCTTCTTCTTCTTCTTCTTATTATTATTATTATTATTATTATTATTATTATTATTATTATTATTATTATTATTATTATTATTATTATTATTAATGTTAGTATTATTATTATTATTATTATTATTATTATTATTATTATTATTATTATTATTATTATTAGGGAAGAATGAATCTGAGTCATTAAATTTGGGTAAATTAATGTGAAACGTTCTTGTGGTTTGTCAACTTAAGAATTCAAAAATCGTTCTACTTTATTATATATATATATATATATATATATATATATATATATATATATATATATATATATATATATATGGGAATGATCAAATATTAGTTGTATCTATTGTTCTAGCAAATGTATCTGGAATCGTTGAAATAATGATCTAATGGCTTGAAGGAATTTCATCCCGCTACCTAAGTTAACGGGTAGGATAAAAAATAAAAATAAAAAGTCATCAACCTGCTACCTAAGTTAACGGGTAGGATAGGAGAAAAAAAATAAATTATCCCAATTCGCTACCTTAGTTAGCGGGTAGAATATGAATAAATAAAAAAAATAATCATCCACCCGCTAACTAAGATGGCGGATGGAAAAAAAAATTAATCACTCACCCGCTAACTAAGATGCAGGGTGAAAAAAAAAATTAATCATTCCCTGTTAACAAAGATGCCAAGTGGAGTAAAAGAAAAAAAAACATACACAATGGATAAGAGGGGAATTTTTTTTTTCACCCACCCGCTAACTAAGATGCCGGATGGAGGGATAAAATATATATATATATATATATATATATATATATATATATATATATATATAATTCTGTTGAAAACGTAAAATCTTACTACTAGGCTAAACTATTTAGCTTTAGCCTTTAAAGTATTAAAGTAACAAACAACGAGTAATGTTGTTGCCCTTTTGGACTTGGAGGAAAGGATATATCCACCAAACCAAAAAATTGAAGCGTTGTACTTTTGTATGGTTTTTTTTTGATCCCCTACTCGGCTTCTTAGTTAACGGGTGTGTGAATTTTTTTTCTTTCTTTCTTTTATCCCTTGTGTATGTACGTTTGCATTTTTTTTATTTTTTTTTGATCCTCCACCTGGCATCTTAGTTAGCGGGTGGGTGAATTTTTTTATTTTTTTCTCTTATCCGTTGTGTATGTCTTTTGTATTATTTTTTTTTACTCCACCCGGCATCTTAATTAGTAGGTGGGTGATTAATTTTTTTTTTCATCTGCCGTCTTAATTAGCGGGTGGGTAATTAATTTTTTTTTCCCACCAGGCATCTCAGTTAGCGGTTGGGTGATTAATTTTTTTTTTCACGCGCCATCTTAATTAGTGGGTGGGTGATTATTTTATTTTTTATTCCTATCCTGCCTGCTAACGAAGGTAGCGAGTTGGGATAATTTTTTTTCTCTCCTATCCTATCCGTTAACTTAGGTAGCAGGTTGATGATTTTTTTTTTATTATCCTACCCGTTAACTTAGGTAACGGTTTGGAATTCCTTCCAGCCATTGGATTATTATTTCAACGGTTTCAAATGCATTTGTTGAAACAATAGATATAACTAATGTTTGTTATGGATCATTCCCCTTATATATATATATATATATATATATATATATATATTAAAACACAGTACACTTTAACAACAGCCTGACATGTATCACACTCACTTTAACTTAACTTTTCATCAGCATTTATTACAATTGATTTACTATTATATTTATCCAATAATTTATTTTTTGAATATTATCTCATAAAAATATGAAAATACTCATAAATATAAATATGATTTTATATAATTACATATAACTCTCACACACAAAAATATAACTCTCATAATAATTTTTTGAATTTATTTAAAACTAATTTTATTTTTTTAATATTATCCCATAATTGCATATAACTCTCACACATAAAAATGTAATTATCCAAAACTTTGGTTTCTTTATAGCTAATTCTAACACAAAAAATATGTGATATTATCCCATAATTCAACACAAATTTAAATTTGGTTTATATATATATATATAATTCTCACTAAAAAAATATATGTATTTTTTTTCACTTTTTGTGTGAGTATAGAATTAAAAAATTGTGAATGTAATTGTGACGCCCCCAAATTTGGGTCTCTTGAACCACAGATCCAGTGCTCACTATACTACTCTACCATTCAATCTCAATCATTCATTCTGAATAATAAAACTTAATTTACATTAATACATAACTATCCAAGATTCTAAATACCTTTATACATACAACACATTCATACCTGACATATTATAAAAATATAATATTTACATTGACTTTATCACTGTATATCTATTGTTTGCTGACTTTTCCTTTCCCCTTGTCTATACCTGACCCCTTGGCCTGTTTAGGTTTAAGTGAAATATCATGTTAAAGCAAGAGTAAGCATAAAATAGCTCAACAAGTATATAAACAATTAATGAGATGATATTTTTGAATAATGAAAAGGAATCATTTACAATAAGGTTGATCCAATAACAGTTTTGTGAAGGAACATGAGAATATGACATAAAACTTTGCATGATTAGTTTTGAAAACATGAATGCTTTATTTGTTGCACGGTCACAAGAATAAGAGCTCGTTTAGAACAATATCCATCATAAAGACTGATACTGCCTAGTTCAGTCATAAGACTGCCATACAATTTAGATGTGTACTCTAGGTGTTCAGCCTATCGTACTTTTATATTGTGCACAACATAAACATCTAGCGACGTAACCATGCCATAAAAGTTACATTTCATTTATCTTTTTTTCCATTTTTTTTATTAGGGTTGTTCTGTCACAGTATTTCATAGATTCCGCTCCACAACAATATGGATTGGAGCACATAACAATAAATATCTGAATTCAACATGAATTATTACGTAAGTCTAGCTGGAATCAAAATTGGCATCCACCTTTCTCAATAACAGTTCAATGATGAATGAACTTTAAAATGATTCATAAGAATGCATAATAATTAATACTGTTCAAGAATTATAAGAGTGAGTTCGAAAAGAACACTTGTATTTGTCCTCGTTTACCTCAACTGATAAAATCTTATCCCGTTTATGGCCTACATAACCATAATATTGGTTCATACATTAGTTATATACATATGCCTACTATACCTTGCTATACAAGTTATCATTTATCTTTACATAACCCTTAACACATAACACACTGTTAATTCATGTCTTAATACCTACCATATTGATCATTTTTATCAATTTATGATTTATAACATATATCTCTATCATTTATTATTAAAACATTTCATTTTAGATTAAATAATTTTTTTTTCAAAAATCAGAACACTGCGCTACGACGCAGTGTTTTACACTGTGAACCTCGCTGGCCGCGAAAAGCTCGCAGTTGGACTGTGCCCCAGTGAGCTCTGATCTCACCCCCAGTGAACTCCTTGTAGTTACATTGCGCCCCGGCGCCATCTCCAGTGCAAAACTCCTCGCCTCGGCGCAGTGCTGCAGAAACTAATTTTTTTTTCTTTCCAATATTCATGTTATTTTTTTGCCCTAAATTGAATTTCTTTACTCTAATGCATGATATAGCACATATAACATATATATGACTTACATGGGCCTTCAAAACATTTAAAAGTTTTCAAATGGTTCGATTTTTCCATAAGTTTCATTTTAGGCGTCAGTGAACATTTTTAAACGTCTAAAATCCACATTTATCGCAATAGACACCAAATAATTTCCAAAACGACTCTAACACGTGTATTTGCATAAAACTTAGTTATTTAGTTTCATTTAACATTCAATTACACAAAATGGCCAAAAATCACACGTTGCTGGAATTTTTGCCAACTTTCAAAAATTAACACTTGAACCTTTCATGAATTCTTGAGCTCTATTTCTCATATACATTATCACACATATATTTAGCAACTTTGTGTATTCATATAACTTCTATATCCACCTTCTAAAACACTTTACATATTATGATTTGGTTTACATGCAAATCATAGTCTAATATTATATTTTCTATAAACAAGTCATGCTTTTTAACCATTAATGAACTCATGTTGCTATCTAGCATGAAATATACATGATTCCTTCATGATCAACACTTTCAACTAAGCTTCCACCAAAACTTCCAACAAATAACACATGATCATCCTTAAATCATAGTTTCTAGCTTAAATACATACATGAATAGTGCACCACATTTGTTCTACCACTTCATCACTTAGGGTTTCACATGAATCACACTTTTGACACATAATCTCACATAACTCATGCATCTAACCATGAATACATGCATGGCTCCACAAATATTCCAATTCTAAGCACATAGAACACATAGATAAAGGGTTTTAGAGGCAAGAAAACTTTTAAACCTTCTTGTAGCTCTTATTCTTCTTAATATAAACCTTCTAAGTGTTGGATGATCCACTTTGATGATATTTTTCACTTGGCTTGAACTCTTTCTCTTGAACTCTTCAAGGTTTCTTGCAAACCCTAGCTTATCTCTTCTATCTCTCTTTATGAACTCTCTTGCTAGCTATTTGGATGATTAAATGAAAATGATTCAAGAGATATCATGCTTATACTTGCTTAACATATACATACATAACTTGTATGTAATTTCCTAGCAACTAACCAAGCTTTGGTTAGCCTAACCATGCCTAGTTAAGGTCTCTTATGACAATTCACAATGTTAAATAAGGATAGCTTGGTCATTACACCATTTTATGACACAAATGTCATTTCTTAAGATAATAAGAGCACTTTGGTAAATTTTCAAAAATTCTATACAATTAAATTTCTAATAAATCATAACTTGCTTAATTCTTATCCAATTCAAGTCATTTTTTATCCAAATTTATTTCATTATGCTTGAATTTAATTCTATAATCACATATTCCATAATTGACTTGTCCCAAAATACTTATGTATAATATATTTTTGTACCCATTTCAGGTTTAGTGGGCCAGTGATAGCATCAGATTCCACACGAGATATTTTATAATACCTACTTTTGGAGATTTCTCGCACCCTATACGAGCCTTCCCATTTGGGGCAAAATTTAGTGGTTGATGTTCCCTTAATGACTAGATTTGTCGTCTTGAGCACCAAGTCCCCTACTAAAGTTTATCGTAGTACCACTGCAGTATTGTATTGTTGCTATAATCTTTTGTGGTACCATTCCAACTTTTCCTTGGTTGTGTCTTAGAAGTCAGCTAAGGCCTCTGGAGTAGTCGATTGGTTCTCTTCCTCAACTAAGCTTCGGAATCTCATCTTGGCTAAAGTAAATTCTATTTTTGCAGGCAAGACAACTTCTTCACCACACACCAAAGCATATGGGGTTTCACCTGTAGGTTTTCTTTTTGAAGTTTGATATGCCCACAATGTTATTGTTAATTGTTTTGCCCATGCCTTCAGATGATCATCCAGGGTTTTCAAGAGAATCTTGATGGCAATAAGGTGATGATTTATATGCTTTACCATGTATCTATCCATCAGTCTCTTGACATCCTTTTTTATGAAGGGAGTTCCATTATCTGATAAGATGATATTTGGGATCCCGAAATGATAAACAATGTGCTCATTGATGAAATTTGCCACTACTGGTCTTGTTGCCTTCTACAAGTTTATTGTTTCCACCCAATTAATATACATCTTAGTTGCGATCAAAATCTAGATGTTTTCCTTAGAATTAGGGTGAATAGGACCTATAAGATCCATTCCCCATGAAAAGGCTATAGCGTTGCTACGGTCCGTAAGTCTACAGTAGGAGCATGAATTAGGTTCCCATGAATTTGGCAAACACAACACTTGAAAAAATTCTAAGCAGTCTCATTCCATCGTAGACGAGTAATAACCATGATCAATTAGCTATTTGTATAACTTGGCTCCCCCTTAATGTTCATTTTTGTGCATCTGATAGACCAAATAATTAGCCTCGCCTAATTTCAGACACTATAAAGGCTTGCCTATATATATATATATATATATATATATATATATATATATATATATATATATATTAAAATTCCTTGTTCTGTTTCATTTCTCTTTTTAGGTTGAGAATATGAAAGATCTGCCTTTGTCTCTCAAAGGAGTTGCCTTGTTTGACTTTCTTAATCCTAATTGTGCCACTTCGCCTTTGAGTGACATTGGATATCCTCCCGATAACCAAGGTCTTATGGAACCCCAAGTAGCCTTAAAGCCTATGCTTCACGTAGCTCTTTCCTAGACAGATGCCCTGATTATTTCTAAAGTGGCTCCTGCTTGAGTTTCTTTCAATCCAACTAGAGAGCTTGTTCCTTGGAGAGGTTTTCGGGTTACCATATCTAGCCACGAAATCCTTGAGTGTTGTCTATTCCGGGTTCCATAAACTCTTGATCGATTTTATGTTCGTGGGGCCTCCTTTCAGACCTTGCTATTGGATCAACTCGCGAGCTTTGTTCTTGAGATGTATAACATTTCTCTCTACTCTTTGCGAGTAGAAGACTTGGAGAAGCTTAGTTACGAAGTTACGAAGTCTACAACAGGAGCATGAATCAGGTTCCCATGAATTTGGCAAACACAAAACTTGAAAAAATTCTAAGCAGTCTCTTTCCATTTTAGGCCAGTAATAACCATAATCAATTAGCTATTTGTATTACTTGTCTCCCCCTTAGTGTTCATTTTTGTGCATCTGGTAGACCAAATAATTAGCTTCGCCTAATTTCAAACACCATAAAGGCTTGCCTTTATATATTAAAATTCCTTATTTTGTTTCATTTATCTTTTCAAGTTGAGAATATGAAAGATCTGCCTTTGTCTGTTGAAGGACTTGCCTTGTTTGACTTTCTTCATCTTGATTGTGCCACTTCGCCTTTGAGTGACATTGGATATCCTCCCAACAGCCAAGGTTTTGTAGAACCCCAAGCAACTTCAAAGCCCATGATTCACATAGCTTTTTCCTTGACAAATGCCATGATTACTTCTAAAGTGGCTCCTGCATGAGCATCTTTCAATCCAACCAGAGAGCTTTTTCCTAGGAGAGGTTTTCGAGGTTGACATATTCAGCCACAAAATCCTTGAGCATTTTCTATTCCGGGTTCCATATACTCTTGACGGGTTTTATGTTCGTGGGGCCTCCTTTTAGACCTTGCTATTGGATCGACTTGCGAGCTTGGTTCTTGAGATGTATAGCTGTAACGACCCCGAAATTCGACCATCTTTATTACCTTAAATTCCATATTTATTAAACATTATCTTTCTTACGTCCAAATTTCGGTCCGTTAATAAATCTTTAATTACCTTCTTTAATCCCTTGATTGATTTATAAATCATCAATTATCAAATTTTTGGTATAAATTTTTCTTTCACTTTTCTTATTCATTGTATTAAAACATTTAGATATTTAAAAACTTAACATCTCGATCCTAGTCCCTGGATCGCAACCTTAACCTTTTTCTTTCTATACCATTATCTTAAATCTCGTCATTCAAAATTTACTGTTATTTATTTTCATACAAATATTCCTTGTTACATCATTCGTAATTAAACATATAATAATTTATATCGTAACAAATATCCTGATCAATCACAGTTCATAATTGAACTTCTAACATATTCAGATTCAAATTATATATACATACAATTCATCAAAGTAAATTAACAAATTTCTCACATTGAATTATAATATCAACAATATAACAATCACGTTTTCTACCTTCTAGGCAATTCATCTCAACTTAATCCGATATTTCGAAAACTTATTTCTTTATCCTGCAAAAGTTTATTTTAAACAAGTAATGAGCACAACGACTCAGCAAGTTCAACAGTTTATATTTCACGTAGCACATACCTTAACATGCTTGGTGTGTGTCATATATCATGTGCTTGTGCTTCAAATATAGTAATATATCTCATATCGTTACACAAAGAACACATTGTGGTCATATTAAACACGTATCACATAGCACATAATTTGTATGCATTTAAAACAAGAATTGCATATCATAATAATTCAACATTTAACATAAAAGGGACTGAAGAACTTGCCTGGCGTCCAATTATTTAATTGATAGCTTAAAACTCTCTCTCGATCAACCTATGATCATAAAATAATCAAGTGATAATTATTTATCCTCTTATGATATTAATTTACTTAATTAATATCATCTCTGGGCCAATTATTAATTAATATGGTTAATTATATTAACCTCGTTCCTTAATAAATTAATTTAACTTAATATCATATACCTTCAATACGGACAACCCGGTTCATTGGACAAATTTTAGCGTATTCGGTTGTCCGAATTTTTATTTATTCATTTTCTGACCTTTAAACTTATTTGATTAATATTTAAAATATTTAAATATTAATCCCCAATATTTAATATTTTTACAAAAATATTAAATTTAATGCCCAAACATCATTTCTATATTTTTAGTATTTTTCCATAATTTTCTAGAATTTTAAAACAATTTTTAAACATTTATTTCAATTAAAAACACTTTCTGAGGGCATTTTGGTAATTTTCGCGCCCTTAGGGACATAACCGGAATTTTCCAGAAAGTCCAAGGGCATTTCTGTAATTTCCGAGGCCTTGGGGACACGCTGGTCATTTTCCTGAAAGTTACGGGGCATTTTTGTAATTTCGGCGTATCCAGGACGCGACCGGCATTTCTGAAAAAAGACAGGGGCAAAACGGTAGTTTCATCCAGAACGACGGCCGCGCATGGCGCGTGGCCTTCTTCCTCCGCCAGCCAAACGACGTCGTTTGGCTTAGCGATCGATAAGCTACAGCCGCGCATGGCGCGACATGCCTAACTGCCCCTAAACGACGTCGTTTCGAACCGCCCGCGACAAAATGCTGCCGCGCAATGCGCGGACAGCTCTGTATTTTTTTCCCTTTTCTTACGCGAACAGTAGTCACCTTTTTCCCACAATTGTTCATTTTCTACCATTTTGCTCCCAATTTTTCACAACATATAAATTTTAAAAATCATATAATCTTCAAATATACATCTAAAATTTATCTAGAATAATTATTCTATTTATTTTCTAATTTTTCATAAAATTATTTTAACACCATAATTATCAAAATAATTCACAAAAAAATAAATAAATTATACCTCTCTTGAAGCTTGTTCATCCTCTAGAGGGCACCAAACTTCTCTTCCTTGGTGGCTATGGAGGTTCACGGGTGGCATAGTGGTGGTGGTTTGGTGGTTTCAGATGAGGAAGGAGAAGAAGAAAAGGAGAGTGTTTGTTTCTCTTTTTTTTTTTTTTTTCATCCTTCCTTGCTTTTCCTTGCCTTTTTAAAACATTAATATATGAATTGTTTTTAAAAGATTTCACATGTCCACCGACTTTACCATGCAATCCAATTTATTTTTTTTCCTCCTCTCGAACGTTCCAAAATTGGCATGCAATTTAATTAATTTAATACATTACATAGTTATTACGTGTAATAAATATTTTATATAATATATATAAAATATTTATTTTAATTCACTAAAATTCATATTATGATTTATCATTAATATTAATACCTTTTTCGGTATTTTACTTGACAAATTTTGTACACGCATAATACCATGCATGTAATTATTTGAGGTAATTTATACCTCCAAAAATCATAAAATAATTCATATAATATATAAAAATTATTTTTCGTAATTTTTCACTTCGTTTCTTGAACAACATATTACATTAACATGTTCACGTTTTTGAAATATTATCCTTCATAAAAGTCATAATAACTCCATTATACATAAATATAATTTTTAATAACTTAGAACATTCCTTTTTCTTATTTATTATTTAATTTCTTTAATATTTACAATAATTTCTTTATATATAAATTATATAATTTAATATTATATAATTTATATATTTACATTCTCATTTCTTAAATAATTTCTTAAATTCCTCCATAATTATCAATTAATCAATAATTTCACATTTATTAACTCTCTCATTATTTTAATTATCTTATATAAATTATATAATTTATCCTTATATAATTTATATAGTTATAATTTCCTTTAAACATCACTTTAATTTTCTTATATAAATTATATAATTTATTATTATATAATTTATATAATTACATTTCTTCTCAATCAATTTCTAAACTTCCTCCATAATTCTTGATTAAATCTAAAATCAATAATTATAATTTCACTAACTTCCTCATTACCTTTTTATTCAAACTTGGATTATTAATCCCTTAATTGCCATAATTAATAACATTTATAATTATCAATTAAACATGCACATTTATATATATACATACAAATGTATATATATACATATCAAATTTCTATATTTCATATTGCCACATAACATTATTTAAATAATAATTCCTGCACCTTCACAATAATTTTATTGTACAATTTATTGTACCCTTACATGGAATTTCTTTTATTCCTTATAAATTGTTTTTAAACAATTTATTTACTTTTCAATTATTTTAAATTCACACAAACCATCACCATCTTTGTACCGATTTAATTTACCAATTAAATCCCATCACATACCTTACAATCACATAAAATAATAATTTACCTACACCTCTTTGATAATTTTATCAATTAAATTCTCATTTAATATTATTAAAGAAATCCTAGAAATTCGGATCCTCACAATAGCCTTTCTTTCCACTCTTTGTGAGTAGAATACTTGGAGAAGCTTAGTTACGAAGTTGGTGACCTCTCTTTAGTTGGCTTCAACATGTCTACTTTTTGCTCTAGACTAAACCTCATTTCTTCTAGTCATCGTACTGTTGTATTACGTTCAGAGGTTACTTCATGAGTATGACCTACTTTCAGGGGAGTTGTAGAAGGTCCAAGATACCATGACTTATTTGGAGACTGAGCTTCAAGAATTTAAGTCAGTCGCTCAAGATCTTGAAGGGATGATGGAAGTCACTACAAAAGCTCGGTATACTATCATTGCTAACTTGGAGGCTTTGTTTATGCCCCCTCTTTAACTTGATATGTCATGGCCCTTAGATCACGACCTTTTGTAGTCTTTCTTTTCTTGTTTCATAAACTCATTTTAATGTTATATTTTGGTTATCAAAACTATCTTGTTCATTACGCAACATTATAAATTGTCTTTAGCTTGAATGCTTATGACAAAATATTTAATCATTGAATTGTAAGTCATTCAAATTAATATTTCAAGACAATAATATGCATAATATATGAGAAAACATGAATTTTTTTGCGTAAACTGACACTTTAATCTATACTTTAAAATAAGAAATTTGTCCAAGTATAAGTGAAAGTTTAAGTATTTTATTGATAATCATTTTGCTTTTAACGAAAAGCATAACGTTTCAAATTTCATAAAATCTGGTGTTTCAATATCAATCTTGTTTTTGACGAAGAAAGCATAACGTTCACCACTTTTAAAGATAAAGTGTAACTTGTCGAGTTTGAGGACTTAGAATCAGGTTACTCGATCACTTTTAGAGATAAAGTGTAACTTGGCTGTTTCGAGGATTTATAATCAGGTGTCTCGGTCACTTTCGAAGTTGAAAGTGTAACTCTCTGGTTCGAGGACTTATAATCAGGTACATCGGTCACTTTTATAGTTAAAAGTGTAACTATCTGGTTTGATGACTATCTTATGTTTAATATTTTTGTACCCATTTCAGGTTTAGTGGGCTAGATATAGCAATAGATTCCACACAAGATATTTTGTAATACTGGCTTTTGGAGATCTCTCGCACCCTATACGGGCATTCCTATTTGGGGAAAAATTTAGTGGGTGATGTTCCCCTAATGACTAGATTCGCTGTCTTGAGCACCAAGTCCCCCACTAAAATTTATCGTGGTACCACTGCAGTATTGTATAGTCGCTACAATCTTTTGTGGTACCATTCCAACTTTTCCTTGGTTATGTCTCAGAAGTCAGCTAAGGCCTTTAGAGCAGTCGATCAGTTCTTTTCCTCAACTAAGCTTCATAATCTCATCCTAGTTAAAGGAAATTCTATTTCTGCGGGCAAGACAACTTCTTCACCATACACTAGAGCATACGGGGTTTCACATGTAGGTTTTCTTTTTGAAGTTTGATAAGCCCATAATGCTATTGGTATTTTTTTTGCCTATACCTTCAGATGATCATCCAGGGTTTTCAAAAGAATCTTGATGGCATTAAGGTGATGATTTATATGCTTTACCCTATATCTATCCATCAGTCTCTTGACATCCATTTTTTATGAAGGGAGTTCCATTATCTGATAAGATGATCTTCAAGATCCCGAAATGATAAACAATGTGCTCCTTGATGAAATTTGCCACTACCGCTCCTGTAGCCTTCTTCAAGTTTATTGCTTCCACCCACTTCATATACATCTTAGTTACGGTCAAAATCTAGATGTTTTCCTTAGAATTAGGGTGAATAGGACCTATTCGATCCATTCCCCATGAAAAGGCTATAGCATTGCTATGGTCCATAAGTCTACAATAGGAGCATAAATCAGGTTCCCGTGAATTTGGCAAACACAACACTTCTTGAAAAAATTCTAAGCAGTCTCATTCCATCTTAGGCCAGTAATAACCATGATCAATTAGCTATTTGTATAACTTGGTTCCCCCTTAGTGTTCATTTTTGTGCTTCTGATAGACCAAATAATTAGCCTTGCCTAATTTCAGACACCATAAAGGCTTTCGATTGAATCATCTTCTAAACATCTCTCCATTTTATAGGTAAAATCTCTGTGCTTTCCTCTATACTGTAATTGCATCATTCTTTTCAGCATGGAAGAAGTCACTCTATAAAAACTCCATATATGGGATTCGCCAATCTGCTATGTCATCAATGAAGGCGCTTTCCTCCTCCCCAATATATTTTTGGCACGAAAGACACTGTCGTTGTAGGGCATCTACTTCTTTCTTCATTTCGGGCCAATAATATCCTTGGCGTTGTAATCTCCGATATAATATAATCTTTGCCAATCCGTAGTTTTCTTCATGCACCTGATGAAAAATTCTATTTGATTCCCACCTCCCCAAGCATCTTGTCAATACTCCATCTGCTTCTTTGTAGTACAAAATTCCTTTGATGATGCGGTATTTCTGAAGCTCCATCGGTGGTATTATCCCCTATTTTGTTTATAGTTAATGAGAGATGGCATGTCTCCAATCATCTATCATTTCTTTAAGGAATGATTCCAGCACCGTGGTTGGGAGGGTCCTTTTGATTCTTCACATCCAAGTCTTCCCCCGTGACATGCACTCTAGATGCTACTGTAGCTAGTGCATTAGGTTGTTTATTTTGTTCTCTTATATGTACTCGATCACTACCTTCTTAAAAGCTTTTATTAACTTTTGCGCCACAGTTTAGTAGGGTGCCAATATAGGTTCCTTGACTGCGAATTGACCTCTTACTTGTTGCACTATCAAATTTAAATCTCTACTCACTTTGAGATGCTTTGCTCCCAATTCTCGAGCCACCAGTAATCCCAGTATGAATGCCTTATATTCTGCTTCATTGTTTGTAGGAAAAATCTAATTTGTATGACAAGGCCACCTCCTTTCACTACAAGAAAAATAGCTATTACCGACGAAATTATTTTAGACGAAAATAATTCCCTCTTAAATAGACTATTTTCGATGGATAATTTGGTCGACAATAATTCTGTCAAAAATATAATAATCCCAATAGAATTTTGTCGAAAATAAGACCCACTATTTGGCGCGTAAATTCCTGCCAGCGCAAAAGATTCTTTCGACGGAAATACACTTATGGCCGACAAAAATTCTGTCGAACATTTCTTAATTTAGACGAAAGTAATGTTGATGGAATTCCGTCGAAAATATTTATGTTATAACCCTAAAACATTTCCTTTCTTCCCTCACCGCCCTCTGTGTTTTCTCTATCTCTCTCTCTTAGATTTCGCTCACCAACTCTTTCTATATTATTTCTCCCCCGTCGTTGCCACCACCTCTTACATCGCTACCCTCGTCACCGGTCCCCATCCTCCAAACATCTTCGGCAGCTAGCGGCTACCACCGACGACAATATATAAGCTTACATCGGCCGTAGTAAGTGTAATAATTAAGTAGCTCTTGCTCAACCTCCATTTCAAGGTAAGTTAATTTCAACCAATTTCAACAGTTATAGAGATTTGGGTTTTCAATTTGGGATGTATTTAAAGTATATTGCTATAAAAAATATTTGATTATGTATGTTAAAGTATATTGCTGCCAATTTGATACATATATATTTGATGCAAGTAATTTGGTACATATTTAATTTGATGTATATTGCTGTCAAATTGGACATATTTGAAGTATGTATATATGTTGAGTATATAATAACAGTTGTGTGATATATATACTTTCAATTTGGGTTAGATTTGTGCAATTTGGCTTATTTAAATTATTGATGAATCTTATAGTTGCTTCAATTTGGGGGTTTAATTAGTGCAATTGCAGTGCATATTCATAATTTGATATTGAGTTCTGTCAGTGTATTGATAGCCAGCTAATAATATGATATTTTCTATTTTCGACGGAATTCCCAACGGAAGTTTTGTCATAATTATTCAATTGCATAAAATTACATAAAATAAAATAAAATAAAATAATTAAATTAAATTAAATAATATAATATAGTAACATATAAATAAATAAATTAAATTAAAATAAATTCAATAATATAATATAATACAAAATCTATTATATAAAACAGAGCGGATCACATCCAATGGTCTCAAATTATTAAAAGCTTCAACAAACAACGACTGTGATTAAGTTTGATTCCCCTCTCTTCAAAAACTAATCAGCTTGTGCTTTGTTTGAAATTTGTTTTTCCACTCTTTCTTTTCTGCCATTGTCTTCTCTCTCCTGCCGCTCCGTTCCATTCCATTTCTTTTGTCTCTCCTGCTTGCCATCGTCTTTTCTCTCATCTCTCAATATCAACTCTGTCCATTGCATAATTCAATTGGTAGCAAATTACATTTCTCTCTCCTAGTCCGAATCAATCGACAGCTCCGACGGCGAGAAAAGAAAGAGAAGTGACCTGGCAGAGGGCTGTCCTGGGGTGAAGTCGGGGCTAGGGTAAGGGGTTGTTCTGCTGAGTTTGGGTGTCTGACGGATGGGAGTACATAACTCTTATAAATCACCTACTTCTACACCCATTCCAATTTGTTAAGCCATCCATAGAGAGAGCGCAGAGAGCTTACGCAGGGAAGAAGAAGAACCTAATAACCTGTTAAAGAGGGAAGGAGTCCAGCAGATTATGGTATTGGTAAATCCAAGGTTTATTAAACCAAAAGGTAAAAGATTCTTACATCTAAAACTCTAAACGTAGCTTTATGCTCATGTTCATTGTGGTATTTTAATTTGTTGTGGAGAGTTGTTTGTTGTGAATTGGGGATCATGAAGGATCCATGGAGAGATAAGGTGATGATATGGCTGGAGTGTATATTATATATGATAATGAATGATGAATTCTAAGTTAAATTAGGACTGTACACTACCTGTTTGATAAAAGGCCTAACAGAACTAAGTTTATGAATTTAGTTGTTTTCAGTTTATAAGTTAATGAATAGTCCATGAGTTGTTCATCTATGGAAAACAAGGATTTAAATAATAAGTTATATCAAAACTTTAATGTATTAGATGTTTTCAGTTTATAAGTTAATGAAAAAGGCATTATATGTTCTTGTAAACCTTTGAGCTAGAGGTATACGAAATTTAGCAGTCTAGGTTGGGTATTAAGTGATTATAATATAAGCCGAGTCAAGAATCTAAAGGAGAAATTGCAATTTGAAACTATAATTTAAAAAGGGTTAAGTTTTAACAAAAGGATGATTGGTTATGTTCTATGTATGTTCTGTAGCAAACCAGTAGGTTGGTCACTCAATGTAGGAGACGAGAATTAGTGAATGTTTGAATTGGTAAACTAATTTGAATAAAATGATTAGAAACTTGAAGGGCATGTGTATAATCCAATTGTTGTGGACATGTACAGATCTTAAATAACTAAATGTGTTATATGTTATGCTAGATGAATTGACTGTACAACGTATGCAAGGTATGTTGTAGTGTATAAAACTAATACATGATATAAACAGAATGAAAATGGATAATAGTTATATTTGTAACTAATATATGGAATGCATTACAAATATAACTGTACAACGTATGCAAGGTATGTTGAACTATTTTTGACCAACTTGTAGCCATCAGAGTTATAAAATAAATTAATAATAATAATAATAATAATAATAATAATAATAATAATAATAATAATAATAATAACAATAATAATTATAGTAATAGTAATAATAATAATAATAATAATAATAATAACAATAATAATAATAATAATAATAATAATAATAATAATAATAATAATAATAATAATAATAATAATAATAATAATAATAATCATTATAGTAGTAGTAGTAGTAATAATAATAATAATTATTACATAATAATAATAATAATAATAATAATAATAATAATAATAATTTTTCGCATTAATATGTGACACTTTTGTTAAAATTTTAATTTTTTAAGGAAATTTTATTTGTTTATCTTTCTAAGGAATTTTTTGCTTTGTTGGGGTTGTGCAGTATCGAAGCTTTTTGTTATCTTTTTATTTCAGATCTACACAGGGAGACTGTAGAACCGCAAGTGTTTTGTTTTTGTTTTTTACACTTGTACATTTTTGTCTGCCCTACTCTTATAATATTCTCTCTTTCCATCGGCATACTTTTTTCCTATCTAAAAAAGAAACTGAGAGCCTTTCTTTGAGATATCTATTTGATCCAATGAAATAATCTGTAGTTATTTTCTTATTGTCCAAGATCACAATATGCTCATTCATGTAAAACCAAGAAGGAACCAAATTTTACCAAACTATAAGGTTATTTTACCAAACTATAACTTGTGTTGTATGTGTTTGTGATCCATGAGTCATAGTATGTTCATTATGAGTTAAATAAACCTTCAAATTGCCTGAAACAAAGCACGAACCGAAACAAGCTTCAATTATTTTGAAAAAAAAACTTCAAGGACCTTCGTTGCTTTATAAAATAGTAGGTAGTATAGTGTAGAACCCTCTCTAAGATTGGTGTCGATCTAAATTATATAATGGAAGTTAAAAATAACCAAAATTGTTTGGCTGTAGCAATATTATATATAAACTTTTGTTACAAACCTCCATCAATAATTTTGTAAGAATTATTATATATAATGATAGCTCCCTAAATGCCTATTAGTTCTGTCCTAAAAACTAATGCACATGTTGTGTTTGATTTAATTCCTCTTAGAGCTGTTTAGCTGTTTAGCTCCTAAAAACTATACTATCAGAGATTTCGTAATATATCCAAAGTGAGTCAAACACGAATATAGCAAGGATAGCCTGTGATAGATATTGATTCTTTACATTGTATTAATTGAATCATAAAGTTGATCAACAAGCAATCATTTTTTCAAAGAAAAGCACTAATGGCATCTTGGCAAATTAGGTACACAAACAGATGTGCCTCAAAATAGAATTCAGTTTTTCCTTTTCCATTTGTTATCCTCTATAGTAAAGGAGTTTCATTTGTGAAAAAAGTTAAAAGACATGAAACAGTTGGTTGATAGTGTGAAACACTCCCTGCAAAAACTATGGTGAATTGGTATATACATTGGGCAAACAATAGCCTTATCTAAATGCACGGGTTTATAGGAAAGGGGAAGTTTAAAACACGAAAGTGTAAAACGATAAACTGATAAGTTTAGCAACATAAGTGTAATCTTACAAACCATTTGTCCAACAACAGTTGTAATGACCGCAGGCATATTTCTAAACCGCAACCACTCAGCCTCAAATATTGCTCAATTACCTGGACAATATAAGTAAACAAACGATAAAGGACTATCATAAATCGATATCAACCATGAACAAAAGACTATTCATCCGAAGGTACTCGTGCAAATCGATTCCTAATGGATTTATTCTTTTATTTCTTTATTTCTTTACAGAGTGTGCCAGTATTTATTCATCCGAAGCTACTCGTGAAAAATTCACATAGTGTGATAGTATATATTCTTTTATTTCTTTGTTTTTCATAAAACTTTAAATGCAATTCATTTTTCATTATTGCCAGGCTTATCAAAGAGTTCGATAGAGAAGTGAAGGATATGGAGTATAGGAATGACTCGGGCATGCTGAATGAAAAAACACAATCAATGGTGTAAATCGGTGCATGACTACTTAAAAAGAAGTAAGTCCTATTACAGTTACCATTCTACAACCAGTTACTAGCTAAGTGTTTATATTAGCTTCATATTACGAAGTTACCTCAAAACTTAATTACCAGTTACCATCAAATTATTATCTACATTTATGTTTCTTTGTTGGACGTGCTTATTTGATATTTGTTCAGTGATAATACAAAATATTTGAGAGCAATTACAAATTACATATTGTGTTGCATGTTTTAACGTAACTTTCAAAGTTGTTTCTTTATTTTCTGCTCGTGTATATTTTTTGTGTTCCGTCTTTTGTAAGTTAACTAATTATAAATGGTTATGATTATTTTGGGTATGGAATGATGGTTGGTTTGGTGATTTTGATATTTATTGATGATTGTACGTTTTGTACATAGGTTTATATTTTTCTAGATATCTATTTTTAAAGGAAACTCTGTCGATTTTTTTTTGAAATTAGTTGCAACTAGCTTGATGTCTTGGTGGTTAGATATGTGTTGATAATTGTGTATGTATTAATTATTGCAAAGATTCCTTAGGTTATGTATTACTTTTCGAATTTTAATCTAATTTTTCGTTTCACCGTACCTTTAGGCACGGGTTATCCCTAGTAAATAAACAAAATAAAATAAAAGAAAATAAACTTAAATTTAATCAAATAAATTAAAGTAATTAGATAAATTAAAATAAAATAATTAAAATAATATATTAATAAAATTAAATTACTTAAAAATATATATTAAATTAAAATAAAATAAAGTATTATAATATAATATAATATAATATAATATAATAAACTAAGTGTTATTTACTTAGTTTCACTTCTACATAAAATAAAGTAAAAATACTATAATATATTCAAATAATAGTCCACATTAACTAAGTAACACTTAGTTTTCCATTGGTAAAATAAACTAAGTAGCATTTGCTTAGTTTTTCACAGGTAAAATAAACTAAATACTTGTGCATGTAGTATACTTAGGAGCATGGAAACTCGTTCGACATTCACGTATTAGAAGTGAATGTAATAACCAAGAATTTATAAATGATATTATTAATGAAAATATGAAATTATTTGAAAATAATTATGTGTATATATACACATGTCATGATGAGAGAGTTAATAATTCAATTAAATTGAATTAATTATGTTAGAAATTAAGTGGTGATGGTGAATGAGCTTAGGTTATAATTAACTAAGCTAATGTATTATGCCCTGTGTGACACAAAGTGTAATGGTGAATAAATTGAGTATTTAATTTAATTAATTTTGAAAAGGATGAAATAATTAAATGGACTAATAAGATTAAATAATTAACTCCAATATGAATATTATAAATGTTACATAATATGGTATGACCCAATGTGTTAGGAAATTAAAGTCCAAGTAAATAAGGATTGCTAGAATTATTAATTAGCCCAATAAAGTGGGAATAATTGTACATGGCCCAATGAAATTTTAATTAGTGGCCCAATGAAATCTTAATTAGATTAGCCCAATATGAAGTGTAGGATGTTGGTGATATATGTATATATGTATGTGTGTGTATGTGTGTGCGTTTATATATATATATATATATATATATATATATATATATATATATGTGTGTGTGTGTGTGTGTGTGTGTGTGTGTGTGTGCCTATATAATTGTGCATAGTACAAATATATATATATATATATATATAGACCATTTGATCGACCCCCCCTAATACTACTCTAAATGCTGAATTGTTTTTGCTTGGAGCCATGTGAGGATGTATAATTACCTTGAAAATGACTTAATGTCCTTAAAGGTGAAAGTTGGTAAATTCTTTTTACTAACTATTGTAAATCCAATGGGTAAAACCAATATATGGTGGATAAAATACATGTATTTGTACATGTATATGGATGGTGTAGGTATAGGAATTCTCCTATAAATAAGAGTTGTTAAACCATTTTACAAAGTTTGCTAAGTGTGGGAGAATAAGTGCAAGAGAGAAAATAGAGTGAGGTTGAGAGAAATTAAGAAAATCTAAACGAATTCTTGTCAATTGGAGATTCAAGTGAAGCTTAGCAAGGAAAAGAAAGGTGGAGAACTATTACAAATTTATATCTAAGAAAAGGAAATCTACAAGAAGGTATAAATATTTCTAAACCTAAGTATTTATTTAAGTTAAGATGTTTTAGTTAGTTGAATGAATATTTATGCTTGGTTAGGGGAAGATTTTATGTGTGAGAATCATGGTGGATTCCAAAGGTAAAAGGATGAATTTGTGAAGGAGATTATGTGATTTCTAGGTGTTTATATGTGTCTTATGTTTAAATGAACAAAGAACATGCATGTGAACATAAAACCCTAAAATACCTAGCAAAAACATGATATTTAGAACTAAATAGAACAAATCATATAAGCTATTTGTATGATCTAAAATTTTTAGGTTGAAGATCTATGAAATACGAAAGTAATCAAAGTGGAACGAACGAAAACAGAGTTAAAATAAATTTATGGTGAATTTTCTTGTAAAACATGTCAAATAGAAACCTTAGCTTGATAAGTCAATATTTTGGCTAAATAAATATTTTTGAAAAATTATTTAGATTTTGAATATTGAAAATATATGAGTTTACTAACCAATGAACCAAGTTTGAGCTCATTTAAATGTAAAATGAGTAAGTTATGGAAGATAGAATCAAAAAGGGTAAAAACTAAAAAGGTGGAAATTTTAAATTGACCTTTCTGCTTGTGAGCGTCAGGGCGCTATTGCAGAACTAGGAATTAGCGCTGAGGCGTTGGCCCATTATTTTTTTAAAATTTGGGAAAACAGCGCCTGGGCGCTATCCCTAAACATAAATACAGTGTTGGGGCGATGTGTTGTTTATCAGGTTGACCGGGTTAGTTAAACCTGGGTCCAACCAGTTGGCTTGACCCGGTCCGATTCGACCCGCTCCAAATAAAAAAATAATAAAAAAATAAAATAAATAAATAATAATAAAATAAATTAAATTAAATAGTAATTAAAAAAATTATTATTTATGGGTTAATTAAAATAATATTAAGGATTATTTAAATTAACATTAAAGATTACTTTAAATAATTAAAATAATATTAAAGAATTATTTTAATTGTGGATTAATAAAGTATAAACGATTAAAATAATATTATAGTTTATTTTAATTATGAATTCATGAGACCTAAATAATTAAAATAATATTAAAGATTATTTAATTGTGGATTAATAGCGGATAAACAATTAACATAGTATGAAGGATTATTTTAATTGTGTATTAATGAAGTATAAATAATTAATATAAAAGTAAAGATTACTCCAATTAGAGACTAAACAAATAAAATAATAACTTAAATTATTTTATTTCTGAAAAAATAAAGTGTGAACAAGGGGAATAAAGATTGAGAAAATTATTTGAAGAATAATTAATAAAGTAAGGATACTTTATTTTTGAGATAATAGTACATGAATAAAATAAGATAGGTAAGAACCAAATTGTGAATAATGATGTAATAATCAAGGATAAATAAATAAATACAATAATACTAAGTATTATTTTATTTGTAAAGGTTAATGAATGAACTAAATAAAGTAAATGAGGTATAAGAATACTTAAAAAAATAATTTTATTTGTGAACAACGTGTATGAGAAGTAAACAATAAAGATTATTAGTGAGTTCTAGTTGTGGAAATTAGTAAGTTAGATCGATTAGATCAATATGTGGAATTCAATAGAGATTAATCAATAGATGATGATGATGGACATAGGTTGTTCGAAGGGAGAAGAATTAGGGTTGAATAGTGTCGACGATCCAGACAAGTACCTAAACTTGTACTCTTTATCGTTTCGTACAAGTAATTTGAATGCTATATTTATTGAAAAAGAATTCATATTCAAATATAGTTGTTCATGTTTACATTTATACAAAATTAATCTCAGATAGAATTGTTAAATTTGAAAGTCCGAGTTATCATACTCAAATACCTTTGTTAGATTAATTGAATCATATTATGTGGACATTAAAAGTTTTAATTGACAATGTCTATGCCATTTGATTCGGCTAGACATATAATGACATAAAGCCAATCATATTTTTCTAGAAAGCGATCCAAACCAATTACATTGGTGCTGACTCCTGTATGCTGAGATGAACAACCCTCATAGTAGGGGAAATTACTTTATGTTGAAAAATTGACCACGCACAATTATTATGCATAACATAGGGTACTTTAGGTTGATCACCTGTTATACTTGTTTATATTATGGATTTTTCAGTGAAACACTGTTAATCCTGGTAAGAGTTCATGGTTCATAGTGACTACTCAGTAATAATATTGGTTTGATCTTAAAACAATTAAAACTATTTGTTCTCAGTTCATTCAATTCACGTCATAAACTGTTTTCAATTGCTATAATTTTGTTAGCATTAAACCTTAAGCATGACTATTTATCCTTGTTGACTTATTACTTGCTGACCAAACTCGTTGCTCATTCTTGCTTTACCTTAAATGGTACAGTTAAGACTGAGTAAGATAATGCTTCAGGAAAAGATAAGGGAAAAGGTAAGGTTGTGGAGTAGCTTTGTTTTAAAATAATGATATTAGATATTTGTGTTAAGACTTATGTTAATTATGAATTAAGTATATTGTATATTAATAACGGTTGTGAGACTTGAGATGAGAATATTTATGTTATATCAATGTAAATATTTCTATTATTCTGCATTGAGTTGTTATTAGTATGACGTATGAGTTTGATCGTGAAGCACCAGATTCGAGGTATAAGTATTTGAATTTGGGGGCATCACAGTGAATGCTGAATAGTCCATAGTCTAGGACTGTTCCTGGATGTTATCTTTCTCACTTAGGCCGGTGTCAATGGCTTGATTACATTTTTTTTTAGGATTTTTCGGCTGGTATCATAAAATGGGAGGAATTCTTCATGGTAGTTAGAATGTCAGGTGTTCTCTCGGCCTAGAGAGACCTGAAGAAGGGTTGAGTTGCTGAATCAAGAGTACATCCGCGCTGTCTTTATTTAACCAGCAGGACTACCTTTTCTGGTTGATCTAATGGAAAATTCATTCTACTATAACCAAGTGACATGTTCTCTGAGTGCATACTTAGACTAAGTTGTCTTGGTCTATTTCATGTACTTGAAGACCACGGAGAGGTGCTATTGAAATTTTCTTAAAACAAAAGAAACGTGCTCAAGGTGTTGACACTACTGAGGAGACACATCCAGGAACGGGATAGAAGCCTAACTCCTGTAGCTAAGAGCTAAAGATATGTACAATTTTTGCATATAGTACATACAGTAATAACCTTAGTATGATATAGTGCCTTTTATTTAATTAAAGATATCAGACGATCGGAGTTGAATGTACTTAGGATACCGCTTGATGGGAGGGGATTACTGTTTGAGTACCGTGATGGGGTATGTGAATTTTTAAATTTTACAAATGAACATGCTGATGATTTAAGTAGAAAGATAAGATGTTAATGTGTCAAGTGTTAAAACCTGATTTGGAAGAAATTCGACGATATCGAGTTTGACTTGTTTTCATGTGGGTTTGTGGATGGGTATTCTGTATGGATTCATCACGGGGAATTAGCTAAATTGAGGGAAATGACCGACAGTGTAGAGCAATCAATTCACGAGGATTCATACGATGATAACTATGATGCCATAGAGATGTTCGTAGATGCTTATGGCCCTAACAATATTAATTGGGGTGTAAACGAGCAATCATCAAGTAGTGCTCAATAAGAGCCAAATGACACAATAGTTGCCTTTCACAAGATGCTATCTGAATTAGGGGTCCTATTATACGATGAAAATGATAAGCACACCAGACTATATGTAGTGATGAAGCTCTTACACTTCAAGAATGAGCATGACTACAGTGCGAGAGGTTTCAATGATTTGCTTTCTCTTATCAGTGAGTTATTACCTAAGGGTCATATTCTGCCATCGAATTACTATGAGGTGAAGAATATGGTAAATGGGTTGAATTTGGGGTATGAGAAGATTAATGTTTGTGAGCAGGATTGCATGTTATACGATAGGAAGGACAAAGATAAGGTGCAATGTGATATTTATAACTTGCCTCGGTACAAGACGATGAAACGTGAGGGGAAGGAAAAATATGTTCCTAAGAAGATCTTACTGTACTTTCCTCTTGTGTCAAGGCTTAAACGTCTATTCATGTCCTCCCTCATTAGTGAGCATATGAGTTGACATAGAACAAGGGACGTCGTGCCTGGTCAGCCGACTCACCTTGCAGATGGAGATGAATGAAAGAAATTTGATGAATTTTTTTCACAATTTGTTGAAGAAGTTAGGAATGTCAGGTTTGACATGTCTACGGATGAATTTTGCCCATTTAATAGTTTTAACCAACCATACTTTCTTTGGTAAGTTATCATGGTAGCTTACAATCTTCCACCGTCAATGTGTATGAAGGATCTGTATTTGCTTTTGACTTTATTCATACCGGGGGATAAAAGTCCTACGAAAGATATAAATGTGTACTAGAAAGTGGTTGTGCTCAATTATCCCAAGGGTAAAAAGGTAGTTACATTTAAGTGTCGTTGGTTTGATACTAGAAAGGGTGTTAAAGTTGATCATAATAGAATCGTTATAGTAGATATAATGTCAAAGTTACAGTTTGATGGTGTATTCGTGTTAGTCAATCAAGCGACTCAAGTGTACTACGTGCCAAATGTCATAAATTATAGAAGCCCCTGGAATACAGTTGTCACAACAAAGACTTTTGATGGTACTAATCTATTTGGGACAGATAATCTGTTACAAGAAAATGTTAACAATCCTAGTCAGGTAGTGCTAAATGATGCCGATGTGCTGACATATGATGTTTTTGAAGTACCCAATGATGAGAAAGTTGAGAAAGACGTGGTCATAAATAACTATGTCATCGTACAAGATGATAATGACAAAGGAACTGATAATGAAGAGGAATAGACATAATCCGAGGATGACAATGATTTAGATTATGACGGGTTTAACGATGTACTAAGTCTAAACTTAATGTTGTTTTGTAAGTAATTTATTTTAATAACAGTTATTTAATTAAATTAATTGCATATTAATTATGTTATTTTGATTATTTCAGGAGTATATTTGTGACTAGACATAGTTGTGGCAGTCGTCGCAGTGGTGGATGTGCAGGATCCACCGATGCTAGTCAGGGCGGGTTATCATCATTTAGTAAGTTTTTATAATCATTAATTTATTTTGTTTTCTATTTATAGGTTTTATACTTGGTCTATTTACACAATGTTTCAATTATACTTACAGATAATGTTCATCGACGACACCGAGGGACTAACTTCGATTTATTTGGCCGTTTATTGACATTTGCACACACAGTACACAGAGATGTCGGCTCTGCGTAGTAAGTGTCAAATAGCGAATGTTAAATTAAAATAATTTATTTAATAAAACAATAATAAAAAAAAAATATTATTTGATTTATATTGTAGTATTATGGACCATGTGGCTAAGGCTAAGTTACACGCCATATGTTTAACACACCTCCCCATTGGATGCATGTGCTTTACCCAGTACGCGCAACATGATGCCTACTTCATGGAGAATGTGTTACGAGAGTTTCACATAAGTTAATTTATATAAATTAAACTATATACGTAAATAGTAATTACACATATTCAATTCATTTTTTCTGATAAGTTATCATTTTTTTTATAGATTTATTTTAGATATGAGAAAGACATCTCTCAGCCAGCCAGCGACAGTGTTATTATTGCACATGTCGCGAAGAACTACACCGGTTGGTTATACGAGATGAGACAGAGGGTTGTCTGGGAAGTTGTTGACCAACCCGGGACTACGATTCAAGACCATCAGCCCCATATTGTCTCAGATGCAGCATGCGAGGCTATGTGTACTAATGAGCATATTTTATATACATTTATTTTCTTCAAAAATAGTTTTATTAGTCTAATTTTATGTTAATTAAATTTATTTTAGTGTGCAGGTTTTGAGAAATTAAAAAGCCCAATATTAAAAATAATTGAAGGCCCATGAAGATTAAGAGATAAGCTGTAGAAAAGTCAAAGAGATAAAAGAGAGTTGCAGAAGAGTTTAACTAGATTTTGAGAAAATGAAAAGCTAAGAGAAAAGCTAAAAGATAAAACAGAAAACGAGTTGGAGAGAGAAAAATAAGTTACAACTAAAGATTATAAAAGGAAACCATGTGCAGCAGATTCAAGGGCATCACGTTGAGAGCACTTAAGCAGTAAAACAACATAAGAAGTAACAGCCTGCACCATCACATAAAAACCCAAACAAGCAGTTGTGTCACCAAAGTAAGTAGCTGTGTCACCAAAGCAGCAACGCATTAGGAATCTAAATGGGGCATCCGTTCCAAAATAAAAGAAGAGCAACCAATGACACAGATCGGTGCAGCAAATTTTCGGAAGAATCAAGGGAAGGCAGCAGCTTCTGAAGCACTAGTGAAAGCAAATCAGGAACAAGAACATAATTGATATTATGTCAGTCCACTCAAATTCCATTTATTTTATCTTTGTTCTTACTTTTATTATGTACTGCTAAAATAATTTTTGAGGATAGGATGAAATAATATTGACTTTGTAATTATGAAATTCATTATTAATTTTTAAGTTGGTTTTAACGTTAACAACTCTTATTTCTTTGATTAATTTAAATTAAATTATTTCATTTATAATTTCATGTATTTTGAATAGTTTTAATTTAATCAAGGTTGTGATTTAAAATTTAAATTAAGAACTAAGATTATTTATTTTTCAAATATTGGATACATATAATGCTTTTGTCTTGTACATTTAACTTTGAAAACAAGAATTTATAAAAAAAAAATATTTTTATGAACTTAAATGAATTTTTTTGAGAAAGCATTGAATTAATTTTTAAATTGCTACTCCGAATTAACAATGAATTGTAAGACGTACATAGTTAATATTGTGGATTTCAAACCTCAGAACTTTCCTTCATTGATTAAGAGTTTAGTTATTTTATTAGTTTTGATTTTCATTATATGTTAATTTAGTTTAGTTTTAATTATTTCAAAAATTATATTTTGTTAACTAGATTATAATTAAAATTAATTTAGATTCAACTAATAATTCAATAATTTTCGTGGGATCGACCTCATACTTTGCATAAACTATTTTACAATAGATTTGTGAGCTTGTGAGTATTTTATAAATTTAAGCACAACAAGTTTTTGACATTGTTGCCAGGGATTATTACAAATATTAATTAATTTAAATTTTATTTAATTCTTCTACTAGTTGTAGTTTAGATAATTACTTAAAAATTAATTGCCGCATTCATACATCCACTCACGTAGAGAACATTTTGCTTATGTATTTTATTTTATTTATTTTCTATTAAATATAAACTTTGGTGATTGTTGGAGTATGTTAAATTTCTTCTTCTTTTCATATAGTTTTATGATATTTTATTTGTTTACAATTTTTTATTATTAAGTGTGCATTTTCATTTTTAATGTAACATTAAGGGCAAAACTTGTAACAAGATAAGGTGGGATTTCATCACCCTTCCTTGGCCTACAAACAACCAAACTTTGCATAACCAACTAAATAAAATCAAGTAGACATTAATCCCTAGGACTCTCTAGCTCAATTAGGACATGTGGCTCTCAGAGGAGTCTGAATTTTAAATTAATCAAACTACTAGTATCTAGGTAAGTGGTTCAAAAGGCAAACGCCTAAAGAACACGTGGTTACTTAATTAGTCACCGTACTTTCAGAGAGACTCCTTTGTTCTCACACTTACCTGGCTAATGGTGTAATTAATTTCGAATTTGGGAGACCTTAAAAACTAACTTGGAACAGTTAGGAGTTGTCTAAATTTTATTTAGGTTGACCATAGAATTAGGATTTTATTATTATTATTATTATTTATTTATTTTTGTGTGATTTTTGTGGTTAGTTGATTATTTGTTTAGTGGTTTGTGAAACATGGACTCTTATATTGATTGGAATAATAATTTTGCTTGGAATCAAGAATCTTGTGAAAATTTTAATGCACACCAAGTAAATCGATTTTTTTTTTCAATTTATCAAAATCCTTATCTAGATTCATATTCCTACTGGTAGCTGTCGTTAACACTCCAAAATTAATCCTTACTTTTAATCACAAACTCAGTATAATAGCAAGCAAGGGTCGAACCCACAGAGAATGACTAATTTATTTTTATGCAATGTAAACTAGATTTGGGGTTTTGAACTAACTATAATTAACTAAATAAATAAAAGTAAATTAATAAAATTAATTAATAAATTAAAAACTTCAGTTCTTCGGTTCAATCTCACCCTTACAATTAATAGATCGATCAATCAATCAAAATATATTTGTATCCTTCCATGAAACTAATAACCCTAGATAACAACAAGCTCTGCTATCCGAAATTTCCCATAATTTTAATCTAATAAAACAAGCTCTTCATTAGATTCTAACCATTATACAACCTAGAACAAGCTCTCTAAATTTAATATAATGAAAGCATTAATCACAAGAAAATTAGATTATTCTAAGCAACAATCTCATAAGCTCGGATTGTTTAACTTACATCATGATAATCATAGCAATAAATAAAAGCTTGACCACAATCATCTATCACTATTCACTACCAACGATTAGGAACAATATCAATTACACGTAATATAATTCATAAATCTAGCAATTGATAATAATTTGATCAACTCAACAGGCCAAAATTAAATCAATCAAACCCAATATCAAATAAACAATTAAAACAGATTACCATAAATAATTTCATATGAGGAAGAATAAATAATATTACTAAATTGATTAAACCATAAATTATAATTAGGTTTGAAATTCCCTAGAACTGAATAATAAAATTAGCCAAACATAATAAAAATAATAAGAAAAACTTGAGAGAGAGAGCTCCTAATTATCTCTAACAATCTGCTAATAATTAAAAAACTCTGAAAACATGAGTCTCCTAATATATTTATAGAAATACAATAATAATCCTAAGCTAATGTGGAAAAGAAATCCAATTTGGAATCAAATTAATGCTCAAAATCCGAAATAATCTCGTTTCCCAGAATTAACGCGCGCCAAACACAGCCTAACGCGTCCTAGTTGACCCGTCAACGCGCTTCCGCGTTGCTGACGTCAGCGCTTCTCCTCCGCGCATTGCGCGAAGGCTTTCTGCACCGAACACAAAACGACGTCGTATGATTCCTTGTCTTGCAACTGTTCAGCATCACCGCGCATTACGCGGAAGTTTTCTTAACCCGGACGCCAAACGACGTCGTTTCTCAACGCTGCAGCTGCTATCTACTCGCGCATTGCGCGGATGTAGTTCCGATTAATTACTAAAATGCCACCGGTCTTTGCTGAATTACCAAAATGACATCTAACTTTTGCAGAATTTGCAGATTTGCCCTCAGGCTTATTTTTCCTACAAAATAAAATATAAAAATAAATAAAAATAATATAAAAATACTAAAAATCCTAAAAACACATAAAATTACATAAATTATATAAAATGACCTAAAATACTAAAAATACTCAAAAACTCATAATTAATTAAGCCTAAAAATACCTAATAAATAGGAATAAAATCCTACTTATCACCTACTCATAACTAGATCTAGAACCTTAATAAACACATCCATAACTAGATCTAGAACCTCAATATACACAAGAATTTTCAAATAAAGAAGATGAAAGTTTAACAAAAACTATGGAAGCTTTCATGCAAAACACTAATCAAGCTATGCAAAACACTGATCAAGCTATATCTCGTATATAAATTCAAATAAGTCAATTAGCTACCATAGTAAATGAACAAGCTACCATAGTAAATGAACAAGAGATGGATGAATTTGAGGTTAATCTAAAAAATCATAATGATTGTGAAAGTGATGAGTCTAAAAATTATGAGTTTACACCAAAAATTGATCATATCACATTTAGTATGCCTAAAGTTCCATATCCTGAAAGACTTATTCCTAGAAAACAACCGAGTGATTTTGTAGACCAACCTATTGAATTAAAAATGATCCAAGAATTATCCATGACCCAAGAAATAAATGAAAATAAACTTATGGTTGTAGATGATCCAATAGGCTTTTTCTTAATTCATCTTGACCAAAACTGAGAAGAGTTTGAATACTTAAATACGGTCAATGAGATATTGCAATACATTGCACAAGAGTTAACCAAATTAGAACATACATTTGTACTAACTCTTTCATGTTTTGAAAATATAAGGAAAAAATTTATTGAGGTCAATTCTAAGCAAAACTGTGATGCAAATTCTGACAATTTTCAATTGCCAAGACCTCTTGAAAATCCTAAAAAAATCACATTGACTTTCCCTTTTTCATCATCATTTTATCATCACTTGTTTTTTAAGTTTTATAAAATTTGTAGATATGTTCATTTGTTTTGTTTTTCGCCACATTTTTTTAATTGTCTCGTGTAGGTTAATTATTTTTAGTGTATCAGGTTTTTTAGTTAGTTAGGTTCATTATTTTATTTTTATTCTCTGTGAGTATTAATGTTATTCTTCATGATTTTGTTATTTTTTAAGAATGCAATATGAAACCAACCAGGTGTAATATTTCCTTTATAATTTGATATTGTTACTTATTTTCTTTATATGTGAATTTATGCATATGCATTTTTGGTTAGTATGTAAGAAAACATTGAGGACAATGCATAATTTAGGTATGAGGTGGGGGGGGGGGGGGGGGGAGTTTTGCATTTTTGTTAGTTTTGTATTTTTATTATTATATTTTTATTTATTTTTCTTCTTTATAGGAAACAAATAAAAAAGATATAAAAAAAAATTTGTTTGACTTTTTATGAGTTGGATTAATTCTAATAAGTGTTCGTGGAGCAAAAAATTTAGTAGGATTAAAAGATTTAAAACTCTTGAACCTTTGATAAGATACAAAATCTTAATTTTGAACGCCGTCTTGAATAAAATTAAAATTCATATGCATTTTTGCACTTCATGTTCACACTAATTCTTAGTTGTGGGGTATAAACTATGAGTCAAGAAAAAAAAAAATACAGCGAGATGGAATGTAAAATACACTCGTTGTAAAAAAAAATAGTTAAAAATAAATAAATATAAATATTATTTCAATATCTATTGAATAATAAAATCACGTTAGAAAGTATGATGGATATAAGCAGTTTAACTAGTCTATTTTTATGGCATTTGTTACTCAAGTTAGTAAGCCTTTAGGAGTGTCTTTACACCTAGTACTCTAAAGTCAATTGGTTTGAGAGTCATTGGTCAAACACTCATTACATGGATAACTCTGAAAAACCTAAGAAAAATAGACATTGTACAAGTCAAGAATGAAAAAAAAAGTGAAAAGAAAAAATTAAAAAAAAATTGATTTGCTTGATTTTCATGGTTAAAGTCCTTACTAAGAGTTACATCACCTACACATGCATGCATTTTGTGATATTAATTTTATGAATGATGGTGTCTTAAATGAAGATGGAGTTTTTTTTGATAAGATGAAAGTGTGATTTTGATTTTGATCTTACTTATATGTAATGCCCATGTATATTTAGAAGTTTTATTTCGATTTCATAATTAGTTAAACTAAAAAAGATTTTATTTTGAATTTTGAAATTTGTAGGTATTTTCACTGCAAACCCTCACGAAACACAACTAGTCCACTTGGGTTAGCCTTGTGGTTTAAAGGTATGTAATATACATTAAATACTATCGTGATCTCTACGAAAATGGCTTATGTTTAGTTAGGATTTTATTTTATTTATTTGTTCCATTTTTCTTCTTCTTTTGCTTGAGGATTAGCAAAATCTAGGTTTGAGAGTATTTGTTGAACATATTTTATATACATTTATTTTATTCAAAAATAAATTTATTAGTCTAATTTTATGTTAATTTTATTTTGGTTTGCAGATTTTGAGAAATTAAAAAGCCCAATATTAAAAACAATTGAAGGCCCAAGAAGATTAAGAGATAAACTGTAGAAAAGTCAAAGGGATAAACGAGAGCTACATAAGAGTTTCACTAGATTTTGGGAAAAGTAAGAGAAAAGCTAAAAGATAAAACAGAAAAAGAGTTATAGAGAGAAAAATCAGTTGCAACTAAAGATTATAAAAGGAACCCATGTGCAGCAGATTCAACGGCATCACGTTGAGAGCACTTGAGCAGCAAAGCAACATAAGAAGCAGCAGCCTGCACTATCACATAAAAACCCAAGCAAGCAAATGCGTCACCAAAGCAGCAGCGCATGAGGAATCCAAACGGGGTATTCGTTGCAAATTAAAGAAGAGCAGCCAGCGACACAGATCGATGCAGCAGATTTTTGAAAGAATCAAGGGAATGCAGCAGCTTCTGAAGCACTAGTGAAAGCAAACTAGGAACAAGAACAAAATAGATATTATGCCAGTCCACTCAAATTCCCTTTATTTTATCTATGTTCTTACTTTTATTATGTACTGCTAAAATTATTTATGAGGGTAGGATGAAAGAATATTGACTTTGTAATTCAAAAATTCATTATTAATTTTCAAGTTGGTTTTAACTTTAACAATTCTTATTTCTTTGATTAATTTAAATTAAATTGTTTCATTCATAATATAATGTATTTTGAATAGCTTCAATTTATTTAATTTAATCCGGGTTGTGTTTTAAAATTTACATTAAGAATTAAAATTATTTATTTTTCAAATGTTGGATACATATAATGCTTTAGTGTTATACATTTAACTTTGAAAATAAGAATTTAGAAAAAAAAATATTTTTATGAACTTAAATAAAAAATATTGAAAAAGTATTGAATTGATTTTTAAATTGCTACTCCGAATTAGCAAGGAATTGTAAGACATACATAGTTAACATTGTGGATTCGGAACCTCAGAACTTTCCTTCATTGATTAAAAGTTTAGTTATTTTATTAGTTTTGATTTTCATTATATGTTAATTTAGTTTAGATTTAATTATTTCAAAAATTATTTTTTATTAACTATATTAGAATTAAAATTAATTTAGATTCAACTAATAATTCAATAATTCTCGTGAGATCGATCTCATACTTTGCATAAACTATTTTACAATAGATTTGTGCACTTTTGAGTATTTTATAAATTTAAGCACAACATGTACTCACCGGGATGCTGATGACTTTAAGAAAAAATCGAAACATATGATGAAAAATCGTAGCCAGCTTTGAGTAGTATATACTACTGGCTCATAGTTATTTGAGGAAGTGAACAAGGGTGGATCCAGCCTATGAAGTCAGTGTGTTCAAATTTGAAATAAACAAATTCCCGTAAACAAATAAAAATATTGTAAAATAAATTACAAAACTTAAATAATACTTGTTTCACAGTTCAAAATCACACAAATCTCATTTTTTAAATCAAAATTCTATTTTAATACTTGATCTGTGTTTTTTACTAAATACAAGGGTAATGTTTTCATTCAAATGGAAGCCTTAAATAAAGTATAACAATTTTTGAAACAATACATTTAGGCATTTGAATAATTACTAAATCATACATAAATATATAAACAATAATTTAAAAATACTAAATAGTTCAAAAAATCACTTACACTATACAGTTCAAAAATACTAAATAGTTTGAAAAGTCATTTACCTTACCATAGCGAATTAACACAAAAAATTTAGCTGCACAAATTCTAACTGTTTTATTCTTCTTCCTTCTCTGCTCCCATTCGAGAGAGCTTCCATCAGCTCTCTCACTCTCTCTTTTTCTTCTCCCATTCGAGTGCTTTTACTCTCTCCCCCCTCTCTCTCTTCTCTAATTTGCTAATCTATTTTGTTAATAAAGAAGGGAAATGTAGGTAAATGGGAAAGTATGTAGGAATAATGGAGTAAGTGAGGAATGGTCCCCTACCACTATCTCTCCTTAGAATTTAGCAGCCACTACCACATTCTCTTAAAATAGAAAATAAAATAACCATTAGTCTATTCCTTCTTCCTTTCTTTCGGCAACCCCTTCCTTTTTATCTCTCTTTGCTTTTTCATTTCTTTATTATTCTCTCTCTCTTTAGCCTTAAAATATATATCCATAGACTTAAAATATGTATCCACCCTTCTTTTTCCCATTCTCTTTACAGCAGCACTCCATTTTTCATTTTTACACCTGAAAAGTTAGTGGGGTCAATTGACCCCATGCCCTAACGTAGTTTCGCCCCTAGAAGTGAAGTCAGTATGTATGTATTTAGTTGTTTAGTTTAGTATTTTCATAAACATATATACTAAATAATTTTTTTTATTAATTTATTTATTAGGCTATGCGGGTGAACTTGGACTGACCTTTCACCATGGTCGAGTTATGGGATAGAACCCACATGCCAAAGGACTCTACTATGTCTCCCATAGCATTAACTATACGGGTAAGATTTGTAACAATTTTTAGTAATTATTAATATCAGGTACTTAATAAAATGATTTAATTAACTAACATATACACAATAAATTACATGACCGATTTCAGAAGCTCTAGGACCAGCATGTAGCTGAGTTGTGGGCTGCTAGGGGAGATTCTGAGCAGTCAGATTCCACCATCCCTTTGCCCAAGATTAGCTTATCTCGGGATAATGAGATGACTTTTTAGTTCGCGTCTCAGGATCCCCTCAATAGCACTACTAGTAGGTACCGAGTGTTGGGCATGCCGACGGTACCAAACTATGGACTACATGGAGGTATTCATTTTAGGATGTTTATCATTATTTCATAATTTATATCGCTTCATCAATTAATAGCAATGTTATATTTATTTTCACATGCTTTAACCAGTGCCAGCGTTCGAGAACACCTATTGGACCATCTCATATAAGCGTTGACTTAGACGACGAGTTATTCCAGAGGGTTATGACGGCGGTGTCAGAGTCGTTTCTTATGGATTTGATATTCTGTCGTCAGAACCTGCCTAGCAGTGCTCGTCTTCACCAGCTTACTCAGGACATTGTAGCAGGGGCCAGCATTTAGAGTACGGGTATCTCTTCGTAGCAGTTCACCGCGATACGCTTCGAATGGTGGTTACCTTACTGTCGGAGGCTTTTCGCCTGATGCTGAATTAGTCCCTGACTACTCAAGTATTTTATTCACTTTAAGTGGTATATTTTGTATGTTATTTAATTATCATTTATTTATGATTTTAATTCTTAATTACGAACTAATGAGTTATATTTGTAATTGTATCAATAGGGTGGCGATGCCGAAAAGGGATGGCGATGTCGATCACTAAGGGGGATGAAGACGATGATTTTCATACACCAAATTAGCACCGTCGACCCCTGCCCGATGATTCTCCTCACACCAGGGGTTGTACTGCTTTAGATTGATATTTTGTATAACATTTAGTTAGATTTTTGTAAAATATTGTAGTTGTTTGACTTTATGTAAATCATTCTAGTTTAGCTTGAATCTTTGTTAATCAATTTATTTTAGTTTAGTTTTGTAAATAATTGAACTTTAAACCAATATTTTGTATAACCTATCGTAAATTAGTTTATATATGTTATTGTTAGGAACGATATATGTTGTTGGTATAATAGTTTATATCTGTTTTTGTTTGAGACGTGGATATATGTTATAATTAAAATAGTTACGTTGTATGTGCTATAATATATAGATTACTGTATGTGCTGTTGGGATAAAGTAGGTTGTAGGTACAAGAATATGGTTTAAAAACCTGGCAACTGATGAAAAAAAATATTTTTAAAAAATATTATTTCTAACATAATAGTTAAAGTCTAATAGAAATTCCGTCGGCAATAATGGTTAATAATAAATTATAAAATCTATATTTTCAACGAAAAATCTGTTATTTCTGACAAAATATCAGTAAAAAATATGGACCCATACACGAGCATGTGTTTAACACGCGTGAATTTTATGTCCGACGGAATGAGTCCATCGAAAATAATTCCATAAAAAATCTTCTATCTTTGACGAAATTGTGGTTGGCCATACTTCCGTCGAGTATGTTAGTGTTTGCATGATTAAATTTGATGATAACATAATGATGACATGATTATGATTGATTAATGTATATTTGTAAAAGTATCTATTGTAAAGTCTTTTTCTGATTCGTATTGTACAAGGACTTAGTTTAGAAAAGATCAAACTTGCTAGGTTGATCTTCTGTGAAAGTGTTGTATAAAAAATAGGGCTCATAATGATCCTATTAAAAGAAGATCAGATCATATTGTAAGAGTTGAATCGTATTGCTAAATCAAGATCACATAGCAAATTCAAGATCGTATTGCAAGATATAGATTGTATTAAAAGAAAACCAAATCATGGAGCCAATTCAGAATTGTACTACAAGCATAAGATCATATAGTTGAAGCTGAATCGCATTGCAACATCATGATCATATTGCAAACTCAGTTCACATAGTGATGTTAAGATTGTATAAAAAGATTTAGTTCGCATCGTGAAGACATAATCGTATAGAAGAAGGAAGATCGTACTGAATCTTTGATTGGACTGTAAATCTGTACTATATAATAAATTCATTTCGTAGAGTAGAAACTGTCAGACTACTGATAATGGACATGTCACAGATTGAAGAGCGCGGTGCCATCTTTGCAAGCCCAAGATAAAATCTGGAGATTAGAGTTGTTTGTGTTTATTGGCTATTTTGACGTGAAAAGTCAGTCAAAAATTACTATATTTGGAACTTTGACAAGTTGACACAGCAGAAAGTTATCTTGCCTAATTCCAAATTGCTTACAACAAAGATATTCAAAATTGAAGCATTTAATGAGCAACAACTATATTGTAACAGGAAGATTTCAAGAAATCTATATAAAGAAAAGTAGAATCTGAAGAAGATAAGAGGAGAGACGATTTAATCAAAAAGTTAAAATTTTGCAAAACTCAAAAGCCTACTCTACGAATCTAGCTCCAACTTTTAATGATCCCAACAAAATGGCAGTAAAACATAGAGCATAATGGACTGATAATGAGTAGAAGTTAGTGCAACTGGATAAAAGAGCTAAGAACATCATGTTCATGTCTCTTGAAGATGAACTTTTTTAAAATGTGGTGAACTGTACTATAACCAATGAAGTTTGGGAAGCTCTACTAGTGATGCATGAAGGCACTAAGGAAGTAAGGGAGAACAAGCAGTCCTTATTGAGTTAACAGTACGAAATGTTTAATCATATACCTAGAGAAAACATCACAATAACTTATGAAAGGTTCAACATATTTCTCAACAACTTAAGAGCTTATGGTGAGGTCTATTGTAATAAAGACCTTAACATAAAGTTTATGACAACAATACTAAACAAATGAGATGCAAAAACAACAACAATTAGAGAGTCCAAGAATCTACACGAAATGATTGTTCAGAAGCTTTATAAAAATCTACTTACCTACGAGCTAGAACTAAATCAAAGAGTAGAAACAATCTCTGAAGGACAAAAGAAAGATAAAAGTCCTTCGTTTAGGGCCACTGAAGCTTTATCTAAAGCTACAATTGAAGTTAATTTTGATGATGAAAATGAAGAAGAAAGTGATGATGAGGATGTTGCTCTCTAGCAAAAAGATTGAGGAAGTTTATGAGGAATAACTACACCAACAAGGAAAATAATAGCAGAGATCAAGAAAAATATCTCTGTTACAACTACAAGAAGCCTGTCCATTACATTGATGAATACAACAAGCCTTTAAAAGAAGAGTTCAATAAAGATAAGAAGAAGCCCTACTCAAAGAAAGAGTTTAAAAGCCACAAGAAGCATCGCAAAAAGGGTAAAGGATTTATTGTAGAAAGTTCATGGAGTGATTTAGAGAATGACACCAGTGCAGAATTAAATAATAATGAAGAACCTCAAGTAGCCAATCTATGTTTGATGGCCATAGAAGAAAACTCTAGTAGACCTACCGATCGTAAAGAGGTAGACACAAATGAGGTATTTGATTTCAACTATCCTAATGTTGATATTGATGATCTAAGAACTACATTGCATGATATAACATCTAATCTGCATCAATACATGAAGTGGTTCAGGGTTCTATCAAAAGATTATTCTCTCCTTCAAGAGAAAAGGAAAAAATGCAAGTAGAGTTGGAAGCAGCTCTATGAAACACTGATTCTTTATCCAAGCTTGAAGCTGAGAATAATCAATTGAGGCAGATAACTGAGACAAATGCACAGAGAGAGTCTGCTCTAGTCTTTAAGATAGAAGAACTAGAAAAGACAATCTCAATGTGGAACAGATCTACCTCATCTATGGACAGACTAATCACAAGTCAGAGAATGGTTTTTGATAGATCTAGGTTAGGGTTTGAAGTTTCACCTTCATTTCCAAATATGAAAAATTATTTGGAGACTAAAAATAACAATGTCTCTTCTCTCAATAGAGGAGTTGTGTTCATAAAATCCACAAAAACAACTGAGCCTGAAAGTAAAAAATGTTCAATTTCTGTAGATCAAATAGTTGTTCATAAGAGTAACAGATCACATATTGGTCTAGGATTTGTAATATTGCAGTGTAAGACAAGGTCTATATTTTTACCTCAAAGGATTGTAAGGTTATGTAAAACTAACTATAGGAACTAACCAGGTCTAAATCGTAGAGTTGTTTTTTACTCTACGAAACCTCAAAATCGTAGAGTAATGTGGAAGTAGAGTAAGGCTCGATCAAGGAAATAGTATAACCCATATATTTCTCAAGTGAGAAGATATTCACACACACACACACACACACACACGTAATATCTTAAATACTATAACTGTCATGAATATGGGCATATTGTTACATTTTGTTATGTAATTCATCAACCCAAAGTTAAGCAGATTTTGGAACCTAAAGAAACTAACAAAGATGGACTCAAACAAGTATGGGAACCAAAGTAAATAATGATTACCTTTGCAGGGTTGAAGGTCTACTGAATCCATATGGTTTGTTGACAGTGGTTGCTCAAGGTATATGACTGGAAACAAAACTCTCTTATCTGATTTCAAAGAAAAAAATGGACCAACAATAATATTTGGAGATAATAATTCTGGAAAAACTAAAGGTTATGGATAAGTTGGAAATGGTGCTGTTTCGTTTAGCAAAGTAGCCTATGTTTAAGAGTTAAAGCACAATCTGCTAAGCATAAGCCAACTTTGTGAAAAGGGTCACCAAGTCATATTCCTCAACAATCAGTGTCAAGTTCGAGACTTGGAAACAAACTCTTTGAAGTTAACTGGATCATGAGAAGAAAATGTCTATGTAATCAATCTTTCAAAGCTCAACTCCTCAACAACAACTTGTTTTTTTGCCAAAGCTTCAAAAGATGTCAGCTGGTTGTGGCATAGAAGGTTATCTCATCTAAACTTTAAGAGTATGTCAAAATTGGTTTCAAAATATTTAGTCAAAGGATTGTCTAAACTAGACATTGTTAAAGAAAGACCATGCAAAGCCTGTCAACTTGAAAAACAGACCAGAAGTTCATTCAAAAGTAAATAGGCAAACTCAAATGAAAAGCGCTTACAATTGTTGCATATGGATATGTTTAGACCAGCTTCAACAGTCAGTCTTGGTGGAAAGAAGTACACCCTGGTAGTAGTAGATGATTATACTAGATTTTCTTGGGTTTTCTTTCTGAGCTCAAAAGATGAAACCAGTTCACAACTTATCAATCTTTTCAAGCTGATCATAAATGGGAAGGGTGAGAAAATGAAGTTAATCAGAAATGATCATGGTTGTGAATTTGATTATTTGCGATGAACAAATTTTGTGAAGATAATGGAATCAACCATAATTTTTTAGCCCCATGAACTCCACAACAAAATGGTGCAGCAGAAAGAAGGAACAAAACACTGATTGAAGTAGGAATTACACTTCTAGCAGCATCATTTCTTCCTGAATATTTTTGGGCTGAAGTAGTCAACACTGCATGTTACACTCAAAATAGATCCTTGATTCATCATTCATACAAAAGGACACCCTACAAGATATGGAAAAGAAGAAAACCAAATATCAGTTATTTCCATGCATTTGGTTGTACTTGCTAAATTATGAATAATGGCAAGAAATATCTAACAAAGTTTCAATCAAAAGTAGATGAAGGAATCTTTCTTGGATACTCTATTGAAAACAAGGTCTATAGAGTATTCAACAAGAACTCATTGACTATTGAAATTTCTATCCATATCACTTTTGATGAAATTAATCAAAGTTGACCAAGTAAAGTTGCTAAACTTGATGAGATCGTAGAGCCTGACCCTCCGATCGTTCAATTGGAAACCTACACGATCGTAAATGAGGAAATCGTTGAACCAGACCCCACGATCGTGATGCCAGACAAGGAGATCATAGAGGTTGTGACACTTGAAATAGAAACCTTACAGACAAATGAAGCTGCTAATCCAGAACCTAATCTTGAAGGACTTAGACAAGAAGGCACAAGGTTTGGCATCCCTATAGGAAGAAGATGGGTAGGGATCACACTCAATATCTAATAATTGGTTATCCAAATGCTAGAGTTAAAACAAGGTCAGCCATTCAAAATGAATGTATCTATCTCAAATAGAACCCAACAAGATTGAAGAAGCACTTGAAGATTCAAGCTGGATTGAAGACATGCAAGAATAACTAAATTAGTTTCAAAGGAATAAAGTTTGGAGATTAGTTCTAAGGCCTAAAAATCACCCCGTCATTGGCACTAAATGGGTCTTAAAAAACAAGATGGATGAAGCTGGCATTATAACAAGAAATAAGGCTAGATTGGTTGCTAAAGGTTATTCACAAGAAGAAGGAATTGATTATGATGAGACCTTTTCACCAGTTACAAGAGTGGAGAAAATCAGAATGTTTCTAGCCTATGCAACCCATATGAAGTTCAAAGTTTTTCAAATTGATGTCAAGAGTGCATTCCTAAATGGAGAATTGCAAGAATAAGTATTTATCGAACAACCCCCAAGTTTTGTCATTCCAACTCTATCTAATCATGTTTATAAGTTAGATAAAGCACTGTATGGATTAAAACAAGTACATAGAGCATGGTATGAAACACTAACTACTTTTTTAATTAAAAATAGATTCACTAAAGGTAGGGTAGATACAACTCTATTCCTTAAAAAGCATAAAGTTAAAACTTTATTAGTTCAAATCTATGTAGATGATATTATTTTTGGTTCAACTGATGAAAAATTGTGTGAGAGATTTGTCAAGCTAATGCAGAGTAAATTTGAGATGAGTATGATGGGAGAATTGAGTTTCTTTCTTTGGACTTCAAGTTAAACAAAATGAAGAAGGAATCTTCATTAGTCAAGCCAAGTACATCAAGAATTTTTCTTAAAAAGTATGGCTTAAAATCATCTACTCCCATGAAAACTCTTATGGCCTCTGCAACTAAGCTTGACAAAGATGAACAAGGTAAAAGTATTGATGCTACTCAATACATAGGCATGATTGGATCTCTCCTATACTTAACTGCTAATAGGCTAGATATCTTATTCTCTATTGGTATTTATGCTAGGTTTCAATCTAACCCTAAGGAATCTCACTTAATTGCTGTTAAAAGGATTTTCATATATCTCAAGGGTACTCCATATTTGGGATTATGGTATCCCAAGGAGTCTCCCTTTGAACTAATTGGTTATTTAGATGCTGATTTTGCAAGATGTAAGATTGATAGGAAAAAACACTAGTGGGACGAGTCAAATGATTAGAAACAAACATGTTTCTTGGTTCAACAAGAAGCAAAATTATGTGTCCACTTCAACTGTAGAAGCTGAGTACATTGTTGTTGTGCTCAAATTTTGTGGATAAAGAATCAATTAGTTGATTAAAGGTTTAATTTCAAACCCGTTCCTATATTCTGTGATAATACCAGTGCTATTTCAATTACACATAATCTTGTTATGCATTTTAGGACCAAACATATAGACATCAAATATCACTTTATAAGATATCATGTGCAGAATGGTAACATATCTTTACACTTTATACCTATTGAAAATTAACTTGCTGATGTGTTTACTAAACCTTTTGATGAATCTAGATTCAATAAACTAATTAGTGAGTAAGACATGCTAAATTTACAATCCTAGATTATATGCTCTGGATATTACTAACAGTGCAAAAAGCTATCGACCATAGTATGAAAAAGTTCATAGCATAAAGTGATGATCTTATAATGTAAAATGAATCGTTAAAGAGTGACTCAATTCGTAGAGTGCCCAAAGTGATTTTTTTAAAAATTGCATAGTAATCAACATAAAGTTACTTTACGATTAGAAGAAGTTAAAGAGGTTTTCACCTAGCGCGTACTCTTCATTGCCAAAAAAAGCGAGTAACCAGGCAAAGTTATTGCGTTACAGCTGTAATAATGTAACGTGCAACCCATTCACCTTCTGACACATGTTCCACTTCAGCAAAATAGAGGGAAGTATCATAAAAGTTCTTTTGAATTTTTATTTATTCTTTACGATTATGAAACTTACGTCTAAGCCCTAGAATTTGAATTCTCAGTTAATCCAGAAAATTTAAGCACTCTATTGTACCTTTCAGTTTGATTCTAAGATAAGATGGTTGGTTATCAAGTTGTTGTGGGAAATCAACTCTGTTTTGAGAAGTTCGATACAGTTGAAAAGAAATTTAGAGATGTTTTTTCTCTCGTTCAAAAGGCCGAATTTAGAGAGATTCTAGAAGCCAACACCAAGATCTACACAAAGTATGTTGAAGAACTCTATCTTAATTATGCTATTGGTGATGATGTTCTTACAACGAAGGTGAAAGGTCACCCTCTCAAGATTACTTTGGAAGAATTGAACAGCCATATGTAATTCTTAAACAAAGGCATTACTTTATTAGACGTGTTGATGGTGAAGAAGGTATAACACTGATGAACTATTAGAAGAATCCTCAATTAAAGGGGATGAAAAAGAATGGGTTTCACCTTGAATACGAGTTCTTGGCTGATATAGTTGGAAAGTGCATTTTGTATAAGGATTCTGCACATGATTCAGCCAGTGAATTGCAACTGAAGATCATGACAGTCATAGTCAACAAGACGAAAATCAATTTTGGCTCTATTATGATGAGCTGGATAACAAAATGGCTAAAGGATGCTGCAAAAAAAAAAAAAAAAAAGGTAAACAAGTCAGCCCTCAAAATGTACTATAGACGAATTCTTAGCTATGTTCTAAAGAAGAAGATGAAAAAACTTATTAGAGATGATGAAGGTGGAGCTATGAATATGAACAAAAAGATAACTCCAAAGCTGTTTGAGAATTAGAAGAAGAATCCAATTGAACTACATCGATCGAGGATGTCTGGATGAAGTGAACACACCATCAGTGAAGTGTAGAAACCTGCTAGAGGCCAAACCAAAAGGAAAGTATCTAAGATTCAAGAAGATTGTTGTCCGATTTATATATTGACAAATTCACGCAAGTATACACGATCAATCAAGTAATAAAGATAAGTAAGTTGATTGTCGAACCCATAGGAAACGGATAATAATTACTCTAATTATCAATTTTTATTAATTCAACTTAATTTAAATGATCACCAAATTTGTTTATGAAATATCTAGAATTAAAAGCTAAATATAATTATAAAGAATTGACTATCAAATATTAAAAAGCTTAGGATATCAATTTTTCCAATTGATCACAATAATCCTATCACCCTATTTCCAGTTATTTAATCCCCAAACAAGTTGTTAACTTGGGATTGCCTATCTATTTACTAACCTTTTTCAAAAACTAATAAAAAGACATATTTTAGTTATATTGCTACGTTTGTGCAAAACACTTAAAACAGATTCATTAGCACAAACTCCCAAATATGTTACGCATGACACATAAGTATATTCATCCTATACACTTTTATGTTATTCTTCATAGAACAATAACAAGTTCATACGTTACCACACCCAGATCTAATCTTAGATTTCTTTTTTCAATTATGTCTAAGATATCTAATTAATTACTGGTCACACAATTAATGTATAAGCACAAGATATGATAAACAACTTAGAATAAAATCAACAACTGAAAATAGGCATGAACTAATTATCGCCAATCAAAAGGTTCCATTGACATCTTAATAAAAAATTTAGTTACACATATTACAATTATAAATCATTGTCATAAATAATAAAGACATTCAAAGTATCAAGAAAATAAAGAGAAAGAAGAAACTCTATAGTCTTCAATCTTTCGTCTTGATCTTCTTTTGCTATCCAATTATGCTCTCAAAAATTATGTTATCCATGTATCAAGTCTTCTATTTATTGTAGACATTTACACCCTAACCTAATCGATTTTCCTTTCCTAATAGAAATCTAAAATAAAATAAAATAAACAAACTGCCCTGGACCACTAAAAAAATAGGTGTATTGACTATCGCGACCTAACGCAGCTGCTTGCCTTCTCCATGCAGCTGCTTAAGAGTGATGCAGTTGCTTCGCACATCCACACAGCTGTTTTGCACATCCACACAGTTACTTCGAAAACTTCTGTTTTCGACACAACTACTTTACACAGTCTCACAGTTGCTTCACTTGGATTACGCAGCTGCTTCACTAGCCCACACAACTACTTCAGAGGCTTCTATTTTCGATGCAGCTGCTTCACCAGCCTACACAGCTTCGTGGCTCCTGATCTAAGATTACAAAAATGCTCCTCTTTACTAAATTCCCTACAAAATTAAATAAAAACCCAAAATGAGTAAAATGAAGCAAGAAAATGCATGAAAACACATAAATCCTTAGGTTAAAAATACCCAATTTACAAGTATAAAACCTACTCATCAAATATTTTTAAACTTGACTCTTTGCTTGCCTTCAAGCAAAACCAAAATAAAAGAAACCGCAATTATAAACTACCAATACATGAGCAATAATTTCATCATCATTTAATCAAGCCTCAGGAAGATTTATCGATAGCTCATCAAAAATTTCAAAATTCATTACATGCTACAAATTTCAACATACTCATAAATCCCACCACCATTATGATCCTTTGTGTGTGTGTGATGCCATATAATTTAAATCAATTCTAACTCTATTAAATTCATACAATTAAATGCCATGCGAGAAATATCATATACTCTTCAAACCCAACCTTAACAGGATCTAAACTGATATAGGCAACCCCTTCATTTGAGGAGTCAAAGGCATTTGCAATTATTACTATTTATGACCTTGTATTGAATTTGTTTTTTTTTATTTTTCCTTTTAATCCAATTCAATTCCATGAGTGCGTTTTGTGCTCCATCTCGCATTCCTTTTGGCATGTGCAATGTCTATTTTCATTAGGTTTTTCAGAATTACCTATGTAGCAAACTTTCCACCAATGACTCCTATTTAGGGCACTAAGTGTAGAGACACTCCTAAGGGCTTACTTGTTCGAGCAATAAAGGCCACAAAAACATACTAGCCAAGTTTAATTATCTCGTAAGTCCATCCATATATTCTTTTTAACTCCCCAAAATGATATTTTACCTATACTAGCTTGAAGTACATAATCAAGCCAATTATATAGTGTATATGTATTTTTCACTAACATTTAACCATACACGTCGTCTAGAAGTTAAAATTAACTCAATCACACGAAAAAGTGCTCAATAATTAACAGATCATAACTAAAGTAGACACCTATGAATTACCAAAATCTAAACATAATAATTATTTATCCATTTCTAACAATTACCAAATAAAACTCAAATTTTGTCATCGACCTTCATATAAAAGAGACTACTTTATCATTCACATGCTTTTAACCTAATAACTTAAACATAAAAATTAAGTTATTCCACTTTCGTAGGAAAATACGATTGCATGTAGCACGTGCAACAAAACTTTTCACCCCATAATTACCCTATGTGGATGAGTTGTGTCTGGTGAGTGTTTGCAGTGAATATACCCATAAAATTCCTACATGTAATCTAAAAGAAATGAACTAATTGCAAATACATTATATATATATACACAAAAAAAAAAATAAAAAAAAAATACAAATGCACCTAAATATGGCAAATAAATTCATACCCCCGAACTTTAAAATAAAGCAATGTCCTCATTGTTAAGATAAAGAAATAAAGTTCAGAGGACTCCCCTAAGTTGAGCTAAAGCCTCCTCCTCATCATTTGGTAAATCTGGTGGATATGCGGGAATCGTTGGCGGGTCTGGGAAATGAAATGGATTATCGCCGACAGTCATTCCCATCCTAGTAAATGCTTCGCTAAAGTAGATGTGAATGTCACGTTATATTGCATCATTGAAGTCATTGTCTGAGCCATGTGATCATTTCGTCTAGATTATCGTAGATTCTCACGCCTTAATTGTCATACCTCATCTGCTAAGACAGTGATAGACTGGGAAGATGAAGCATTATCCGGCTTTGAAGGTGCTGTAAATAATTCCTCGGTATCTAGAGATTGAGGATCCAAAATAAAACCCGTACCTCGGAGTTCCGGTGGAACACCAGTCAATTGCTCAAAGTTTCGGATGGTTTTAGAATCAATGACCACTTGTGGTTCTTGAGTTAGCTCATGCGCGTCCCAGGTAACCCCCGCTGCCTTACATAATCAGTAAATCAACGATGGATGAGGCAGGCCTCGCGCAGGACGTCCCTTACGTGCATACTTAATTGAGTTGTTGATAACTTGACCCTTATTTATGCTCTTTTCATTAACAATATAATAGAGAAGAACCGTTATTTCCTTAAGGACTTCCGTTACATGTGTGGTAGACATCAATTTAGTACATAAGAAATAGTACCACGCCTTACCATAACGACTCAAGCAAGTGTATGAAAAGTTTTTGGGTTCCACATCTCTAATGGTCTAAGTAGCATCTGGTTGAGACAACCCTCAAATGAGCTCATCATAATTAATTGGTCCTGCAACATAAGTTTTGTAATCATCCACCGCAGTTGGCTCAGGGAGGCTATAATATTCATTAATGACTTCAGCAGAGAAAGAAACAGTTTTTCCATAAACGTGGACCTCATTATGCTTGATATCCTTAGCATTCGAGTAGAACTCCTTAACAATGAAAACTGCTACTGGTTTAGGTTATCTTGCCAAAGTCCCCTAATGCGAGCAAATCATTCTCCAAAGGTGACCATCCAATGGACCCTGATCAAGACCTTATTTTGGAATTAATTTCTTGGCATCATTAATGTCGTCATAATAGGTTGCCACTTCTTCATTAATGAAGCATCTTGTGTCATAAGTTCGAGTGCCATTGTGAAGTCAACATATTCCCAAGTGATTGCAATATTCGAAAACAAGTAATAGGCTCTCAGTTCTCTTTGGGGTCTTTTGTCGAACACTTAACGTGCACCATTGAAAATCTTCCTTTATAAATCTTCCCCCAAACTTATTTTACGCCAAAGATTCAAGCTTTTAATCCCCAATAACAATTTAAACAATGTATCCCAAATTAATATACCTCACCCCCCAATTGAGCCAACACAAACTCAATTAGGTAACCAAGTAAACAACTATCCCAAACTCCATAATATTTTTTAAAATTAAATAAGCCACTGCTAATCCAATACCAACTAGGATTCAAGTTAATTGATTAATCAAATAAAACTTACTTGAATCTTAATTTGGTAAAAATTGATGGCCAAAGTTGTTGAAGTTGAAATTCAGATGAATTCTCCCGATGGATTGTAATGGGGCCAATTAAGTAGGAAGATGGATTATTTTTGTCGTAATTATCCGTTCAAAGTGGGAGTGTAGAGAGATTTATGAATGACAGATAGCTTGGGAGAGTTTTGTGTAGTGTGGGAGTCGAATAGCCTTTGGACTTTTGGTGTGAGGTGCTAAATAGACCAGACGGGATTTTAAATGTCTTTAGATTCATGTGTGATACAGCTGCTTGGGATTGTGACACAGCTGCGTCGAGGTCAATTTTTTTTATATGAGCAAGCAGTAGGCCTTGGCGCAATTGCTTGGGATTTTGACACAGCTGCTTTAGATTTTGACGCAACTGAATGACGCCCAAAATTTTATCTCATTGAAGTCAGAATACTCTAAAGCAGCTAGTTGGCTTTGTGGCACACCTACTTCACTTGCTGCTGACTCTAATTTGTCCACCAATAATTAGTCTGCAAGCAATTAGAAATAACACGAAATATAAAAACTATATATTTGGGTTGCCTCCCAATAAGCGCTTAGTTTAACGTCTTCAGCCTGACTGTGCCATCTTTCCGTCAAGCGGGATCTTTAAGTGTTATTGTGGTCCACTCACGATCCACATCCTCGTTTTAACAATGCTTGAGTCTTTGACCAATGACCTTGAATGTCTGTTGAGTGTTCGAATCTCTAATTTCTATTGTTCTATACGGGAAAACCTTTATTATGGTGAACAGAGCCGACCGTGAGTTTTCTAAGGCCCAGGGCAAATTTTCTCAAGTGTTCCCCTTTATACAAATTAAACAAAAAATAAATAAATTATCAACTAATTAATTTTATTAAAATTATAAGAGTTTACAAAAGATAAGGAAGAACACTTTGGGGCCTCATTAAAACCTTGTTTAGGGAAAACCCAATGGGATAAAACCCCAAACGAAGGAAAAAGAGTACCCCAGATTGTAAACATTTAAAAATGAAAACTACATATTTGAGTCTACATGCTTTCTCCCGAATATCCATAAGCATTTCTTGATTTGATCAATCTTCTTTTCATCCTCCACAATTAAACGAAGCAAAAAATCATCACATGTACCTACAAAATAAAAATAGCAATGAAATCTGAACCACAAAATATAATTTAAAATGTCTTCTTGTTGCACTTTTAGATGCAAAATCATCAATTATACTATCATATTTAATGTTTTCTAGCATATCCTTTTCAATGCATAATATCGCTAATCTATTTAGCCTATCTTGAAACATGATGGTCCGCAAGTAAGATTTAAATAATTTTAATTTAGAAAAACTTCTTTTAGCAAAATAATAATTTTAATTTAGCCTATCTTAATTTTAATATCGGCAACTTATTTTGTTTTTATTTTTTTTTATTTTTGTATACACGTATATACATTAGCTTATACAAAATTTTGGGCCCCCTCAACTTTGGGCCCTAGGATGTAGCCCTGGCCCAGTTCTGATGGTGAATGGTCTGGACCATCTGGATTTTAATTTTCCTAGAAATAGCTTTAGCTTGGAATTGAACAGTAATACAGACTGACCCGGTTCGAATGCCCGCTCAACGATTCGCTTGTCATGCCACTTTTTGACTTTCTCTTTATACAACTTAGCATTTTCATAAGCGTGAACCCGAAACTCATCCATTTAATTTAACTGCAAAAGTTGTCTTCCCCCCACAGTCTGTAAATCAAAATTGAGTTTCTTCACAACCCAATATGCCTTATACTCCAATTCAACGAGGAGATGACATGCTTTTTCATAAACAAACCTATAAGGAGACATGCTTATTGGAGTTTTGTAGGCAGTCTGATACGCCCACAATGCCTCGTCAAGCTTGCTAGACCAGTCTTTTCGAGTTGGGTTGACAATTTTTTCCAAGATCCCCTTCACCTCTCTATTAGTAATTTATACTTGTCTGCTCATTTGTGGGTGATATGTCGTCGCCACCTTGTGTCAGACTCTATACTTGGTGAGAAGAGCCGCAAAGTACTTGTTATAGAAATGAGATCCCTCATCATTAATAATTTCTCTCGGTGTCCTAAACCTTGTAAATATATTCTTTATGAGAAAGTTGAGAACAACCTTGGAATCATTAGTTAGTAGTGCAGCTTCTTCGACCCATTTTGATACATAGTCAACTACCACTAAGATGTACTTATTGTTGTAAAATGACTGGAATGGTCCCATGAAGTCAATGCCCCATACATAAAAAATTTCAACTTCCAATATAGTATTGAGAGGCATCTATTGACGATTTGATATATTTCTAACACGTTGCATCTATCGCACTTTTTTGCGAATTCACGTGCATCTTTGAAAATGGAAGGCCAATATAATCCGAATTATAAGACCTTCTCAACTGTTCATTCACCCCCATAGCGTCCTCCGTATAGAGATGAGTGGCAACGTTGCAAAATTCCTTCAATTTCTTCCTTAGCCACACATCGGCTAACCATCTGATCGACACCTTATTTGAATAGAAATGGTTCATCCCACAGGTACTGTTTTACATTGTGCATAAATCTCTTTTTCTGTTGGTAGCTCAAATCATATGATAATACCACACTAACAATGTAGTTCATGTAGTCTGCATACCACATGACCTCGTTTTCCACATAGAATAACTACTCATTAGGAAAGAACTCATTTATCACTACCACTAAGATGTACTTATTGTTGTAAAATGACTGGAATGGTCCCATGAAGTCAATGCCCCATACATAAAAAATTTCAACTTCCAATATAGCATTGAGAGGCATCTATTGACGATTTGATATATTTCTAACACGTTGCATCTATCGCACTTTTTTGCGAATTCACGTGCATCTTTGAAAATGGAAGGCCAATATAATCCGAATTATAAGACCTTCTCAACTGTTCATTCACCCCCATAGCGCCCTCCGTATAGAGATGAGTGGCAACGTTACAAAATTCCTTCAATTTCTTCCTTAGCCACACATCGGCTAACCATCTGATCGACACCTTATTTGAATAGAAATGGTTCATCCCACAGGTACTGTTTTACATTGTGCATAAATCTCTTTTTCTGTTGGTAGCTCAAATCATATGATAATACCACACTAACAATGTAGTTCATGTCGTCTGCATACCACATGACCTCGTTTTCCACATAGAATAACTACTCATTAGGAAAGAACTCATTTATCACTACTCGATCTCCTTCCTGTAGTTGTGAATTCTCCAATCTAAAGAGATGGTCCGCCGCTTGATTCTCGAACCCCTTCCTATCTCGAATCTCGAAGTCAAATTCCTGTAGTAGAAGGATCCAATGAATTAACCTTGGTTTCGCATCCTTCTTTGAGATGAGGTATTTTATCGCCAAGTTTTCCATAAATACAATCACTTTAGTGCCAATCAAGTATGCTCGAAACTTATCAAATGTAAAGACCACTGCGAGTAGCTCATTTTATTGTTGTAATGTAGTTCAATTGAGCATTAATGAGAGTCTTGTTAGCATAATATATGGCATGAAAAATCTTCTCCTTACGTTGGTCTAGCACTGCGCCAAATCCATAGTCGCTAGCATCATATATGAGTTCAAATGGGAGACTCCATTCTGGTGTAATAATTACTGGAGCAATTATCAATTTTTTTTTCAAAATCTCAAAAGCTTCATGACACTCTTCGTCAATTCAGAAAGGCACATCCTTCTCAAGTAAAGTGCAAAGTGACTTTGTTATCTTTGAGAAGTCCTTAATAAATCTTCGGTAGAATCCTGCAAGACCAAGGAAATCGCGGATTCTTTTCATGGATATTGGAGGTGGTAAGTTTTCAATAGTCTCAATCTTCGCCTTATCCGCCTCAATACCATTCGCTGATACTCTATGACACAATATGATCCCCTCTTGCACCATGAAGTGACATTTCTCCTAGTTGAGGACCAAATTGGTTTCCACACCTTTTTAGTATCGAGATCAAGTTCTGAAGGCATAGATCAAAACTATCACAAAAAACTGAGAAGTCGTCCATGAACACTTCCAAATTTTACATTACCATATTTGAAAAGATCGCTATCATACATTGCTGAAACGTAGCCTGTGCATTGTGCAATCCAAAAGACATCATTTGGAAAGAAAATGTTCCATAAAGGCACGTGAAGGTTGTCTTTTCCTGATCTTCGGGGGCTATAGCAATCTGATTATAACCCGAATAACCATCTAACCAGTAATAGAATTGATACCACGCCAATCTATCGAGCATCTGGTTAATAAATGGTACGGGAAAGTGATCCTTGAGGGTTGCCTTGTTCAATTTTCTACAATCCATACAAACCTACCAATCGGTCACCGTCTTCGTCGGGATCAACTCATTATTCTCATTAAAAACCACTGTCATACTGCCCTTCTTCAGTACACATTTCACCGGACTCACCCATGCACTATCCGATATGGGGTAGATGATGCCCGCATCCAAACACTTAATAATTTCTTTCTTCACAACTTCCTTCATGATTGTATTTAGCCTTTTTTGTTGTTCTATCCTCGATTTTACGCCATCCTCTAACAGAATCTTGTACATATATATCGACAGACTAATTCCCTTTATATCCATTGTAAACCAACCGATTGCAGTTTTGAACTCTCGCAACACTCTTAATAATTTATCTTCTTATGATTAATCAAGTGATGCTGAGATAATCACTGGTAGAGTATAGGACTCACCTAAATATGAATATTGCAGATGTTTCGGTAACTGCTTTAACTCCAAAACTGGTGGTTCTTCTATAATTGTCTTCACACGGGTGGTTGACTTCTCTTCTTGATCTAAGGACTCATACATTTTTTTTTAAATTAAAAATATGGTGGTACCATGTTCAACAATTTCAGACACTCAAGTGAAGCTGGAAAGTCTGTTACTTTCGAATTAGTTAGTGCCTTTTTAAGTGGATCCGTTCGCAAACTATCTTCGAAAACCTCATCCATCGCGACCTCAAATTAATCTATCTTGAAGCATTTTTCAATCTCCTTTGGAAATTTCGTGGCTTTAAAAACACTAAATGTCACTTCTTGGTCGTGAACCCTCATGATTAATTCTCCTTTTTGCACATTGTAGCCAAAAACGGAACAACTAAGGATGGTTGAAATTTCTTTATCTTCTTCAAAATCCAACACTATAAATCTGCCGAAAAAATAAACTTGTCAACCTTTACCAAAATGTCCTCCACTATTCCCTTTGGGTAAGTCACTGATTGATCCGCTAGTTGTAGAGTGACATTAGTTGGCTTAATTTCCTTTAGACCAAACCGTTGCAAATAATTTATCTTCAATGGTGCAAAAAGGTAAAGCTACCCGGATCTCTGAGTTTGGGTGGTAGCATTTTCTGCAGAATCGCACTGCACTCCTCCGTGAGGGCAACAGTTTCAAAGTCTTCAAGCTTCCTCTTTCTCAAAAGAATCTCCTTCATGAGTTTTACATAGCTTGATATTTGAGCTATGATCCGCAAACAGTATTGATTTATAACTTCTTGAATACCTCTAGGAACTTTATAAACTGCTCATCCTTTCTTGCTTTTTGAAGTCTTTGTGGGAAGGGAACCGGTGGTACATAAGGGCATGACTTAACTTCATCAAATTTCCTCATGGCCTGTTCCTTTTTCTTCTCTTTTTCAAATTTATCCTTCTCAACAGATTCTTTCTCTATGCCATTTTCCTCCTCTTGGGGCTGCTGTGATTTCTCCTCAACCGTCTCCTCTAACTCTTTACCACTATTCAATATGATAGCCTTGTAATGTTTCTTTCCATCTCTCCTTGGGTTCATCTCTGTATCGCTCGATAAGGTTCTTTGAAGGTGATTATTCAAGGCATTTACCAACTGCCCTATCTGATTCTCTAAATTTCCAACTTGCATTATCCTTGATATACTTAGTGATAATTTTCTCAAAGTCCACCCTCTTTTCTGGTCGTGGTTGTTCTGTTAGTGAGCATGAAATCCTGGTAATTGTGCTTGTCATGGAGCTTGAGGTTAGCTTTGATTATCTCTCCACGAAAAGTTTGGGTAATTCTTCCACCCCGGATTATAGCTATTACCAAACTGCTACTGTTTATTGTAGTTCTCAACAAACTGCACGACTCAGTACTAATGGCACATTGATCTATTGAGTGATTTTCCGTATAAAATTCACAAACTGTCTCTATTTTCTGAATATTTTGCATCCGCATAGCATCTATTTTCTTTGTAAAGGCAGAAAATTACGCTGCTATTTGTGCCAAAAAAATTGTAATAGGATAAACCTTATGAATTTTTGGTGCTCTTTGATAAGTTGATTTTATATCAATTTATTAGGTATTTTAGGCTTAATTATTTGTGAGTTTTTAAGTATTTTAGGTAATTTATTTAATTTTATGCATTATTATTATTTTTAGTATTTTTATATTATTTTTATTTATTTTTAATTAATTTATATTTTGTTTTGTAGGAAAATAAAAGTCTAAATGGCAATTCTGTAATTAAAGTAGCAAGATGGGCGTGCCATGTGCGTGAAGAGATCAGCAGTCGCCAAAAGAAGCGACGTCATTTCTGGTAAAGCAGCAGCTGACGTAGAGAACCCGCGCAATGCGCGTGCGGAGGAAACTGTCGCATGAGTGGGACGACGCCGTTTTGCTCTTGGATGGGAAACAGTCCACACAATGCGCGGGACCTGATAGAAAGAAAAAAAAACATGCGCGTCAGCAGTTCTTTTCTTGCTGGACCCACGCGTCGGCTGTTTCTATATTCCTTTTTCATTCCAGTAATACAATAAAAGATTGCAACTAAATTACCATTCCAAATGCAAATTGGAAAAGGAAAAATAAATAGGGTTTTACTTTTATTAGGGTTTAGAAAGAGTAATTCCAATTAGGGTTAATATAATAATTATTTTATTTTTCTTTTATTTTTAATTGTAAATCCTACTAGGGTTAGGAGGAATATGTAGCCTATAAATAGAGGGCTTGAGGTACAATGTAATACACAACTTTTCTATTAGAAAAATTCTCACTTCTATTCTTTGGTGTTCTCTACAATTATGAGTAGCTAAATTATTTTTCTTGGTTTAAGTGATTGAAGCCATCAAGATTTATACACTGTGAGATCTAATTTATTTTAATTGTTCAATTTATATTTTCAGTATTGAATATTTTTCTGTGTTTAATTTTATGATTAATTCGTTTAATTGCTAGGATGCATACTAGTTTTTTATTCGTTGAAATCTACTACTAAATTAAATATCAAATCCGTAATTGTTTGGTCACTTTAATTTGCGAAGCAACTAAGATTAATAATTATTTTGCATATCAAAAGATTGTTATATTTTAGGAAAAATATTCATCTGGATTAAATACATACACTTGGATTGTATTGTTTAGTTCAACGATTTCTCTATTTCTTTATGCTGCTACTAGGTTAAATCTTTAGCGCTTGTCTGAGATTATTTAATAGTAAGGGTTATTTATGTGACGACCCCAAATCCGGGTTCCTTGAACCTCGGATCTGGTTCAACACGAGTACAACATTTTCCTTACAACAGTATTATAATTGGTAAATAACCATTTATTTACAATTTTAAAACATCTATTTCTATTCCAGAATCGCAATCTTTATACATTCCTAGTATGTCTCAATATCATACATGATACGACATTCTATTACAATCAAATTGAGTATTTAACACTCATATAATATACCAACTAAGTATTATACTACACAATCATTTACCTGTCCAATTCGGATTGATATCTACAACAAATATTTAGATCTTTAATGAAAGTAATATGCTTTCCTGTTCCTTGATCTTTATCGAGAACTTCAAATAATTTGTACTATCTGAAAATGTTGGTTTAGGCAAGAGTGGGCACGACGGCTCAGCAAGTCTAACAGATAGCACATAACACATAGTTCATGTTTATACATGATTCTTATGTTTCATACATTACATTATATAAATATATCATACTTCTCATCCTTTGCATTTATTTATGCAACATACTGATCATGCATTGGAATGAATACATGACATACAGTTCAACTTATTCAATTAATTCAGGTTTTCTATCATATAGAATCAACACACCTCATACGGTTTCACAAAAACATATTTAATTCAAATTCTCACATGCTTCAAGTGCACACACAACAGTTATACACATAGCAACAATATCTGAAAAACTTGCCTGATTCACTTGTACCAGTTATGCTTATTTGCGTCTTTCGTTCAACCTACAATTTATATAGGAAATTGACATAATCATTAGATGCAATGACTATTACTTAGCCTTTATATAAGACTTTAACTTTAAATTATGAACTCTTAAGATGTTCGACAAACGAACCTTTACGTTCCGGACAAAAACCCTATCCCAATAAACCTAGTTGGACATGTCGGTAAACTTAACCAACTTACACCTTCACTACACGTTCTTCGTACGACTTAGTCACGAATTGACTATTTACATCGGTTTAATTTAATTAAACATTCTTCTTTTACATAACTTAATGATTCGGACATTTAATAATGTACCAAATACTTCAAAATATTATCTACCTTTGATAATATACAACTACATTCAAATATTATTAACAATTTAATAATATTTTACTCACATATTAATATTATTATCCATTTAATAATATTTTAATCACTTATTAATATTATTAATCATTTAATAATATTTTAATCACTTAATAATATTATTAACCATTTAATAATATTGTATTCACTTCTTAATATTATTAACTATTTAATAATATTTTAATCATTTATTAATATTATTAACCATTTAACAATATTTTAATCACTTATTAATATTATTAATCATTTAATAATATTTTAACCACTTATTAATATTATTAACCATTTAATAATATTTTAATCTCTTATTAATATTATTAACCATGTAATGATATTTTAATCATTTATAAATGTTATTCATCATTCAATAACTTTTTAATCATATACTAATATTATTGAACATTTTTTAATATTTTAATAATCTTCAAATAATACCAATAGTTAACTTTTTAATTGTGTTAACTTTAGTCTTTATGTGAAATATTTAGCTACCAATTAGTTACTAATAAACTTCATATATTAGTTTAGTATTCAAACCCATTCATTTTACACTTATTTCAACTTAAATTTTTATTAAAAACTCGATCCAGACCGAACCGACCCGACCTGACCCAGACAACTTACACATTCTGTTTTGAAAGCCGGGCCGCTCAACAGGGCGCCGGGGCGTCCAAAACAGAAACAAAATCCTAAAAAAGGGTTGTTCGACCCTCTGACGTTCTGACAGCTATAACTTCTTCATTTTAAATTATTTTTGGGTGATTCTTGAGTCCATTCTCATCATAATTTCCCCCTCTACAACTTCTCTGTAGATCAAAAATCCAAATTCCAAATGGAAGTAGACTAAAAACGGTTCACAAAGACAAAATGAAAACTAAAATCACAAATCCTTGGTTTTAATGGTTCAAACTTGAATAAAATAAACTCTACACATCCAAATGACACCAACTTAGTGTTGTTGTCTTCCTAACTTCTTGTTTTATAATATTTCATGATTCAATCATATTTTTGAAAACGTTTGACACGAAATTTAAAGATCGAACCACTTACGGTTTTACCGATAAATCGTTATATGGACTTTCCTTCTAATTCTTTGCGTACCACCCATACAAATACATGTATTAACTATATCAAACCATTAATATACCTATATATCATAGTTTTAGACTACTAGATCATCAAAATAACTTTTGATCGGTTAAAAATACATTTTAACTGTTCAAATCATATCTAAACTACAAAAATAAACTAAAGAAAGTTTAGAGCACTTTTTAACCTTTTATACATGGATGCTCTCCTTCCTCTTGACATGATCTTGGCTTGTGACTCCCTCTTGTCCATTCTCTAGCAAATTTTCTTGGTGGATCATCAATCTCACAAGAGTAACTCTCTATATCTCTCAAGAAGCTCTCCCTTTTTATCTCTAGAAAATGCTACAAATGACCAACCAACCTCACCAATGAGTGGAGCACTTCTATTTATAGCATAATGTTAATCCTTCATTAACCTCCTAATCAACTAGTGTTGGTGAAATTAGGAGCTTAAACTAGATTACTATTGCATGGAATGACTACCATTAATGACCATTGGTGTGACATCCATCAAGGTTGCTTGTAAGCAACTTTTGGAGTGTAATTGAAGCCATAGGAAGTCCACACTCAACATTTCCATGTGGGCCCCCCTCAAAATTCGGGATTTGTAATTTATTACACCAATTTGGCTTTATTTTTATGTCCTATATCATTATATAAGCATTCATATATATATATATATATACACCAACATATGTATACATATTCACCTATACATGCACATTGAGCTCTACTTTGGACCTTAGAATTAAATTATATTGGGCTCATTCATTTAATTTGTTTGGGCTCAATTTATTTATTACATTGGGCTAACATTAAATACCCTATGTTACATTTAATTAAAACAAACATTGAGCTTGATTAATTATTACATAGATCAATGTTTAAATTAAATTACATGGACTACTAGGTTAATTAATTTGACCTCGTTTAATACCTTCATTGGATTTGTAATATAATTCAATTAGACTTGCTATAATTATTTCTACCACATTGGTTTACTTAATTAACTCATCCATAGTTAATTCTCATCACTACCTTTCTTCCTCTAGCAATTAACCAATGTTTGGTTAATTCTCTATCTTGCCTACCAACTAGGGTTATTCAATTAACCCTACATTAGTTAATTCTCTACACTCAACAATATCTCCCAACACTTTGACCAACATTGAACTTTTAAGTGTTTGGGCGATATAACTTATTTTGCATTGTGCTCTCTTATTTAATTACTTGGGTAACCCAACATAACTCTCATATCATTTATAACTTGGGCTTGATAATTAATTTAATCGGACTATCACAATACTTACCAACATAATTTAATTGGACTTATATTAATTACCTCTTGGAATATTAATTAACATAACATTTGGACTTATTATTTAATTATCCACCTTCATGCAAGTATTCTCATATTGGGCTTGTTTTAAATCTATTAATGGACTCTATATAACAACTTAATAATTAAGTTAATTACTTAATTAATTAACTTCTTATTATTGCCACCTTAGGCAATCGTTCTAGTTTTTCTATAATTCCAACTCATGACTAATATAATTAACCTAATTAATTATATTTCATGACTTTCCTTCTTATTTCATATTTAAACTAATTAATTTTTTAGTTTAATTGAGTATTAATTTACTCATCTTTTTATTTGGCTAATAAGCACACTTTAGGTATATATATATATATGTATATCAATATAACTACCTTCACTTCTCAATTGAATTTATTTCCTTAATAAATTCTCTATATGCATCATTACAATATTCGCACATTTAATTTCTAACAAATAAATTATGTTAAAAAAGAAATATTCACCCATTTTCTACACATCTTACTTCTCAAATTCTAGGTTTTAAACATTAACTTTTAATTAAATCAATTAAGATATTATTTAAAATCTTGGAAATATCTGGGATATTACAATTTAGATCGCTTGTTTCTACTTAACTAAAATTAAGGAGAGATAGGAAAATTATTCGAATGGGAGTAATTATTCCACGTTGAATATTTAAAATATGAATTGAGTTATTCTTGCGTCAATGATCAGTTGTAAATTCTTGATGGTGGATGTTAACTTAAACCAAGGTTTTTTCTTCTCATTTATTCCATTAAATTACTTGCATATTTATTTTAATTAGTTTTATTTAAATTATTTCTTTAATTAAAAATCCCCCAATTTTTGTTTGTGAAAACATAAAATTAAATAATCATTCTCTGTGGGATCGACTCTTACTTGCACTACTACATTAATATTTTTTTCCAAAGTAAGATTTTATTTTTGGGTGCTTGCGACATCACACCAAAATTTTGGCGCCATTGCCGGAGAATTGATTGATTTATTTTTGTGTTTTTGATTTTATTTTAGTAATTATTCGTAGTTATTTTTTTTCTTCTTAGTTTAATTGATTGTTTATGACCATAACTCATTCTACTAATCAAAGTGATTTAAGGTTTGATCCAGAAATCGAAAGAACTTTGCACGAATTAAGGAAATAAGGGCAAACAAATCTTAAAGCAAAATACATCATGGCTGGAAATCGAACTTTGAAGGAACTTGCGGCCCGAGATTTGAATCAACAACCTTTATACATAACTTTTCCCAATTTAGATGTTAACACTTCTTTTGAGTTAAAGTCTGGTCTAATATATATTTTTCTCACTTTTCATGGACTTTTAGGTGAAGATCCTCATAAACACTTAAAAGAATTTCATGTGGTATGCACGAGCATGAAACCTCCCAGAGTGACTGAAGAGCAATTCAAATTAAGATCTTTTCCATTCTGTCTAAAAGATTTAGCTAAAGATTGGCTCTACTATCTGCCATCCGGAAGTATAACCACGTGGGAAGAGATTATTCTTGGAGAAATATTTTCCAGCTTCAAGGGCGGCCATTATACGAAAAGAAATTTGCGGTGTGAGGCAGAACCATGGAGAATCCATGTACGAGTATTGGGAACGTTTCAAGAAATTGGGTGCAAGCTGCCCCCACCATCAAATCAGCGAGTAACTCCTCAGCCAATACTTCTATGAAGGACTCATGTCTACTGAGAGAAGCATGATTGATGCTGCTAGTGGAGACGTTTTGGTGGACAAAACGCCCGAAGCTGCAAGAAACTTAATTGCAAACATGGTGGCTAATTCCCAACAATTTGGCACTAAGCTTAATTTTTCGTCCAAAAATGTCAATGAGGTAAATATTTCTTCCCTTGAGCAACGAATTGATAGTCTAACCTCTCTTATTCGTCAAGTGACTATAGGTAATACACAACAAGTAAAAGCTTGTGAGATTTGTGCGGTAGTAGGACATCCAACAGATATGTGCCCCACTCTTCAAGAGGAGTCCTATGAACAAGTAAATACAGCAGGTGGTTTTCCTGGTCAACCACAAAGGAGATATGATCCCTACTCGAACACATACAACTCAGGTTGGAGAGATCATCCTAATTTCAGCTATGGAAATCCACAAGGGAATCAACCCACAAATCCAAACTTTACAAGCTACCAACAATATAAACAGCCATATCCCAACAAACAACATGGCCAATCATCTAATTCTAATATGTCTTTAGAGAATTTGGTTAAACAACTTACCACTAACACTTTGCAATTTCAGCAGGACACAAAGGCAAATATGCAGAATTTGAAAATGCAAATAGGACAAATGGTGACTGCAATCAGTCGATTGAAGGCTCAAGGTTATGGAAAATTACCATCTCAAACGGTGGTGAATCCAAAAGAGAACGCAAGCGCAATCACTTTGAGAAGTGGTAAAGAGATACAAACTCCGGAAATGACAGAGTTTGCACCAACAGAGCAAGGCAAAACAGAAGCAGACCACACGGACGAAGGCGATAGTAAAGCGGAGGACAATGTTCTAGGCGACAATGGTACCCCTACGCATAAATTTCCACCTCTCTCTGATTATAAACCGGTACCCCCTTTTCCTCTAGCTTTAACAGAAAAAAGGAAATATGAGAAAGATTCATATTTATATGAAACTTTTCATCAATTCGAGGTAAAAATTCCATTGTTAGATGTTATTAAACAAGTACCTCACTTTGCTAGATTTCTGAAAGAATTGTGTACACACAAGACAAAACAAGCACTCAAAAGGTATGAAAAGGTAAAAGTAGGAAAAAATGTGTCTGCCGTGATTCAAAGAAAACTTCATACAAAGTGCCAAGATCCAGGAATGTTTACTATCCCTTGTAATATAAGTGACACTAGATTTGAACAAGCCATGTTAGACTTAGGAGCATCTATTAATGTCATGCCATATTCTATATATGCTTCTTTGAAACTTGAACCTTTGAATAAAACTGGTACGGTGATTCAGTTGGTTGATAGATCTAATGCCTATCCTAAGGGTATAATAGAGGATGTTCTTGTTCAGGTAAATAATTTATTTTTTCCTACTGATTTTTATGTGCTTGATATGGAGAAGGGTGATCAAAATGCTCCTATTTTGTTAGGAAGACCCTTTTTAAAGACATCCAAAACCAAGATAGATGTTCATAGTGGTACACTTACAATGAAATTTGAAGGCGAAGTTGTGTAGTTTAATATTTATGATGCCATGAAATATCCTAATGATGATAATCCTGTTTATTCTATTGACGTGATTGACTCATTAGCACAGGAAATTTTTGAACTTGATGGAAAGGATGAAGTAGAAACGACAATCAGTCAGAATCTTAAGGAGGAAAAAGAGTTCGCCTTGACCAATAAATTGAAGGATGTTATTGCAACACTAAATGATTCTCCAAATTCAGGTAACGTTCCTTATATTGATCTACCAGTTTCTAACGAGAACTCTTTACCATCTGTTTTGCAGTCCCCCACTCCAGACTTAAGGCCCCTTCCTGATCATCTCAAGTATGTTTTCCTTGGAGAAGAAAAAACATCACCGGTAATCATCTTCAATAAACTTAGTCCATCACAAGAAGAATAACTCGTGCGAGTTCTTAAGGAGCATAAGAAGGCCATTGGTTGGACGATTGCTGATATTAAGGGAATAAGTCCGTCGACATGCATGCATCGGATATTACTTGAAGAAGGAGTGAAACCCACCTGATAACCGCAAAGAAGACTCAATCCGCCCATGATGGATGTTGTGAAAAAAGAAGTTCAAAAGCTTCTTGAAGTTGGCATGATTTACCCTATTTCGGATAGCAGTTGGGTTAACCCAGTTCAAGTAGTTCCTAAAAAGACAGGAATAACTGTGGTCAAAAATCAGAATGATGAGTTAATTCCCACCCGTGTTCAAAATGGGTGGCGGGTTTGTATAGATTATAGAAAATTAAATGCTGTAACCCGCAAAGACCACTTTCCTTTACCTTTTATTGATCAAATGCTTGAACGATTAACTGATCATTCTTACTATTATTTTCTTGATGGTTATTCAGGTTATTTCCAAATTGCAATTGCTCCGGAGGATCAAGAAAAGACGGCGTTTACATGCCCATTTGGAACTTTTGCATATCGCCACATCCCATTTGGACTTTGCAACGCCCCCACTACTTTTCAAAGGTGTATGATTAGCATATTTTTAGATTATATTGAGCATATCATGGAAGTTTTTATAGACGATTTTACAGTTCATGGGGACTCTTTTGATAATTATTTGCACCACCTTACACTTGTTCTTCAAAGATGCATAGAAACTAACCTTATACTAAATTCTGAAAAATGTCATTTTATGGTTGAACAAGGTATAGTTTTGGGTCATATTGTGTTATCTAAGGGAATTGAAGTAGATAAAGCAAAAATTAATATTAGTCAATCTCTACCTTATCCCACTAGTGTGCGGGAAGTGCGTTCTTTTCTTGGACGTGCAGGTTTTTACCGGAGATTCATAAAAGATTTTTCCAAGATAGCATCACATCTATGCAAGCTGTTACAAAAAGATACAGATTTCAATTTTGACAAAGAGTGTAAGACAGCGTTTGATAAGTTGAAGGAATTGTTGACCTCTACTCCAGTTATTCAACCTCCAAATTGGGACATACCTTTCGAAATTATGTGCGACGCAAGTGATTATGCAGTATGAGCTGTTTTGGATCAAAAATTTGGGAAAGCATCTCATGCTATTTATTATGATTCGAGGACTTTAAACGATGCCCAGAGAAATTATTCGACCACTGAAAAAGAACTCTTAGCTATCGTTTTTGCTTTAAAAAAATTTCGATCTTATTTACTTGATACTAAAGTTATTGTTTATTTTGATCATGCAGCTCTTCATTATTTGATGACAAAGAAAGAGGCAAAACCAAGGTTGATAAGATGGATATTTCTCTTAAGTGAATTCGATTTGGAGATCAAGGAAAAAAGGGACAGAAAATAGTGTTGCAGATCACTTAAGTCGTTTGACAAATGTGCAAGATGAGCTTCCTCTACAAGAGACGTTTCCTGATGAACAATTGTTCTCTGCATATAAAAAATCACCTTGGTATGCAAATCTTGTCAATTATTTGGTTACTAACATTTTGCCTTCTAATTTGTCTAAAGCTCAAAGGGATAAAATCAAAAGTGAAGCAAAGTACTATGTGTGGGATGATCCCTACTTATGGAAACATTGTGCGGACCATGTGCGGACCAAGTAATTACAAAGTGCGTCTCTGAAACTAAAATTGATCCTATTCTCACTTTTTGTCATTCGTATGCTTGTGGAGGTCACTTTGGATCTAAGAGGACAGCAAGAAAAGTGCTTGACTATGGTTTTTATTGGCCATATTTATTCCAAGATTCATGTTTATTTTGTAAGTTCTGTTGTAATTGTCAAAAGACAGGTAATATATTCCAACAAAATGAGATGTTGCAAACACCCATACTCTTTTGTGAAATTTTTGACGTTTGGGGCATTGATTTTATAGGACCATTTCCTATATCTTTTGGTAATGTTTATATTTTACTTGCTGTCGATTATGTTTCGAAATGGGTGGAAGCTAAACCCACAAGAACTAACGATTCCAAAGTTGTTACAGATTTTTTCCGTACTAACATATTTTCTAGGTTTGGAGTTCCTAGAGCTCTAATAAGTGATAGAGGCACTCATTTTTGCAATCGAACTATGGAAGCTTTGTTGAAAAAGTATCATGTAACTCATAAGGTGGCACTGCCTATCATCCGCAAACTAGTGGACAAGCAGAAGTGTCAAACAGATAAATTAAATCCATTCTTGAAAAGACAGTCAATCCGAACAGAAAAGATTGGAGTTTGCACTTGGATGATGCTTTATGGGTGTATAAGACGGCTTATAAAACGCCTATTGGTATGTCACCTTACAGATTAGTATTTGGGAAACCATGTCACTTACCTGTGGAGCTAGAACACAAAGCTTATTAGGCTATTAAGAGTTTCAATATGAAGATGAGTGATAGTGGAGAGCATAGGAAGTTACAAATACAAGAGTTGGAGGAAATTCGCAATGATGCTTATGAGAGTGCAAGAATTTACAAGGAGAAGACAAAAGCTTTTCATGACAAGATGATTTCTAGAAAAGAATTTATAATTGGTCAAAAAGTTCTTCTCTACCAGTCTCGACTTTGATTGTTTCTAGGTAAGTTACGTTCTCGTTGGGATGGACCTTTTGTTGTGACTAATGTTTTTCCTTATGGTGCAATTGAAATTCAAAGTTTGAAAACTTCTAAAGTATTCAAGGTGAATGCCCATAGACTCAAACATTTCTATGAGGGTTTTTGAGAAGAAGACTAAAAAAAAGTGGACATTGAGGATCCGATTTATACTACTTGAAAAAAAGGAAAGCATGTTGTCGAGCCAATGACAATAAACAAAGGCGCTGCTTGGGAGGCAACCCAAGGGGAGTATAATTTTCTTTTTATTTTTTTATTTTTTGCATTTATAGTTTAGTTATTTTTGCTTTTTCTTTGCATTTTATTTTACATTGGGGATAATGTAAATTTTAAGTGTGGGGAAGAGATTTAGGATTTTTGTTATTTTTAGGTCATATTTTAAAAATTTTAGAAAATTTCAAAGTTTTGAAATTTTAATTTTTATGTAATAACTCTTGAAAACATGATTAATTTTTGCTTAGTTCAAATTTTTGACTTATTGTTGATATTTACTTTGTTTGAGATCCCTTTAAATTTTTATGCACTTATATCCATTTGTTTGAGCTAGTTTTAATTAAGAGATATTAATATATGGTTAAATGCTTATGAAAGATATTTTTGAACTCTATATCTTATTTAATCATTATTTGAAGTAAAATATAAGACAAAATATAATTTGAAGGAGATTTAGGTAATTTTTCTAGGATTATTATTGAAGAAAAATCTTGTGGTGGGTTGAGATGGAGCGTAAAACGCACTCACTCATAGACACATGAAAAAGTGAGATGGAGCATAAAATGCACTCACTGAAAAAGAAAAGAGAAAAAAATGGGATGGAGCATAAAATGCACCCATTAAAAGGAAAGAAAAATGAAAAAATATTTGAAAAATGTATATTAATAATTCTAGTGTATATAATTGTTTGAAACCTTTTGATCTTCTGATTTATATTTGTCTATATTAGCAAAGAGTAATGTGAAAAATAAATATATTGAGTATTGTTGTATATCTTTTATAAGATAATTACTGACCGAAGCTTATCTGAGTTTTGATTAGTTTGATACATTTGGATTCACACACACACAAAAGGTCTTGAGTAGAGTAAGATTAATAAATATGTTAAAATTTTAATCTTTGCATATTTTGAAATTTTTCGAGAGTTATCATTTAAAAAATCTTTGAGGCTAATGTTAAAATCTATATTGATTTATTGCTCAAGTAAGTTGTTTGGTTATTAGTTTTAATTTTATAGTTTTTGTTCTTGTTTTGCTTGAGGACAAACAAAGAGTTAAGTGTAGGAGTATTTGATAAGTTGATTTTATATCAATTTATTAGGTATTTTAGGCTTAATTATTTGTGAGTTTTTAAGTATTTTTAATATTTTAGGTAATTTATTTAATTTTATGCATTATTATTATTTTTAGTTTTTTTATATTATTTTTATTTATTTTTAATTAATTTATATTTTGTTTTGTAGGAAAATAAAAGTCTAAATGGCAATTCCGTAATTAAAGTAGCAAGATGGTGGTGCCATGTGCACGAAGAGATCAGCAGCAGCCAAAAGAAGTGACGTTGTTTTTGGCAAAGTAGTAGTTGGCGTAGAGAACCCGCGCAATGCGCGCGCGGAGGAAACTGTCGCATGAGTGGGATGACGTCGTTTTGCTCTTGGATGGGAAACAACCCACGCAATGCACGGGACCTGACAGAAAGAAAAAAAGCGTGCACGTCAACAGTTCTTTTCTTGCTGGAGCCACGCGTCGGCTGTTTCTATATTCCTTTTTCATTCTAGTAATGCAATAAAAGATTGCAACTAAATTACCATTCCAAATGCAAATTGGAAAAGGAAAAATAAATAGGGTTTTATTTTTATTAGGGTTTAGAAAGAGTAATTTCAATTAGAGTTAGGATAATAATTATATTATTTTTCTTTTATTTTTAATTATAAATCCTACTAGGGTTGGGAGGAATATGTAGCCTATAAATAAAGGGTTTGAGGTACAATGTAATACACAACTTTTCTATTAGAAAAATTCTTTCTACTATTCTTTGGTGTTCTCTACAATTACGAGTAGCTAAATTATTTTTCTTAGTTTAAGTGATTGAAGTCATCAAGATTTATACACTGTGAGATCTAATTTATTTTACTTATTCAATTTATATTTTGAGTATTGAATATTTTTCTGTGTTTAATTTTATGATTAATTCGTTTAATTACTAGGATGCATACTAGTTTATTATTCGTTGAAATCTACTGCTAAATTAAATATCAAATCCGTAATTGTTTGGTCACTTTATTTGCGAAGCAACTAAGATTAATAATTATTTTGCATATCAAAAGATTGTTATATCTTAGGAAAAATATTAATCTGGATTAAATGCAAACGCTTGGATTGTGTTGTTTAGTTCAACGATTTCTCTATTTCTTTATACTGCTACTAGGTTAAATATTTAGCGCTTGTCTGAGATTATTTAGTAGTAAGGGTTATTTAGATCGCTTGTTTCTACTTAACTAAAATTAAGGAGAGATAGGAAAATTATTCGAATGGGAGTAATTATTCCACGTTAAATATTTAAAATATGAATTGAGTTATTCTTGCGTTAATGATCAGTTGTAAATTATTGATGGTAGATGTTAACTTAAACCAAGGTTTTTTCTTCTCATTTATTCCATTAAATTACTTGCATATTTATTTTAATTATTTTTATTTAAATTATTTCTTTAATTAAAAATCCCCCAAATTTTGTTTGTGAATGAAAACATAAAATTAAATAATCATTCTCCGTGGGATCGACTCTTATTTGCATTACTACATTAATATTTTTTTTCCGAAGACATCATACCACTTTTGGATGATGAGTTCATACAATAAGTCACTGATAGTTGTTTGTTGTCATATTTTCCAATAGGTTGTAAGCTTCCTTGTAGTTTTTACCCATCAACGCTCCCCCTATGGCTGCATCTATGTTCCACCTCACTTGACTGAATAGGCCAAAATAGAAGGTTTTGACTTGTACCTACTAAAGGATCCTGTGATGGGGACATTTTCATTGTAGATCCTTGAACCTTTCCTAAGCTTCATACATTGACTCAAAATCTTACTGAATTTAGAAGTGATATCGTTATGCATTTAAGTCGTCTTTGCCGACAGAAAGAATTTGGAAAGGAATTTTTGTGCCAAATTATCCGACGTTGTGATAGATCCCGGTGGCAGTGAGTGTAGCCAGCTCTTAGCTTTGTCTCAAAGTAAATGGAAATAACAACAACCTAATAGCATCTTCCGTCACCCCATTGTATTTCAAAGTGTCACAGATCTCCAAGAAACTGACAATATGGTTTTTGGGGTCATCATTTGGCGATCCCCCAAACTGCATCGAGTTTTGGAACATCTGACGTCGCTAACATACGTAGACGACATCAATTTTGCATATAAGAAAGCATACCATGCTTTTCCATAGTGACTCAAGTTAGATTATGGGAATGTTATGGTTGTCTTATCCTTCACTTTCCATCTTGTACTCGGTCTACAGAGTTCTTGAACAATTAGATCATAATTTGGACTTGCTGCGACGTACACAGCATACTCATCTTTTGGCACTTTTGACAGGTTATAATATTTGTTAATGGCATTAATAACAAAAGAACACCATCACTTGCACCTCATAAAAATAATGGTCCTTAGCATTAACATAAAATTCTTTGACCACATGCATCTCAGCTGGATTTGGCTGGTCAGTGAAATCAAACCATTCTCGCTCAGCTATCATCACAACAATCTCTCTGAACTGAGTTTCATCTGGTTGGATTCTTCATTCTAGGATGACTGTCTTATTGGCCAAACTAGTGTATCTGTCAAAAGCCTCATCGCTGATAAATTTCTTCTTGTCATACAGCTTTGATGGTGTAAAAGACGATCCCTCACCCTATTGATGCTTAGCTGTCATTTTTGTTTCAATGCAAATCCCAAACCTTGCAATGCAACCTATAACAGTAAAAAGTCAAATCATGTAAACCCAATTCAAATCAATCTCAAAATATGCTCCACAATTGAAGTTAATTAGCTTGAACAATAATGAAAATCAACAGAATAATTAACTCCCTTAAACTTGATTCACAGCCACAAACTATGTCAATTAAATAATGTTGGAATCAAATTATAGCCCAAATACAAGTATGTAATCTCCCAATGGAAAATTAGTACCAATTTAAACCAAATATGATATAATATTTCTCACAGGACTTTCATCGAACATATAGTGGGTAACAGTTAAAACCCAATAATGCTATGAAAATAATTCCAAAAAACCCACCCAAGATGTTTCACATCATGTACAAACAATTTATAGATGGTGAACAAATAATGTTAAGATGCAATTAAATGTAGCCTTATCTTGGATAGAGAGAGAATTTAAGATGCAAATTGATATTGTAAGATCCTTGTTCAATTCGTGATACTTAAAAATTCTTAAGAGTTTTGATTTATGGAAGGATTAGAAGATTGGAAGTGGGGGCTAGGGTTTGGGTATGGAGAGTGATTGATTGATTTGGAAAAAGAATGTGAGTGGAGTGTTTTAACTTCACTTGGATCGCATTTTTTTTAAAAAACGAAATTTGATACACAGCGCCGGGGCATTGTATTTTGACCTGGATTGGGCGCCGGGGCACTGAGTGTCAGTAGCCTCTATTGTAGCTGGGCACTGGGGCGCTGACTTTGCACTATGTTTGGGCCCCGGGGCGTTGACATACAGTGTTCCCAATTTGATTATTTTTCTAATTTTCTTCCTTTCATTGTGCATGCTAGCCTTGCTTGAATTAACCCCTTTAGCCCTGAAATAACAATTGAACAAGGATTAGTGATCTAACAAGGCTTATTAATAACCAAGTTAAAAACTAAAAACTAAACTATCCTATGAATTTAACAAAACTAAAATGAACAAAAATAAATAAAAAATTGGGCTACCTCCCAATAAGCACTTGATTTATAGTCGTCAGCCCGACTACCCTGTGATTTTAATCTAGATCAAAGCTATGCTTTATGAACCACTTATCAATCCATCGTTTAGCCTTCTCCTTATAACGTTTGACCTTATTATAAGATTGGGGTTCCCTGATCATGCAACTGTCCATCTGATTTAGCTCATACATCCTGTCCTCATCCATTTTTTCTTGAACTGCTCCTTCAACTAGGTTGACTTGAAAACACTCCTCTGAATTATTCGGGAACTTTATGGCTTTAAACACATTGAACTTTACAACCTGATTGTTGACTCTCATAGTAAGCTAAACTTTTACACATCGATAAGAGTTCTACTAGTGGCTAAGAATGGTCGTCCCAAAATGATAGGGATGTTGTGATCCTTTTCATAGTCGAGAACCAAAAAGTTTGTTGGGAAGATTAATTTGTCCACCTTTACTAAAACATCTTCAACTATTCTCTTCGGATAAGTAATTGATCTATCTGCGAGCTACATGGGGACATTTATAGGCTTAACTTCTTTTAAACCGAGCTTTTGGTAAATCGACAATGGCATCAGATTTACGTTAGCTCCCAAATTACATAGAACTTTTCTGACGAACTGGTTTCCGATTGTACGAGGGATCGTGAATCTTTCGGGATCCTTTAGTTTCGGAAGTAGCTTTTTTTAAAGTATTGTACCACATTCTTCCGTGAGTGCTACTGTTTCGAAATCTCGTAGTTTCCTCTTCTTAGAAAGAATGTCTTTCATGAATTTTCGGAAGGCCTCCACTAACAGTATGTTGATGCAGAGCTTTTTAAATACCTTAAAAAATTTTGAAAAATGCTTGTTTAATTACTTGTTTAAATACCTTACACTTCTCTTTGTCACTCTATTTATCTTCCAAGTGTTTCTGATTTGCACTTTCATCAACAACCTCGAGCAGTGCTTTCCCACTCTATAAAGTGATTACTTTGTAGTGCTCCTTCCCATCCCTCTTTGGATTAATTTTTGTATTACTAGGAAACGTTCCTTGAGGGCGGTTATTTTTGGCATTCAGTAACCGGCCTATCTGATTTTCAAAATTTTTGATTGACGTTCTTTGGCTCTTTACATTTAAATCCACTTGTTTTAATAACCTGTCTTGATCACTCATTCTTCTTTCAGTTGCAGTGATGAATTTTGCTAATGCATCCTCTAAATTTGGCTATTTTTTACCTGATGAGTGACTTGATTCTGAAAACCCGGTGGATAAGCATGCCTTAGAGCCAGATTCTGAGGTTGATTGTTGCTCCAAGAGAAATTGGAATGGTTCCTCCAACTAGGGTTGTAGCTATTCTGATTATTTTATTGTTGCTGCTTATTATAACTCCCCACATACTGCAATGACTCCGCACGGATGGCGCACTAATCACCAGTATGATTACCTACGTATAGCTCACATATAGCTACCATTGTTTGATTTGACTATGGTCCCCATGAATCCATACTCTTAGAAAATGCAACCACTTGTGCAATCAAGGCTATGAATGCATCTACATATCTGGCAGCCATGATTGATTCTTACTATTGGCCACTGATAGTTATTGGCAGCCATGGTCTATAATAACTAGTACGCCTCATCAAAATTCTTGTCGATCAAAGCTCCCTTAGCTGCTACATCAATGTTTGTCCTTGTGGAGCTGAACAACCCATTATAAAATATCTGCACCCGTAACCACTTTGGGATTCCGTGATGATCGAGGGCACTTGTAGAGTAGGTCCTTGAATCATTCCAATGCCTCATATAATGTCTGCGAGTCATATTGGGTGAACGAGGTTTATGAGTATATTTCATATACATTAATTTCTCCAAAAATAAATTTATTAGTTAAGTTTTATGTTAGTTTCATTTTAATTAAACTTCTTTTAGTGAACAGGTGCTATAAGGAATTGAAAAGCCCAATTGTGGATTTAAGAGTGGGTCCAAGAAAAAAAAAAAGACAAGCTGGCGGAGGAATAAATCAATTGGAATAAAAAAATGGATAGGAGACTAAAGAGATAAAGCATGAAAGAGTTTGAAAGAGAAAGAAAAGGTTGCAACTACCTATTATAAAAATAACATCAATAAAGCTACAACACATCTTGGGAAACAAAATATCACCAAAGCAGCTGCGCATCAAACGACGACAACAACACAACACTGAAGCAATAAATGAGCAAAAGGCTTTTGAATCACATGAGTTGGGCACAAAAATCAAGAGACCACAATAGCAAAGCATCATCCAAAACAGCTTGGCATTACTACGACACGAAGGAGAAAAAAAATATATTAGCAGTCTCTACACGCATAATCATGGGTTATTACTTAATCCTTGTTCCTGTTGCTATGTATTGCTAAATAAATTCTAAGGTGTAGGATGAAACAATATTAGTATGTAATGTTTTGAAATTCATTATTAATTTTTAATTTGGTTTTAATGGTTAATAATTCTTATTTATTTGATAGAGTTTAATTAAATAGTTTCATTCATAATATCACGTATTTTGAATAGTTTCAATTAGTTTAATTTAATCCGAATTACGATTTAAAATCTAAATTAAGAACTAAGATTATTTGTTTTTCAAAATGGTGGATACATTTAATGCTTTGGTCTTAAACATTTAATCTTGAAAAATAAGAATTTACAAAAAAAAAATATTTTTATGAGCTTAAATGAAAAATCTTGAGAAAGTATTGAATTGATTTTCAAATTGCTACTCTGAATTGATAATGAATAGTAAGATATACATAATTAATATTGTGGATTCCGAACCTCAGAACCTTCTTCCATTGATTAAAAGTTTAGTTATTTAATTAGTTTTTATTCTCATTACATGTTTATTTAGTTTTAGTTTTAATTATTTCAAAAATTACTTTTTGTTAGCTAGATTAGAATTGAATATAATTTAGATTTAATTAATAATTCAATAATTCTCCTAGGATCGACTTTGTACTTTGCATAAAACTATTTTACAATAGATTTGTGCATTTGTGAGTATTTTTACAAAATTAAAGCGCAACCTCATTCCTCATCCTCGTTGTCTTAGCATATGGAAATAATTTAGCCAAGAACTTCTATGCTAGATCTGCCCACGTTGTAATTGAACCAGATTACAAGGAGTGTAGCCAACTTTTCTCCTTGCCACGAAGTGTAAAAGGGAAAAATCTCAATCTTATAGCCTCCTCCGTAACCCTATTAAACTTGAAGGTGTCGCAGATTTCCAGAAAACTGATAAGGTATTCATTCGGTAGCCCCCCAAAGTACTGAACTGAATTATGTAACATCTGAATGGTACTCGACTTGATTTTGAAGCTATTAGCATTGACGGTAGGCCTCTGTATGTTAAGATTGAATTTTTACAACCAAGGACAGTACATAATCCCTTAGTGACTTTTGTTCTTCTGCGGCCATGGTGCCTTGCGTATGTGTTTCTTCACAAAATCTTCTCAGGGCTTGGAACCTTCTCTCGATATCTTCCTTGTATAGTAATAGTTCCTCTCCTTTAGACCCCGTGTACATACATAAATTACAAGTACCTAGCCTTAAAACTTGGTAGATATCATTAGCACTCCAAAATTAATCCTCACTTTCAATAAAAAAATCAGTATAATAGCAAGTAAGGGTCGAACCCACAGAAAGTGATATTGCTTCAATAAATTCTAATGTTTTCTGTTTCTAAATAACAATAAATAGATGAGGGGGGTTTTGAATTATAATTTTAACTAATTAAATTGTAAATAATCAAAATTAAATATTAATGAGATAAATCAATAAAGAGAAACTTTAGTTCTTCAGTTCAGTATCATATTTTCACCATTAACAGAATACTCAAGTTTAACATTAATTTTTTTCTTTCCTTCAATAAGACTAATAACCATAGGTAACCACAATCATTTAATTACCTGAAATTCTCCTTAGGTTTTATTCTATTGTAGCAATCGCAACAAATAAATCCTTACATTATACAACCTAGAACTATTAGTCTAAATTTAATATAACAGTAGCACTAAGAATTATAGAATTAGATTATTCTAAGCAACAATCACACAATTGCAGATTATTTTTCTTGCCTTCATGATAACCATAATAATATTCATAAACTTGACCATAATCAAATATTACTAATCGCTACTTATGATCAGATACAATATCGTTTACTTAATACTATATCTTAATCTAACAGATAATAAAAACTCAATCAATTTAACTGGCCACATTAAATCAATCAAATCGAATATCATTCATCAATTAAAGTAAATCATCAATAACAAATCTCATATAAGAAGGAAAATATAATATAAACTTAATCATACCATTAATTGCTAATAAAGTTCAATATCCCTTAGAACTAAAAATAAAGAACTTTGTCTGTCATAACTAAAATTACCAAATAACCTTCAATCCTTGTACCGGTGAAAAATCTCACCAAAAGTTGGGTTACAATCGTAGTGTTCTCATCTATTTATATTCTTTCTAAATCTCTTAAAAGCCTTCTAAAACATAGCGACCTTGAAAGTCCTATTTTGAATCAATTTCAGCAAGTCCACGAATCAACCCACTTTGAGTCGCCGAAGAGGGCCCCGACCCTCTTTCTGGCAGCTTAATTACAAAAATACCACTAAGCCTTGATTTTCCCATTTTGTCCATCAGTTTCGTTTTCTGCAAAATAAACATAAAAGCAAGTAAAACACTCTTAAAGAGAGAAACTATCTAAGCCCAAAACATCCAATTCGCAGGGTATAAAACTCACTCATTAAATACCTCCAAACTTAGACCTTTGTCTGTCCTCAAACAAAACACAAACAAACTATAATAACAAAAAGAAAAACGAAGTTAACACCCTATTATCATATAAAATCACAAAAATGGCACAACTCAAGCAATATCTCAACTTGATGGTTAGGATTCCAGCCTCAGAGATTCATGAGTAATAACCCAAGGAAAATTCCAGAATTATGTATCATCCTCATCTCAACATACAATTAGCATCACAATGCTAGCAACCCCTCATGTGAGTGTATGAAAATTCAATGTATTAAATCAATTAAAAACCAGATAAATTAGTGAATTTCAATGCCATGTAAGATTACAATATATTCCCATATGTAATTACTTTCACACATATATGTATCATTATGCTCATATATTTTTTCATTCAGATTTACGGGTGCGTCTTATGCTCTATCTCGTATTATACGATCTCAGTGTGTGCAATGTTTATCTTTTTTAGGCTTTTCAAAGTTACCCGTATAGTGAACTTTTCACCAATGACTCCCAAACCAGTTAACTTTAGGGCACCAAGTGTAAAGACACTCATAAAGCTTACTCGTTTGAATAACAGAGGCCACAAAGACAAACCAACCAAGACTACTCATATCCATCGTACTCACTTATTATACTTCAACCAACTACTTTGCTTCATCTGTTGGTTTGCAAAAATATGGCATACATATAATCAAATTATATAAGCGCAATGGAAGCAAGAAAATCAGATTTTAAAATTTTTGTACAAACCAATAACCCGGATCTTTCTTATGCGACTATTATTAATTGAAGAAGGATAAAAGAATTTATACCTTTGTAGAACCAAGCTTCCACGGGTACAAGGTCATCTCCCTTTAATCCTTCACGTTTTTCTTCAAATTTACCAATTAGATTTCACGGATCAATGTTAGCTCCCCAAGTGTGAAGCCTCTAGAGGTGCCAAGAGATCTATGAATTAAAGAAGTGGATCTTGGTTTCTCCAAACCATGGGTGGCTAGTCCTAATTCTCTCTCTCTCTCTCTCTCTCTCTAACTCCTTAGATCTAGAGAATTATGCAGTACTCTCTCTATCTAATGAAAGAGTGTGTAACATTCATCTATGATAAGACTCCTCTTATTTATAGATATAGTCAACCCTCCTAAACTATTTAGGATTAGGATTTTAATTTAATTCTCAATTTAATTAGGAACTAAATTAATTAATTACAATTCCTAAACCATTTAGGAACTTAATTATTTAATAATGATAGTACTTCTTATTAATTAATTAATTATTATAATTATAATTCCTAAACTATTTAGGAACTTAATTATTTAATAATAATATTAGTACTTATTAATTAATTCTTAAACCATTTAGGAACTAAATAATAATACAAGTAATAATAATAATAGTAATAACAATAATAATAAGACTCCTCTTATTAATTTATAATTAGTATTTCTAAAATAATAAATTATAAATGTTGAACATTGAATGGTTAAATTTGATGATAAGAAAAAATGTACAAGGGCTGTATTAGATAAGATCAAAACTGTTAGGTTGATCTCTTGATATAAATGTATAAAAGTCTCTTGTGTTGTATTAAGACTTAGATAGATCAAAACTGTTATGTTGATCTGTTGGTGTAATATAATCGTAGAATGGACTCTACGATTTCAGTCAAGAAGACTCTACGATTTAAAGCAGACTCTACGATCAAGTCAATTAATCGTAGAACGGACTCTACGATTTTGGTCAAGAAGACTCTACGACCAAACAGACTATGTTCTAAGCGAGAAACCTTAAAACGAACTCTACGATCAACAGTCTAACAGTTGAGTAAACTCTACGATGACAGTAAGAGATGATCCTTTACAGATCAATCACGACAGCAAGGATATTCGTAGAGTTGATCATGGAAGGTCGTTGAGCAAAAAGGCAAGAGACATCACGACTCTCAGATCAGAAGCTATTCTGTTCAGGAATTCAATCTGCATTGATGTAACCAAAAAGGAAACTTCTGCAAATCGATCAAAGTCAAAAAAGTCAAGTGACTGACCCAAGCGCACTATGCAACATAAAGAAGACTTTCAAGGCAGAAAAGTCAGAGGACTGTGTCCTATCAGTCCTATAGTATGGAAGGACCAAACGACTCTATGAAAGTTGGTAGGAACCTACGACTGACATATCTGTCCCAAAGGAAAAAGAAAACAACCTTCTATGGACTAACAGGTCAGATCAAATAAAATCTCATCAGAGCTTTAATGAGCTATATTAATATAATATACAACAGCTCTCCTCTGTGAGGTAACGGAAAGAAACACAAGCTCAAGCAGATGGTCCAACGGGAAGAAAACTGAAGCCCTAACTTCTTAAATACTAAGATCGGCAAATGGAGAAGTGACCAATTTTGCACAAAGAAAAATATACGTAAGAAGTGAAAAAGATCAAACTGATAAGAAAGCTTGCATTGCTACTAAGTCCTTCGAAAACTCAAGCTAATAGCAACTTAGTAGCACATCCAAATATACATCACTCCAGGAGAGTTCTTTGTGAACTAGTGTATCCAAGTCTGTTAGACTTGTAGAGTTCTGAGTGAACTAGAGTTCCAAGACTGCGGGTCTTGAAGGAATCTTAGTGATTCTGAAATTGTAAAAGTATCCTTAGTGGATTTGCTGCTGGAAGAGCAGAACAATGGAGTAGGAGTCTTGTGAGCTCTGAACCACTTAAAACCCAGAGTCTTTCTTATTGTGTCTTTTATTTGCTATATCTGTCATATAATTGCTTGTTGAATTATTACTCTAACATATCAAGAGAAGGGTAACTAAATCGTATTCCGCCGTGTTAAACTTTTTGATTAAGAATTAATTAAGTAAGATCTTTTTAAATAGAAGAAATTTTTAAAAGAATCTATTCAACCCCCCCCCCCCCCCCTTCTAGATTTCTATGATTCATTTGGAACTAACAATTGGTATCAGAGCAGGTTCTCACATTTAAAGCCTCACAAGTTTGAGTAGATCAAATGACACTCAACAAGAATGGATCGGAACTCGGTGGAGGTAACATACCACCTATGTGTAATAAAGAAAAATTTACTAACTGCTTACATGGATGCTATAGATGATGAACTGTTCGAGACAGTGCTAAATGGGCCGTTCATACCAATGAAGCTTGCACTATCAACTGAAGATCCAAGCAAGCTAGCAGCAAAGAAAAGAGATGAATGGACAGACAATGAAAAGAAAGATGTTCAAAGAGACAAAAGGGCTAAGAACATCTTATTTCAATCTCTGGATGATGATCTATTTGAGAACGTTGTCAACTGTAAAACAGCTCAAGAAGTCTGGCAAACTCTGTTGATCATGCATGAAGGAACAGAAGAAGTCAGAGAAAATAAGCAATCACTGCTTGTTCAGCAGTATGAAATGTTCACCCACATCTCAGGTGAAAGCATTACAACCACCTACGAGAGATTTAAATTGCTACTAAACTCTCTCAGATCGTATGAAAAAATCTATCCAAACAGAGATCTTATCATTAAATTCATGAGATCTTTGCCAAGCAAATGAGATGCCAAAACCACAGCCATCCGGGAGTCAAAGAAACTGCACGAGATGACCGTACAACAGATATATATAGAAATCTTCTCACCTATGAGCTGGAGCTAAATTAAAGAGCAGAGAATCTATTTGAGGAAAGAAAGAAGGAGAAAAACATTACTCTTAAAGCCTCAACCTTAACTCACAGAAGCAATCACAAGGATATCTCTGACTCTGACAAGGATGAATCAAATGATGATGAAGGAGCTGCCATGCTAGTCAAACACTTTAAAAGATTCATCAACAGGAACAGACCTCAGAAGTTCAGAAGCAACAGCAGTAAAGAACAACCAAATGACCTTTGCTATAATTGCAAAAAGCCAGGTCATTTCATTGCTAAATGTCCAAAACCCTTAAGAGAAGAGCTGGGGAGGGACAAAACAAGAGCAAATCCAAAAAGAGAATTCAAGAGCTTCCACAAACAAAAGAAGAAAGACAAAAGCTTCATAGCTGAAGGCTCCTGGAGTGACTCAGAAGAAGAACTAAATTCTGAGTCAAGTGACGATGAAGAGCCACAGAAGGACAACCTGTGCTTAATGACAAATGAAGAAGGTAGCAGCAAAAAGGAATTCATCATAGATGAGGTATTTGATTTCTACTCTCCTGAATTAAGCATTGATGATCTTAGAGAAGGCATGCATGACTTAATGACAGAATTACACAAATACATAAAATTGTTTAGAAAGTTATCTAAAGACTACTCTCATCTAAAAGGGGATAAAGAAAAAATAAGCAAAGAATTAGAAGCCTCAGTTCAAACTGCAAAACTTTACTCTAATCTTGAGAATGAGAATGAAAGACTAAAAGAGATGAATGAATTAAGCACTCATAAAGAATCCTCACTAGTCTCCAAGATTCAGGAACTAGAAAAAATAATTTTTATGTGGAACAAGTCTAGTTCGTCTATGGACACCCTGATCTCAAGTCAAAGAGATGTGACTGATAGATCAGGATTAGGATTTGAGAATTCATTCTCAAAGCCCAATATGGAGAAGTCAATGAAAATAAATGAAGGCAAATCCTTTAATCTTAATAAAGGAATTGTGTTCATCAAATCCTTAGATTCGATATCTCCCAGCAATCTACATTCTGCTAAACCTACTATCATTTTTAACAATAAAACTCGCACGGGTCTTGGGTTCAGAAAATTGAAAAACAAGTCAAGCAAAACTCACTCTACGAATCATGAGAATCGTAGAGTAGTATGGAAACATAATGTAGATAAGCAAAATCAAAAGACTATGAGAAATCATAATCCATACAAGTCCTGGACAAACAAGAAGTCACAAATGCACACATATCATCGTCAATATCATATCAATCATAGGCACCATCATAAAAATGATAAATATTTGTTAAGATATCATAGACTGCAAGGATCTAAAATCAAACAGATTTGGGTCCCAAAAGGTACTAACAAAGCAGGACCCAAACATATATGGGTACCAAAATGAAGATTGATTTGTTATGCAGGTAAAGAGATCCATCTGGTATCTTGACAGTGGATGCTCAAGGCACATGACAGGAGACAAGGCTCTTCTATCAGAGTTTGAAGAAAAAGATGGACCTGCTGTCATTTTTGGAGACAACAACTCTGGGAAAACCAGAGGTTATGGCTCAACTGGAAATGGTGCAATATCTTTCAGTAAAGTGGCATATGTTGAGGGACTAAAGCACAACTTGCTAAGTATAAGTCAACTCTGTGACAAAGGACATCAAGTCACCTTCCTCAACAACCAATGCCAAGTTAGAGACTTGAAAACTAACTCTCTAAAGCTAGAAGGAGTTCGAGAAGGAAATGTCTATGTGGTCAATCTTACTAAATTAAGTTCAGAACAAACTGTCTGTTTTCTTGCTAAAGCCTCTGAAGATATGTGCTGGCTCTGGCATAGGAGGTTATCTCATCTTAACTTCAAAAGTATTTCAAAGCTTGCCTCTAAAGATCTAGTAAAAGGATTGCCAAAGTTAAATTTCATCAAAGAAAAACCCTGCAAAGCTTTTCAGTTTGGAAAGCAAACAAAGACGTCATTCCAGAGCAAATCAGTAAACTCAAATGATAGGGCTCTTCAATTACTTCACATGGATTTATTCGGACCAGTCTCAACGACTAGCCTCGGAGGAAAGAGCTACTCTCTAGTGGTAGTAGATGACTACACTAGATATACATGGGTATCTTTTCTAAGCTCTAAAGATGAAACCATTTCACATCTTATCAAGCTCTTTAGACTAATCATGAATGAAAAGGGCGAAAAGATCAAGGCCATCAGAAGTGATCATGGACGAGAGTTTGATTTCTCAGATATAGACCTGTTCTGTGACGAAAATGGAATAAATCACAACTTCTCAGTCCCAAGGACGCCTCAACAAAATGGAGTAACAGAAAGGAAGAACAGGACTCTTATTGAAGCAGGAAGAACCCTTTTAGCAGCAACTTATCTCCCTGAATATTTTTGGGCTGAAGCCATCAATACTGCATGTTACACTCAAAACAGGTCACTCATACACTCAACATTGAAGAAGACTCCGTACGAATTATCGAAAGGAAGAAAGCCAAACATAAGTTATTTCCATGTGTTTGGTTGCCTATGCTACGTACTCAATAATGGCAAGAAGCATCTAACCAAATTCCAGCCAAAATCAGATGAAGGAATCTTCCTTGGCTATACAACAGATAGCAGAGCATTTAGGGTGTTCAACAAGGAGTCATTAACTGTTGAAACCTCCATCCACGTCACATTCGATGAATCAAATCCTGAAAAGAAAATATCACCATTCAACGAGTCATCAGACACAAGCTCAATGATCGAAGAACTCAAAATCGTAGAGTCTGACTCTACGACCATAGAACCAGCAACAGAAATCATTGAACAAGGAGAGGAAATTGTAGAGCACACCACACCAGATATTGGAACTCTACGATCAGAACAAGAAGCTGATTTAGAGGAACTCAGACAAGAAGGTACCAGAACAGACGTCCCTAACAGAATAAAATGGACCAAAGATCACACTCAAGATCTAATTATTGGAGATCCAAACACCGGAATCAAGACTAGAGCTGCAACCTCGAATGAATGCTTTTACCTAAGCTTTCTCTCTCAAGAGGAACCCAAGAAGATCGAAGAAGACTTAGGAGATTCAAGTTGGATAGAGGTCATGCAAGAGGAGCTAAATCAATTTGAAAGAAGCAAGGTCTGGAGATTAGTGGCCAGGCCTCAGCATAAACCAGTCATTGGCACCAAATGAGTTTTCAGAAATAAGATGGATGAAAATGGTGTGATAACAAGAAACAAAGCAAGACTGGTGGCCAAAGGTTACTCTCAAGAAGAAGGAATTGACTACGATGAAACGTATGCTCCAGTTGCCAGGTTGGAAGCCATAAGGATCTTTTTTGCCCATACTGCACACATGAAGTTCAAAGTCTTCCAAATGGATGTCAATAGTGCTTTTCTAAATGGAGAACTTCAAGAAGAAGTTTACGTGGAACAACCTCCAGAGCAAGTTTAAATGAGCATGATGGGAGAACTCAACTTCTTCCTTGGACTACAAGTGAAGCAGACTGATGAAGGCATATTCATTAATCAAGCCAAATACATCAAAGACTTATTAAAGAAATATGGCATGGAATCTGCATCTATCATGAAAACTCCTATGCCACCTGCCACCAAGCTCGACAAAGATGAAAATGGTAAATCCACTGAAATCACTCAGTACAGAGGTATGATAGGCTCACTATTATATCTTACCGTTAGCCGACAAGATATAATGTTTGCTACATGTATATGTGCTAGATTTCAGGCTAACCCCAAAGAGTCTCATCTATTAGCTGTGAAAAGAATTTTCAAATATCTTAAAGGAACTCGAAATTTAGGATTATGGTATCCCAAGAAGTCCTCCTTTGAACTTATGGGATACTCAGATGCTGACTATGCAGGATGCAAAATAGACAGAAAGAGCACAAGTGGAACTTGCCAGATGCTTGGCAACAGACTTGTCTCTTGGTTTAGTAAAAAGCAGAACTCAGTGTCGACATCAACTGCAGAAGCTGAATATATAGCCGCAGGCAGTTGCTGTGCACAAATCCTATGGATGAAGACTCAGCTTGCAGACTATGGGTTTGAGCTTAATTATATTCCTATATATTGTGATAATACTAGTGCAATTGCTATAACTCATAATCCTGTTATGCATTCAAGAACTAAACACATAGATATAAGATATCATTTCATTAGGGATCATGTACAAAATGGTAATATATCACTTCACTACATCCCAACTGAAGATCAACTAGCAGATGTATTTACAAAACCTTTAGATGAATTAAGATTTAATAAACTCATAAGTGAGTTAAGAATGTTAAATCTAGACCCTTAATATATAACATGATTTTTGGGAAGATACTAACTCTGCAGGAATAAAAGTGAGCAAGGAAAATAAGTAAAAGACAAATTCGTGGAATACACTCAACGATCGTCAAGCAAAGGATCGTAAAGTACGCTGAAGATCGTAGAGATCACTCACTCAGACCCATTATTAGAAACTCTTTTCTAATGTTCTTTTCCATAATTAAACTGATAGCTGCTTATCATATATAAGCAACATCAAGTCTAGTACATATCAACGAATTAATGTACATTCCTTGGGTCAAGCCGAGCATCCTTTATAATCTATCTCTATAGACCTTTATCTTGAATAGAATGTTAGGATGCTTCTCCTAAGTCCTTGATGGAGAAGTTTTAGACAACCACATATTTACTGATTGTAGCATCGGTATGTCATTCCTTATCGATAGTATATCAACATATAATATTAGGAATGTCACAGTGCTCCCACTAACCTTTGTACATACTTGGTTCATCCTTGTCCTTGATAAAATCAAACTCTTTTGATTGTCTCATCAAAACGGATGTTCCATCTTCGAGAAACTTGCTCCAATCTATAATTGGATCGTTGTAACTTACATATTTGATTTGCTCCATCTATATGTAGACAAATCCTCTTGGTTGTATCATACATAAATCCTTTTGTATAGTAAGTTGCAACTGTAAGTAAAATCCGAATGGATATATGCATTTTCACTAGTGAAAAATTTCATCATAGTCAACTCATTGACCTTGTTTGAAATCTTTTTACCACTAGTCAGGTCTTATAGGTCTCCACCTAGCCATCTGCTTTAGTCTTTCTCCAAAGACCCATTTTGGATTTTATGGTCATCAACCATTTCTCTTGAGTATCTAATACTCATACCTCATCGTATATATCTGGATCATCAACCACTATGATGCGTACCTTATCATCATCATTTATGATGAATCCATACCATTCAGGTATCTTCGGGACTAAACCAGATTTTTGACTTGGTTGTGGTACAATAGGTTTATCTACTTGTACAGATTTCTTCATTTGATCTGTTGTATTTTGTGGTTCTTGAACTTCTTCAAGATCTATTTTACTCTCACTAACCCTTTAAGGAAAAAACTTCTTTTCTTATAAGGTAGCTGTGAGGATCCGAATTTCCAGGATTTCTTTAATAATATTAAATGAGAATTTAATTAATAAAATTATCAAGTTTGTTAAATTATTGGTGAATTATATGTGGTTTAAAGTGAGTGAAGGAAATTAATTGGTAAATTAAATCGGTATAAAGATGATGACAAATAGTGATTGAATAGGAATAATTAAAGAATAAATAAATTGTTTAAAAACAATTTATGGAAAATAAGAGAAACTTTGATGAAATTGTTGATATTTAGAAACGGTTCTAGAGGTACAGAAATTAAATGATGTTATGAAGTAATGTGAAATATATAAAATTAGATATGTTTATATATATATAGATTTATATATATATAAATATGTTTAAGTGATAATTATAAATGCTATTAATTATGAAAATTAAGGGATTAATAATTAAATTAATCCAATGTTAAATGAAAAGCGAATGGGGAAGTTAATAAAATTATAATTATTGATTTTAGATTTAATTAAGAATTATGGTGAAAATTTAGAAATTGATTGAGAAGAAATGTAATTATATAAATTATATAATAATAAATTATATAATTTATATAAGAAAATTAAAGTGATGTTAAAAGGAAATTATAATTATATAAATTATATAAGAATTATTATATAATTTATATAAGAAAAATTAAAATAATGAGAGAGTTAATAAATGTATAATTTTGATTTTTGATTAATTGATAATTATGGAGGAATTTAATAAATTATTTAAGAAGGGAGAATGTAAATATATAAATTATATAATATTAAATTATATAATTTATATATAAAGAAATTATTGTAAATATTAAAGAAATTGAATAATAAATAAGAAAAATGAATGTTTTAAGTTATTAAAAATTATATTTATGTATAATAGAATTATTATGACTTTTATGAAAAATAATATTTCAGAAATGTGAACATGTTAATGTAACATGTTGTCCAAGTAACGAAGTGAAAAATTATGAAAAATAATTTTTATAAGCTATATGAATTATTTTATAATTTTTGGAGGTATAAATTACCTCATTTAATTACATGCATGGCGTTATGCGTGTTCAAAATTTGTCAAGTAAAGTACCCAAAAGAGGTACTAATATTATTGATAAATCATGTTATGATTTTTAGTGAATTAAAATAAATATTTTATATATATTATATAAAATATTTATTACACGTAATAATTACGTAATGTATTTAAATTTGGAAATTATCCGAATTTGGAATGTTCGGGAGAGGCTTGAGTCTGTGGACTTTTTGAGCTTCTCAAAAATAGTTAGTTGTTTGGTATTTAAAAAGGAAAAATAAAAATAAAGAAAGGAAGCAACAAAAGAATAAAACACTTTCTCTCTACTTCTTTTGCTTCCATCCGAAAATCATCACCATCATGTTGCCTCCGGAAACACCATAGCCACCACTTCCAACCGTGCACTACCATGGCCATTAAAAGAAGGATTATAAGCTTCAAGAAGGTAAAATAATTATTTTGTTGGTTTATGTTGTATTTATGAGGATAAATTAATTGTGTGAAAAATTAGTAGATAATTAGTATAATTATTCTAAATAATATTTAGATGTATACTTATGAATTTCATGATTTTTGGAGTTATTTTGTGGTAAAAAAATGAGCAAAAAAATGGTGAAATGGAGAAAAGTTGGTGCACTGTTACGACAAAGGAAGAAGAAGAAAAAACAAAAGAAGGGCTGTCGCGCCATTTTTTTTTCGGGATGCGGGTATAAAACGACGCCGTTTTGGGCGCTGAGGGGAGGCAGGCCGCGCCGTGCGCGGAAGAAGATTTTTGCCACGCCAAACGACGTCGTTTGGCGTAGGCGGAGCCGAGAAATGATGTCGCGCCATGCGCGGCCGAGTTTTAGGCGGCGAAATTACGATTTTGCCCCTGGCCTTTTCTGTTAATACCGACCGTGTCCCTTGACGCACGGAATTTACGGAAATGCCCCTGGGCTTTCCGAAAAATACCGATCCTATCCCTAGGGGCGTGAAAATTACGGATAAGCCCTTGTGCTTTTCTGTTAATGCCGGTCATGTCCCTAAAGCTGCGGAAATTACCAAAATGCCCCTAGAAATGATTTTTAATTGAAATAAATGTTTAAAAATTGTTTTAAAATTCTAGAAAATTATAGAAAAATACTAAAAATATAGAAATGATGTTTGGGCATTAAATTTGATATTTTTGTAAAAATATTAAATATTGGGGATTAATTTTTAAATATTAATCTATTAAGTTTAAAAGTTAGAAAATGATGAAATAAAATTTTTGGGACAACCAGATATGTAAAATTTTATCCGATGAGCCGGGTTGTCTGTATGGAGGATGTTTATATTAAGTTAAATAAATAGATTAAGGGACGAGGTTAATATAATTAATTATATTAATTAATAATTAGCCCGGTACCCTAAAATAAATTGTCGGGTAGGGTTAATTACAGTATAGATGATATTAATTACCTAAATTAATATCATAAGGAGATAAATAATTATTATTTGATTATTTTATGATCATAGGTTGATCGAGTTAAGGGTTTGAGCTAACAATTTAAATAACTGGACGCCAAGCAAGTTCTTTAGTCCTTTAAATGTTAAATGATGTTTGTTATGATATGTTAATATTTATTAAAATGCATACAAATTATGTGCTATGTGCTACGTGATTAATATGACAACAATGTGTATGTCGTGCAACGATATGAATATATATATGTTGCTCAAGTATAGGCACAACACATGATATATGACACACACCAAGCATATTAAGGTATGTGCTACGTGACGCATAAACTGTTGAACTTGCTGAGCCGTTGTGCTCATTACTTGCTTAATAAATATTTTTGTAGGGAAAGATATAAATTTCAAGAATATCAGATTATATAGAGACGGTTTACCAAAGAAGGTTGAGATTGTTATTATATTTGAATATTATAAATCAATGTGGATAAATTTGCCAAGTTACTTTGATATGCTATATGTACAGATAAGTAGGATCTGAATATGATGTGTATAGTTAGACTGTGAATTGAAATTATTCAATGTGAATATCATAGACGATTATGTATCTATGATTAAATGATGAATCATGAAACAAAGAATATTTATATGGATATGAATGATATTACAATTTAGAGAATGTCGAGCTTATGATACGTGTAAAAGAAAGAAAAAGTTAAGGTTGCGATCCAGGGACTAGGATCCAAATGTAAGGATTTTAAATATCCAAATATTTTAATACAATGATTGAATTGAGAAAAAGAAAAATTTATACTGAAATTTTGGTAATTGATAATTTTGAAATCAATTAATCAATTAATTAAGGTGATTAAAGATTTATTAACGAACCGAAATTTGGACGTAAGGCAAATGATGTATAATAAACATAAGATTTAAGGGAATAAAGTTGGTCGAATTTCGGGGTCGTTACAGTTGGTATCAGAGCTAGAGGTTATAACCCTTAGGAAAATGATACCTTAGGCTATAACCTAAGTAAGGAAGAGTAAAGATAGTTGCGTGTTCTGAAAACCTAAGCGTATAGTAAGCTCGTGACTCATGATTGTATGGTGGAGCCCCTTTAGCGAATGGGCGACTATAGCCTGACTAGGACAAGCTCCTCAACCATATGATTATGGTAAGTTCCTGAGCCCAAATACGTGATAAGTTTGATGAACATGGGGGGGATTAGAATGGAAAGATATAAGAAGAGAAAGATGTTCTCAGATATTGGCTAAAGTAAAGGAACTATGAAAGATATAAGAATATAAGAAAGAGATAAAGATGTTAAGAAAGATTTGAATGAAAGTAATGAATTGAGAAAATTTATAAGTTCAATTAAGAACATAATTGAAAGAATATCTGAAATGATTCAAAGATGAATCTCAAAGATAATCGGGTGACACCTGATTTAAGTAATACAAATGATAAGGTAATCCAAAACGTATAAGAAAAGATCATAATAATATGATCAGGAATGGTAGGAGGATCGTACTACGATACGATCGCAAGATAAGGAAAGAGAATAAGGAATAGAATGTAAAGCAAGATTTTGATGGGATCCAAGTGAGAATGTGAAATAATAGAAAGACCTGTTAATGGTCAACAAGGTATAGCTTGATGCTATAAAGAGATATGGTACTATGAAATAGTACAAGAAGAATTCAGAGAATGATGAGATATGAATGACAGAAAGGTTATGATAAGGGGGTAGAAAACTTGGGTACGAAATTTCATTTGAGGACTCATGTGGTGACTGAGTTGCACAATCCTTTGTATGGGCGGGGGATTTGTGTTTACTTTGTTACTATGTGATAATCATTGAAATGTCGTGCTAAGAGTTTCTGATAGATAGATAATATTAAGTTTAGGCACGAGTTCTTAAAACTCATGCATGTGGTAAGTCTATGACTCATAATTATATGGTATGTTTGAGCCCCTCAGCATATGGATAATCTTTGATTTGTTCTCAGACTACATATTGCTAGGACAAGCTTCTAAACCCATATTTTTGTGGTAAGTTCTTGGACTCATAAGGCGTGGCAAGTTTGATGAACTATACAGGGCTATAGAAAGTTGGAGTAGTTAGAAATTTTAATATGATAAATAACAATAGTCCTAGCAATGAATAATATAATTAAATGAAAGAAACGAATGTGGCAGATGTGTTAAAAATGTTAGGAAATTTAGGATATTCTCACTCTTCTAGCTTTGCTAGATTTCGAAATTTTTGCCCTCAAGTTAATTTAGCACGAATGTGTTTTAAAAATATAAATGAATTTTTTTAAGCGATTTAAAAAGTGTCTATGCTACTTGTTTCGGCTATACAAAAATATTTTTAACATCAAAATGTATTTCAAAAGAATCATCCATGCACCTTTTAGCCCGGTGTAGATGTGATGAATGACGGAATGCTCAACATGTTGTTGAGACAGTGCGGTACTATTTCGTCATAAGGTGATTCGACACCATAAAGTATGGTGTAGGAATTATTAACGACGGAATTCTCAACGTACTGTCACGATGATGCGGTAACGTGAAGTCATGAATGATTTTGATTTATAAAAGTGTGTCAAAGCTATAAGTCAATGCCATTTGATTCGGCTAGATATTTTGAAAGTTTTGACATGATGAATGTTTTAAAAAAATTCTGCGAGTTATAAATTGTTAAAAGTAAGTCTATGCTAATTGATCTGGCTAGACAAGCGTTGAAGAAATATAAGTCTGAGCTATTGATTCAGCTAGACGAATTTTGAAATATATTGAATTCATATTCTTTGAAAGTTAGACCAAATCAAATTACTTTTGAATAAATTCTAAGGCTGAGATGAACAAAAAGATTAAGAATATTGCAGGTTGATCGAATGGTCACCTGGCATATCAAGACATAGGCATTGCAGACTGATCATCTGGCGTGCCACTGTATGGTGAAACATCCATCACTTTAATGACAGATTGATCCACTGTCAGGGTTTGCAGTATGAAGTACTCGGGGAGCGAAATACTGTAAACCGGGATAAATGTTCGTTCAGCATATTATGAAAGTTTGTCCAAAATAAAAAGTTTTGTCTAAATTTTTCTTAAAATTCATCTACTCTTATGAAGATTGGATGGTAGGATGGGGTAGTATTTTCTAAATGTGAGCTTTAGGGAAAGTAATAATTATGAAATAAAGAAATTATGAAATGTGGTGGATTAGAAAATTACAGTGTGCAGTAACTACGAGAAAGGAAGGAAATAAAGATAGGTGGAATAAATGTAAAGAAATTGTGAAGTATGAGTACATAGAAATTTCGAGGACGAAATTTTATGAAGGAGGGGTAAATGTGACACCCAGGATTTTTGAAATAATTTTAAATAAGGATTACTATAAATTAAGTAAAGGTTAATGTTTAAAACTAGTGTTGAATAATAGAGGTATTAAGGAATGATTTATTAAGTGAAAACGAAGATTTATATGAAGTAAGAAAAGAAGGATGAATGTGTAAAATGTAAATGATGTGTAATAAAGAGTAAGCAATAAGTTGATTGAGTAAAGGTAAGTGCATGATTAAAGAAAAGAAATTTTCAGAGAATGAGAAATTATCTTGATAAGTACATTAATAAATATTATAAAGAAATTATAAATTTAGTTAAGAATTGAATATTCTAACAGTTATGACCATTATGGGATTATCCATGTGAGCTATGGAAGTTAATGAGGTAAAATATGATTATTATAGATTTAGTGGTTATTTATCAAGATAAAGGTATAGCAATATGCTATAAATAAAATACGTATGATTATTACGGTAATTATGATTCCGAGGACGGAATCCTGTTAAGTGGGGAAGAATGTGAGGATCCGAATTTCCAGGATTTCTTTAATAATATTAAATGAGAATTTAATTAATAAAATTATCAAGTTTGTTAAATTATTGGTGAATTATATGTGGTTTAAAGTGAGTGAAGGGAATTAATTGGTAAATTAAATCGGTATAAAGATGATGACAAATAGTGATTGAATAGAAATAATTAAAGAATAAATAAATTATTTAAAAACAATTTATGGAAAATAAGAGAAACTTTGATGAAATTATTGATATTTAGAAACAGTTCTGGAGATACATAAATTAAATGATGTTATGAAGTAATGTGAAATATATAAAATTAGATATGTTTATATATATATACATTTATATATATATATATATAAATATGTTTAATGAATAATTATAAATGCTATTAATTATGAAAATTAAGGGATTAATAATTAAATTAATCCAATGTTAAATGAAAAGCGAATGGGGAAATTAATAAAATTATAATTATTGATTTTAGATTTAATTAAGAATTATGGTGAAAATTTAGAAATTGATTGAGAAGAAATGTAATTATATAAATTATATAATAATAAATTATATAATTTATATAAGAAAATTAAAGTGATGTTAAAAGGAAATTATAATTATATAAATTATATAAGAATTATTATATAATTTATATAAGAAAAATTAAAATAATGAGAGAGTTAATAAATGTATAATTTTGATTATTGATTAATTGATAATTATGGAGGAATTTAAGAAATTATTTAAGAAGGGAGAATGTAAATATATAAATTATATAATATTAAATTATATAATTTATATATAAAGAAATTATTGTAAATATTAAAGAAATTGAATAATAAATAAGAAAAAGGAATGTTTTAAGTTATTAAAAATTATATTTATGTATAATGGAATTATTATGACTTTTATGAAAAATAATATTTCAGAAATGTGAACATGTTAATATGTTGTCCAAGTAACCAAGTGAAAAATTATGAAAAATAATTTTTATAAGCTATATGAATTATTTTATGATTTTTGGAGGTATAAATTACCTCATTTAATTACATGCATGGCGTTATGCGTGTACAAAATTTGTCAAGTAAAGTACCCAAAAGATGTACTAATATTATTGATAAATCATGTTATGATTTTTAGTGAATTAAAATAAATATTTTATATATATTATATAAAATATTTATTACACGTAATAATTACGTAATGTATTTAAATTTGGAAATTATCCGAATTTGGAATGTTCGGGAGAGGCTTGAGTCTGTGGACTTTTTGAGCTTCTCAAAAATAGTTAGTTGTTTGGTATTTAAAAAGGAAAAATAAAAATAAAGAAAGGAAGCAACAAAAGAATAAAACACTTTCTCTCTACTTCTTTTGCTTCCATCCGAAAATCATCACCATTGTCGACGCCGGGATTTCGTCGTTTCGTTTTTTAATAATTAAAAGCCCTTTTCAATTTTAGCCTTTAGATTAAGATGTGATTTTTGAAAAGGGTCGGCTTATGTGTCGATGGGGTTTCGAAATGACGATTTTTTTTTAGCCAATTGAGCAGAGACGCCAGTTGGTATATTTAAAATGGATGTACCAACTCATCCGAATTTTATTTTTTTGTAATGGCTGGCTCATGTGTGACTCCGATTCAATTCGTCCGCGAACCGAGATTCATAGAGTTCGGGGGCTTGCTTAAGCGAGGGGAAGGTGTTAGGCACCCCCCGACTTCCGTGAAATACGGTTACCGCAATCTCGATGTTTTCCTATCCTTTTAAAATTCTAAAATGTGGGAGTTGCGTGTGTGTGCGTACGTGCCTAGGTGATGGTGGTGGTGAATTTTGCATAAAAGTTGCTTGGATTTTATATGGCAAATGTGGTTTGTCGGGAAAGCGTTTAGACGTCTTTTGACCCAAATGTCAAGGCTTCGTTTTTTATAATAAAGATTGATTTTAATTTCGAAAACGATGATGTTTTTTATTAGGTGTCATTTTTAGAAGACAGCAGTTTTAAACTTTTGTCAAATAGGAATCGAGACTATACATTGCCCTCTAACAGTAAACTCTAATAAAATGAAGGCAACTTCTAGAACTCTTTAACCCTATGCACAAAGTTTAATGAAAACGTTTATTTATTTTTTACGAAAAACAACTTTTATGACATTTCAAAACCAAGTGGAGCCTTTTCATCAAACAAGGATCAAAGTTCGCCAAAACTCTTTATTTTTAAACCTCGTGAATCTAATATCCTAATTTGATTGATTTTATGCAAATCTTTATCGTTTCATTCCAAAATCATTTTCTCGCGTCAAAAGGGAAAACCAAGCATTAAAATGGTGTTGGAGTTATTCATGGGCATGTGAGCCATCCAAATAACCCCAAACGCCCACAATCGCACATTTCACTATCACGGGGCCTTAAACCCGATTTTCGACTCGATGTCGTTTTAAGGCCCAAAAATTTACATATTTACATAAAGGTGCATTGCGATCACTACATACGTAAAAGCTATAAAATAAACTAAAAGGATATCATCGGGACGTTAGGAGGAGATTCCATCCGCAATAAATCCTCCCTAACCGTCCCTAATCCACAGATCTACAACATATATTGACTACATTGGATCTAACTTCAAAATACACAAAATCAAACTATTTAAATAGCAATGCACCAAATATTTTCGGATCTACAGTAGATCCACCCAACAAATACAATAAGAACGAAATGAAAATAGATCTAACTAGATAAAACCTCAAATGCTATAAACATGAATTTTTTCACATTTCAAATGACGAAATACATGCTTTGACACTTGGAAATCACTTAGAATACCATATATAGTGTAACGATTGAACAAAAAGGAGAAGAAATCTCACATTTCTCTCTCTTTTTCTCTCTTTTTATCTTTCCCGTCGCCTTTCTCTCTCTTCTCTTCCGTCCGTCCGCGCGTCTTTTTCTTTTTTTTTCTCTCTTCCTCCAGCTCTCGGGTGGAAATGGCCGTTGTATAGGCTTCCGCAGGCAGCCGCAGGTGCAACTGCGGCTGGCCGCAGGTGCATCTGCGGCTGCCTGCTGTGGCCGCCCGCGCCAAATCCTCGGCTGCCGTGTGCCGCCCTCGAGCCGTGCAAAAGTCACCTCTGTCGGTGGCCGCAGATGCATCTGCAGCTGCCCAGCTGGCTTTTCTCGATTTCTGTGCCACGCAGCCTTGAATTGTCAATTTCTGCCGTATTATTTCGGAAGGCTGTTACTTGATGTAGAAATTGCTATTTGTGCTTGGCTTCAAGGGGGCGCTGCCCCCTTACACCCCCGCCAGCTCACCGGCGAGCGAGACTCCCGAACATCGTAAGCGTAGTGGCCAGTAGTCGCCTTTTATGATCAAATCAGGTTCTTCTGGATCAACTGTTTGTCTTGCCTCAAGTAACCTGATGCTCGTTGTTCGTTGTGGCGGCTTTGACCGTAAGTCGTTGGGGTGGCTTCGTGTTGGGGTCCACCTTCCTTTTCGCATGTCGGGTCAAGTGACGACTTTGCCCTCCTGCCAGGGTTAGTAGAGAAGTGCAAAATTTGGGTGTCTACAACCATCATGTTGCCACCGGAAACACCATAGCCACCACTTCCAACCGTGCACTACCATGGCCATTAAAAGAAGGATTATAAGCTTCAAGAAGATAAAATAATTATTTTGTTGGTTTATGTTGTACTTATAATGATGATAAATTAATTGTGTGAAAAATTAGTAGATAATTAGTATAATTATTCTAAATAATATTTAGATGTATACTTATGAATTTCATGATTTTTGGAGTTATTTTGTGGTAAAAAAAATGAGCAAAAAAATGGTGAAATGGTGAAAAGTTGGTGCACTGTTACGGCAAAGGAAGAAGAAGAAAAAACAAAAGAAGGGCTGCTGCGCCATTTTTTTTTCCGGATGCGGGTATAAAACGACGTCGTTTTGGGCGCTGAGGGGAGGCAGGCCGCGCCGTGCGCGGAAGAAGATTTTTGCCACGCCAAACGACGTCGTTTGGCGTAGGCGGAGCCGAGAAAAGGATGTCGCGCCATGCGCGGCCGAGTTTTAGGCGGCGAAATTACGATTTTGCCCCTGGCCTTTTCTGTTAATACCGACCGTGTCCCTTGACGCACGGAATTTACGGAAATGCCCCTGGGCTTTTCGGAAAATACCGATCCTATCCCTAGGGGCGTGAAAATTACGGATAAGCCCTTGTGCTTTTCTGTTAATGCCGGTCATGTCCCTAAAGCTGCGGAAATTACCAAAATGCCCCTAGAAATGATTTTTAATTGAAATAAATGTTTAAAAATTGTTTTAAAATTCTAGAAAATTATAGAAAAATACTAAAAATATAGAAATGATGTTTGGGCATTAAATTTAATATTTTTGTAAAAATATTAAATATTGGGGATTAATTTTTAAATATTAATCTATTAAGTTTAAAAGTTAGAAAATGATGAAATAAAATTTTTGAGACAACCAGATATGTAAAATTTTATCCGATGAGCCGGGTTGTCTGTATGGAGGATGTTTATATTAAGTTAAATAAATAGATTAAGGGACGAGGTTAATATAATTAATTATATTAATTAATAATTAACCCGGTACCCTAAAATAAATTGTCGGGTAGGGTTAATTACAGTATAGATGATATTAATTACCTAAATTAATATCATAAGGAGATAAATAATTATTATTTGATTATTTTATGATCATAGGTTGATCGAGTTAAGGGTTTGAGCTAACAATTTAAATAACTGGACGCCAGGCAAGTTCTTCAGTCCTTTAAATGTTAAATGATGTTTGTTATGATATGTTAATATTTATTAAAATGCATACAAATTATGTGTTATGTGCTACGTGATTAATATGACAACAATGTGTATGTCGTGCAACGATATGAATATATATATGTTGCTCAAGTATAGGCACAACACATGATATATGACACACACCAAGCATATTAAGGTATGTGCTACGTGACGCATAAACTGTTGAACTTGCTGAACCGTTGTGCTCATTACTTGCTTAATAAATATTTTTGCAGGGAAAGATATAAATTTCAAGAATATCAGATTATATAGAGACGGTTTACCAAGGAAGGTTGAGATTGTTATTATATTTTAATATTATAAATCAATGTGGATAAATTTGCCAAGTTACTTTGATATGCTATATGTACAGATAAGTAGGATCTGAATATGATGTGTATAGTAGACTGTGAATTGAAATTATTCAATGTGAATATCATAGACGATTATGTATCTATGATTAAATGATGAATCATGAAACAAAGAATATTTATATGGAGATGAATGATATTACAATTTAGAGAATGCCGAGCTTATGATACGTGTAAAAGAAAGAAAAAGTTAAGGTTGCGATCCAGGGACTAGGATCCAAATATAAGGATTTTAAATATCCAAATATTTTAATACAATGATTGAATTGAGAAAAAGAAAAATTTATACCGAAATTTTGGTAATTGATAATTTTGAAATCAATTAATGAATTAATTTAGGTGATTAAAGATTTATTAACGAACCAAAATTTGGACGTAAGGCAAATGATGTATAATAAACATAAGATTTAAGGGAATAAAGTTGGTCGAATTTCGGGGTCGTTACAGTAGCGTGTTTTAACAAACACCTTTTAGTTAGTCGGATTATAGAAACGATACCCTAAACTTTCTTTAGGATATCCCACAAGTTTACATTTATCAGATCTTGTCCCTAGCTTATCATGTCAAACCTTTTGACATAAGCTAAACAATCCAAATCTTAACATGATTAAGACTTGGTTTCCTCCCTATCCATGACTCATATGAAGTCTTAGGGACAGAATTTGAAGGTACCTTGTTTAGTAGAAATACGATCGTTTCTAGAGCATAACCCTAGAAGGATACTGGAAGATCGATAATACTCATTATAGATCATCACCATGTCCATTATGTGAGAATACCATTTCGCTTGAGATGATCTAGAAACTTACTGCTTAAATATTTCCTTCTCGATCTAATTGAAGAACTTTAATACTTTTGGTCTTTAGTTTCTATACTTCACTTTTGAGTTCTTTGAACGTTTCAAACGATTTGAATTTGTATTTCATCAAATACATATATCGAAATCTAGAATCATCAGTGAAAGTAATGAATGAATATCCTCCTCTTGCATTTGTTGTCATAGGTGCCACACACGACTGCGTGTACCATCTCTAACAACTTTGTAAGTCGCTCTCCATGTCCACTAAATGGAGATTTAGTCATATTGTCCATGATACAAGATTCATAAGTTGTATTTGATTCATAATCAAAAAGGCTCTAAAAGCTTATCTTTATACAACTTGTTTAGTCTTGTTTCATTAACGTGACCGAGTTAACAATGTTGCATGAAGGTATGATTCATATCATCTTTTTGCCTTTAGTTTGTTCAATTTGAAATATTTTTCATTTAAGTCAAGTATACAAAATTCATTAAGTAATCTACCAGTTCTAAATAAAACATTATTATTATAAAGAGAACAATGATTATCCATTATTATAATGTTAAAAACCATTCCTTGTAATCACATGGAACTGAAATAATATTTCTAAGAACTAGAACCTAGTAACAACTTACTAACTTAATAGGCTTGCCCGTAGGCATTGCTAAACTATAAGTTTCCATGGCTGATGCAGCAACCTTTGCTTCATTCCCCAGCACAAGATTACTTATCCTTTGTTTAGCTTTCTACTTCTGCTTAGTCTCTACAACGACTTGCATATGTGAGACCACCATCCGGTATCTAATACCTAAGTAGAAACTTGACTTATAGAAAGTTTTATTTCATTATGAACAAATCTATATTTGTAGCTGAAGCTTCATTAAACTTCTTCTACTTAACTACTACAACTCTCTTGCAGTTATTCTTCCAGTGTCCCAGCTTATCGCAATGAAAGCAAACTCATTTTTCATCGGGATCACTTTTATTTATGTCCATTATTTTGCCTTTATTTTGCCTTCTACTCTTTCTGACTCCTCAGAAATACCTTTGGCCATCTTCCTCCGCTTAGAAGATTCATCTACGAGTAAGACTTGGTTTTTCTTAGAAGGAAAGTGACTCTCAACAGTCTTCAACATATTTAGCTAATCAGGTAAACTGACATCTAGCTTAATAATGTTTGAAGTTCACAACATATTGTGAATTAAAGTCAGTGAGTGACTGCAACATCGAATCTTGACTCAACTCTCCATCCTAGACAACACTGGTTATCCTAATTGATCAATCGAATTGATCATTTTTAGGACATGTGTATTTTACTGTAGTGCCATTGGTTATTATAGATCGGAAGAGCTCTTTAGATATCTTATATCTAGTTGACCTACTTTGTTCACCATACAACAATTGAATGTGCAGCAATATAGTAGGTGCATCCATTTTCTCGTGTTGACGCTGTAACTCGATATTTATGGATGCGAGTATGATGCATTGAGCCACCTTTGCATCATCTTGCCATTTCATAAAATAACAATCTCTTCCTCAGAGGCTTAGTCTACAACGTTTGTAGGAATAGACAAATTAAGGACATTTGCTAGCTTTTCAGCATTGAGAACTATTCTCAAATTATTTTAATCAATCCGAACAATTCGGTTCGATTAATTTTTAGCATCCATTATGCTATGCAGTGTTAGTGAATTAAACATAGCAATATTCTTTAAGTGAATTAATAACAACATTAACATGCATTCGTTTTATTAATTACCAAAATAAATTAGGTCTTTTTTTAAAATGGTGTCTCCCACTATTTTCATCAAACTATATTACCCTCCTTATATAGTTCGGCAAATCTAGTTAAAGATTTGCTAGTGAGAATAAGGATCCTATTTCAAATGTATATAGCCTTGTGTGACACAACAAACGATATATAAATAAACAGGTAGACAACTCTTGTCAATTACATCAACATGTAACTCCTTTTATTTTGCCTCTTAGATTATTATGATCATGTGTGACACATCCAAATCAAAATTATCCAAGTTAAGTCCAACCTAGCATTTTCTTATATTAGAAGAGAAAAAGACTGTCCTTGTGTGACACAACAAAACAGTAATGTTCAATTCTTTTTATAAACATCAAATGTGATAAAACAATATCTCAAAAAATTAATATAAGCCTTGTGTGACACAACAAACTTATAATGATTATTTGATACTCTATCGTTTTACCATGCTAGAAGGCGACGTTCGATATTTTTTAATAAATATCTTTGAACGTTACAACTTAATATTATGAGTAGTAGAATAAATAAATTAGAACCATTCTAATTTTATTTAATTGAATTAAACTCTTTTAATTCATGAATTAAACAATTTAATTTATTTTATAAATAATATTTATTCTACATCATGAAGGGTTTATTAATATTAAATGTCTCATCTTGTTTAGCGCACATGCACATATATATATAAAATACGCGTCATATTAATTAACATGCGAAGCATGTTTGGATAATATATAATAAATATATATTAAGCATGCACATATAGAATACTATATTCTACTTGGATTGATTATGGACTTTTATTCTAGTTTGGTTCACTAGAGCCACCAAGTGAACCAAAAAGATCAAACCTAAGGTGCAAGAATAAATTAAATTAAATGTAACTATTACATTTAAATTCGGACTCCATTACAAACATGTCTCTATGCGCTCCTTGCTTCTTTTCTCCAATTCTTCAAAATAATTCTAACTAATCCTATTAAAATTTATTTACAATAAATAGAAACCTTGATCGACAGTCAAGGGAAAGTACATAGGAGAGAAATAGAATTTTACATCAGAAAAATTAGAAAGACGAGGTACGCAGACCCCATTTATTAAAACACATTCATTCATGCATTTAATTAAAATTAAATCCAATCATATTGGTCAATAGTCCATAATCAATCCCATTTATTATCATATATATCATCACATATATTAATAAATAATATTCATCTCATGAATTAAATAAAATATGTATTGGTATCATTTAATGGACAATTTAAAGTTGCATGAAATACAATTTCATATTGAAAATAAACCTGTTATTTTAATTATAAAATTATTTAAAAATAAACTATTTATTTTTACTATTTTAAAATTATCCAAAATAAACTCTTTTATTTCGAAATTTTAAAATCTGCATAAATTTATCAAACTGTTTGGCTAATTAATATATATTATAAATATATCATATATATTAATAATATATATATATATATATATATATATATATATATATATATATATATATTACAAAACTGCGGCAAAACCGTGGCTTTCAGCTTTATACATATATATAATACTTGGAATCCAAAACCGTAGGCATTGTTGCTTTTCTAAAAAATTCGGTATTGACACTCATTTTGGGACACCTTTATCATATCTTTACAAAATCAAAAGCATATATATATATATATAACATGAATCCGTGCGGTTTTAGAATAATAAAATTCGGTAATCATTCTAACTTTCAGCTATGGCATGAATCATGTTCGGCAATTTGAAAAATAAAACAATTCGCAAATTTTTGTTCCGCGGATTAAATCATCAATTCACGGATTGGTTATTTTTCTAAAAAATAATTTTATACAATAAATTATTCTAAATACATACCCAAACATATATGAAATTAAAACAATTAATAATTCGCATAAATTTGGCTCTTGATGCCACTGTTGGTTTACAAAAATATGACATACATATAATCAAATTATATAAGCGTAACGGAAGCAAGAAAATCAGATTTTAAAATTTTTGTACAAACCAATAACTCGGATCTTTCTTATGCGACTATTATTAATTGAAGAAGGATAAAAGAATTTATACCTTTGTAGAATCAAGCTTCCACGGGTACAAGTTCATCTCCCTTTAATCCTTCACGTTCTTCTTCAAATTCACCAATTAGATTTCACGGATCAATATTAGCTCCCCAAGTGTGAAGCCTCTAGAGGTGATCCACCAAGAGATCTATGAATTAAAGAAGTGAATTTTAGTTTCTCCAAACCATGGGTGGCTAACCCTAATTCTCTTTCTCTCTCTAACTCCTTAGATCTAGAGAATTATGGAGTACTCTCTCTATCTAATGAGAGAGTGTGTAACCTTCATCTATGATAAGACTCCTCTTATTTATAGATATAGTCAACCCTCCTAAACTATTTAGGATTAAGGTTTTAATTTAATTCCCAATTTAATTAAGAACTAAATTAATTAATTATAATTCCTAAACTATTTAGGAACTTAATTATTTAATAATGAGAGTACTTCTTATTAATTAATTAATTATTATAATTATAATTCCTGAACTATTTAGGAACTTAATTATTTAATAATAATATTACTACTTATTAATTAATTCCTAAACCATTTAGGAACTAAATAATAATACTAGTAATAATAATAATAGTAATAATAATAATAATAATAATAATAATAATAATAAGACTCCTCTTATTAATTTATAATTAGTATTTCTAAAATACTAAATTATAAATATTAAGCTATTTAATTTATTCTATCATCATAGTAAATTAAATATACTTAATTTATTATTACGATTATGACATTCACTTCTAAAATAAATATTACTTTTTTTGCGGTGTGACCCTTTAGGTTCTCCATATTAAACCGGTTGTATAATAAATAAATTAGAACAATTCTAATTCATTTATTACAAATTAACTCTTTAATTCAGAATAAATAATTATTCCACAATAAGGGTAAGTCCCCTTAGCGATTAATCGACTTTTCAGATAATATAGATTTCAACATTTGATCGTAAAAGAACCTTTCAGCAAATAGTTACCGTACAATTTAATCCTTCTACCATACAATGTCCCAATCAAATATAAGACACGAAATTTCTGTCAAGTCTTATTAATTTGATCATATGCATTTCAATTCACAAATACACAACTCTAATTAATATAAATTAGAAACTCATTTCTAATTCCATTCAACCATGGTCAGGGATTTCTGAGTTGTCACTTATTGAATCGCATAGGACATTTTCTCCCTTTACTGAAAGTGGTAGATCCTTTGTTGATCATTCACCTATCTCCATGTGTACCTTATTATACCCAAGCATATCCTTTGATATACCAATAGGTCTTAAGGAATATGTCAAAGTATAACTTAGTACACACAAGATACTATGATGATCTCAAGTCCAAGGATCACTTGTACGACTATCACATAAGAAACTCCTATTGACAGAGAAGTAAAACTCCATTAGGTGTTCCTTGAGCGAGTCACGTTCAGTGAACTTATTCTCTAATAAGCACCTACATACTTGCTTTAGTGTCTCTACACAAATGATTATGAGATCAATCATCCTCGTCATAAGAGCAAGCATAATATGTACCAATCTATCTGGATCTACTAATCCCCTTTTTAGTGATCCAACGATTAGGAACAATTTTAGTTTAGAGCTATCTTGAATTTAGATCTCATTAGCATGATCCTCATCATGATTCTAAAAGCATTGCTCAAAAACTATGGGTTTATCCATTTGATTAATTCAAGTAATTAAGCATGAATAAAGAAATGCCTTGATACTTTTATTAATAAATGAACAAGTTTACAAAGTATATGCTTATCACATCAAATGTGATTGGCTTGAGGGCATACTACTTTCATCATCTTCATATATTTTTCTTATTTTGCTACATTTTTTTTTCCAATGGACATCGATGTAGTTACAATGATATTTTCTGAGTTATTGTAAAAATGTTAGAGCAAGTAATAGGGATTCTCTTATCCTTATTGACATTTGATTCAATCAACCCATCATAACTCTAACTAATTTAATACATCAATTATATGCATGTAAGTGCTCAGGGTTTTAAGTACTGTAAATACTAACTATAATTAAGAATCAAACTCACAATCATTAGTCATCTTACTAAAGCTAAAAATTGACTTACCATATTAAAATCACAGGCTATTCTTTAATCACTGATATCGAAAAAATTGCTCAAATTAAATCTTAAGATGCAATAATTTTCTTATGTGCTATCTGTTTTTGTAATTTTTTTTTCAGTTTTTAGTTGTTTTGTTTTTATTTTTTAAAACACATATAAAACATGCATGATCCTAAATCTACTAACTAATGCAAACAAAACACATATATGCAGGCAAACCTATGTAACACATGCAGAAAACATATAAACATCTACCCTAAAACTTAAGTTAGATAATGTCCACATTGTAAATCAAAACAGAAATCAAAATGGAGGACTACCCTTATAAGTCAATCATCGTGATTGACCTCGTCATCATCGACCTCATCCTCTACTGTGTCACCACTGACGTCTTCTTCACTTTCTAGATCTGGAGATGGATATGGAGACAAAACTGGTACGTCCGGAAGTTGAACATTCACAATAGACAAATCCATCCACGCTAAGCATGTAATCAACGCATTGTTAATATCAAAATTGTGTCGATGCATCTCAGTTTGACGTTGAGCCAGACGATGCATGTAGCGCTCGATCTGAAAATGGCGTTGGTCATTGCAACGATTCTCTCGATCCATTCTTCATTACAACATCTGGATTTGTTCACTGATAGCATGAAGTAATGGATCCCTTGAAATCGATGGTGTTGCAGGAGCAAGGTCCACGCCAGTCGGTGGTACAATGATGAATCCCAATCCTCGGGGATGTGACACGCCTCCTTTCTAAACATGATATCTCTGAATTAAATTATGGTCAAGGAGAGTCGTAGGGGGCTGTAACAATTTTGCCGCTCTCCAATGTACTCCAGCCTATTGGCACAAGCCAATAATGAGAGAAGGATGAGGAAGACCACCAGATGTAGCCCCTTTCATATCCCTCTTGATCGGCGCCTCGATCACTCGTCCCACGTCAATGTCTAATCCGATGATAATGGCACGAATTGATATGGGTGCACGACATTAATTTGGCACAGAGAAAGGCATACCAATTTTTTTTCGTATCTACTCAAGTACTTGAAAGGAAATGACTTCACCCGACCATTGCGTAAATTTTTCTTCCACTCCTTACCCGGCTCACATAATTCCTGAATAATATGGTCATAGTTGGGCTTTAAACTCGCAAACTAACAAACGTCAATGCGCCTTAGATTGTAATATTCATTTATAGTCGCTCGACTGAATGACACTTTCTTGTCGCATGCCATTATTTCACACGCTGGTGTATCTTGGGCATTGACATATAATTCCTTAAATATGGTTGTTACTAATAGATTCGAATGATCTGTAAAAGTGTCCCAGCCTCTCTTGTAAACCATGTCTGACATTTCCCCTTCTTCTAATATTGTTGGTTGAAGTCCCCTTTCTGAGACCAAAGACCTACCGATAAGCACAAGATCAAACTTGTTGGCTGCTTCGGGGCTAATAAATTTCTTCCTATCAAAAGCCCGTGATGATGAAGTCACTTCCCCTCATTGTCGCTTAGGACCCATGATAGGCTAAAACGAATTCAAATTTGCCCAAATACCTATTAAAGGAACAAAATATTCTTTGTAGAAATTTATCGAATAGTTTATGTGTGATACTATGTTTCCCCAAACTGAAAAATTACAATCGATGGTTCAAGCACACAATGGAACACCCCTTTAGAACAGTAGAACCACCACCAATCAGCCACCCAAAACCCCTCAAACTCCTATAATTGGCTAACACAAACCAACTAGGAACCCAAGCAAAATAAGTGAAATATGGAAGCATAAGAATGAACAAGTAAAAGTGTTTGCAATTAAAATCCTAATTACCCATACTTGTTACCTTACTCAAGCAATTGAAGTCCCCAAGTGAATTGGAAAGCCGAGTCCAGTGGATACTCGTGAATGTTGACGGTGCCTGAACGTGGTGTAGGAAGATCGTGGGTCGGTGAAAATGGATGTGGGTGGTGTATAGTTTGATCGGGAGGAGAGTGTAGTGGGTGAAGGTTTTGGGGATAATGGGATAGAGGTGTAGGTACTAGATAAGGAGAGAATGAAAGTTCAAAAAGGGGTAAAAAGTTTGGTCTAATAGTCCAATCAAACAACTGAAGGTCGGCTATATAATTTTTTCAAAATAGACCAACTAGTTCGGGGCCCTTTTTTGAAAATTGAAAATAGGGTCGGGGCCTCCCAAGTAGAAAGGAACAACATTGGAACCCATTTTTGAATACTAAAAACTGGGTCGGGGCCTTTATGCCTACTCTCCCAAACTTGGATTTCCACTATTAATTAGCTGCAACACAGATTCTCCTACAAGAATCAAGACTAACAAGACGTAACATGTTATCATCATAAGTATTCTAAACTAAAATTTATTAAAATTCTAAAAATGGAGAAATTTAAGCTAAAATTTAGAAAATGATAAACTACAATTGTGTTGCCTCTAAACAAGCGCTTTTGTTTAATGTCATTTGCTCGACATTTTTCTGCTGTCAACCTGGATAAACTGGGTCCACCAGACCTAGAATCTCAAAATTTTCCACTTGATGTCCTTTATAAAATATTTTGAGCCTATGACCATTTACTTTGAATATTTTTCTTGTATTGGGTTATGAATCTCTATAGCACCATGAAGAAAAATATTCGCAACAACAAATGGTCCTTCCCAATGAGAACGAAGCATCCCTAGAAATAAATTCAATTGGGAGTTGTACAAGAGGACCTTTTGGCCAAGCGTAAAGGTTTTCCTTAAAATTTTCTTGTTGTGGAACGCTTTGGTCTTTTCCTTGTATAGTTTCGATCTCTCATATGCTTCATTCCGTATTTTCTCCAGCTCTTGTAACTGTAGCTTCCTATGTTCTCCAGCTTGATCCATGCTCATGTTACACTGCTTGAGTGTCCAAAAAGCCTTATGATCTAACTCCACTGGTAAATGGCATGGCTTTCCAAACACAATCCTATAGGGTGACATTCCTATAGGGTCTTGAACGTTATCCTATAAGCCCACAGTGCATCTTATAGTTTCAGACTCTAGTCTTTTCTATTTGGCTTGACAACCTTCTCCAAAATGGACTTTACTTCTCAGTTGGATACTTTAGTTTGGCCATTGCTCTGTGGATGGTAGGCAGTAAAAACTTTGTGTATGACATTGTACTTCTTGAACAGATCTGTTAATGCCCGAATGCAAATGTGTGCCTTTATTGCTGATGATAACCCTTGGGGTTCCAAACCTAACAACGATGTTAGACTTGATAAAATCTACAACAACGTTAGAATAGTCAGTCCTGGTGGCTTTAGCTTCCAACCATTTTGAAACGTAATCGACAGCCAGAATAATATAGATATTGCCATAAGATGCAGGAAATGGTCCCATAAAATCAATGCCCCAAATATCAAAAGTTTCAACAACTAAGATAGGGTTTTGTTGCATTTGATTCCTGCTTGATATATTTCCTGTCTTTTGACAATATGCACAAGACTTACAAAATAGATAAGAGTCTTTGAAAGTACTAGGCCAAAAGAAACCACATTCTAAAACCTTGTGAGCTGTTCGTTTAGGTCCGAAATGACCTCCACAAGCATAAGAATGGCAGAAAGTTAGAATAGGCAGAAACTTAGTATTAGACACACATCTTCTAACTATCTGATTAGAAAAAAAAATTCATAAGTACGGGTCATCCCATACATAATATTTTGCATCACGCTTTAGTTTTTCTTTTTAAAGTTTGGAAAACTCACTTGGTATATATGCATTAATTAAGTAATTCACAAGATTAGTATACCAGGGTACAGACATATCAACGGAGAGTAGATACTCATCTGGAAATGAATCTTGCAATGGTAATGTTTCTTCCTCTTTGATCAGTCTGCTCAAGTGATCGACCATCAAGTTCTCTGCTCCTTTCTTATCTTTAATTTCCAAGTCAAATTATTGGAGCAGCAAGATCCATCTTATGATCCTAGGTTTTAAGTCCTTGTTGGTTAGCAGATACTTGAAAGCAGCATGGTCAGAATAAACAATAACTTTAGTACCAAGAAGATAAGATCTAAATTTGTCTACAGCAAAAACAACAAATAATAAAAAAATTTCCGTTGTAGAGTAGTTAATCTAAGCATCGTTCAAGGTTCTTGAGGCATAATAGATGGCATGCACAACTTTGCCAATACGTTAGCCCAAGACAGCTCATATGGCATAATTGTTGGCGTCACACATGATCTTAAACGGCAAGTTCCAATTTGGTAGCTGTATCACAGGTGTTGAGGTCAATAGTTTCTTCAATTTGTCAAATTCCTTTTTGCACTCATCATTAAATTGGAATTGCACATCCTTTTTTAGCAACTCACACAGTGACAAAGCTATTTTTGAGAAGTCTTTGATAAATCTACGATAAAAACCTGTATGACCAAGAAAATAACGACTCTCATGCACACTGGCAGGGTAAGGCAAAACGATACTAATCTCTATCTTAGTTTTATCCACGTCTAAACCTTTTGATGAGATTACATGTCCAAGTACAATACCTTGTTCTACTATAGAATTACACTTTTCCCAGTTAAGAATAAGGTTAGTTTCTAAGCATTTATCCAGCACACGAATCAAATTATATAAGCATGCATCCAAAGAATTACCATGAATTGTGAAGTCATCCATAAATAATTTAATGTAGTTTTCAAGAAGATCATAAAATAACACCATACATCTTTGAAAGGTATATGGGGCATTGCAAAGTCCAAAGGACATTCTTCGATAGGCGAATGTGCCAAACGGACAAGTGAAAGTGATCTTTTTCTGATCCTCTAGCGCAATCACAATTTGGTTATAACCTGAAAAATTATCTAGAAAACAATAATACGGCTAGCTAATCTTTCTAGTATTTGATCAATAAAAAGGATAGGAAAATGATACTTTCTTGTTACAACATTCAATTTTCTATAATCAATACATATTCTCCATCCTGTTTGCATACGAGTAGGCACTAACTCATTATTTTTATTCTTAACGATAGCTATACCAAATTTCTTTGAAACTACCTGTACTGGACTCACCCATTGACTGTCTAAAATAGGATAAATAATACCTACATCAAGTAATTTCAAAACCTCCATCATGGGTGAATTCAACCTTCTTTGAGCCTTTCTTGCTGGCTTAGCTCATTCTTCTAAGAGAATGCGATGCATACACATAGTCAGACTTATACCTTTAATATCAGCGATTGTCCAACCAAAGACTATGATATGGTCCCTCAAGACTCTAAGTAATTTTTTTTCTTGGACTTTGGTCAGATTGTTGACAATAATCACTGGTAGTGTATCTTCTTTCCCTAAATATGCATACTTTAAATGAGTTGGTAAGGGCTTTAATTCTAATGCAGGAGCCTGCACAATAGAAGGTAACAATTTTTCATGAGACACAGGCAATTAGATGGAAGAAGCTGCATACTTATTTGGAATTTTTGATAAAGAATGTAGTGCAACTATTGTATCCTTCAATTCTAAAGTGTGCTCAATCTCTTCTTATTGTTCTAGCTTCAAACTATTAGCAATAGGGACCTCCAAAGTTTCCTTATGTATTTGATCGAAGGATTTCTGCACCAAAGAATCAATGACATTAATAGCAAAAACAGAATTAACATAACTAGGGTACCTCATGGCCTCATAAATGTTGAACTGAATCATTTCGCTATCAAACTCCATGGTCAATGTCCTATTATGTACATTAATCACTGTTCTCGCTGTTTTCAAAAATGGCCTCCCTAACAGTATATGAGCAGGATTTGGAGATGTATCATCCTCCATATCCATAATATAAAAATCTGTAAAAAAATATAAGCTCATTAACTTGCACCAACACATCCTCAATCACCCCTTCAGGGTAAGTATTAGTACGGTCAACCAATTGAATAATAACACCAGTATTCTTTAAAGGTCATAGATTTATAGAAGCATAAATAGACAATGGCATAACGTTAGTTAATGCTCCTAAATCCAACATAGTTTTTTCAAATATGGTATTACCTATCTTGCAGGCAATTGTGAACATAACTGAATACTTACATTTAGGGGGCATTTTTCTTTAAAGGACTGCTAATATATTCTCTCCAATAGTCATTTTTCATCGTCTTTTAACTTCCTCTTGTTAGTGCATAATTCCTTCAAAAATTTGGCATACCTTGGAACTTGTTTAATTGAGTCTAATAAAGGAATATTCACCTCTACCTTCCTGAAGGTCTCCAAAATCTCATTCTCTTGCTCATCCTTCTTTGGAGTTCTGTGATTCTTGGGGGGGGGGGGGGGGGGGGGGGAATGGTAAATGATTAATCATAAGCTGAATAGGAGGTTTAGGGGTTACCTTCAAAATTTTGGCCTCATTCTTAGCCTTTTCCTCATCAAATTCAACAGTAGCCATTGGTGTGTCCATATATTTTCTACTCCTTAACGTAATGGCACTTGTGTTTTCTCTAGGATTGATAACAGTTTGTGAAGGTAACTTTCCTGAGCCTTGAGAATCTAATCGACCAACGGTTATAGCCAACTGACTTGTCTAACTCTCTAGATTATGAATGGAAGCTTTTGTTTATTGTTGAAACTGTTGTGTATAGTTCATGAAAACTTTGAACATATCCTCCAGAGATGTCCCAAAATTTGCAGGTGCTACTTGTCAAAGTGGGTACTGCTGTTGAGCTGGTTGAAAACTTTGATGCCTATTCAGAAAGGCATTTTGCTGTGGTGGTCTATTTCTACCATAGCTCAGATTAGGATGATCTTGCCATCTTGGATTGTACGTGTTAGCATACGGATCATATTTGCGTTGAGGTTGTCCTTAAAAATTACCCACTGCATTGGCTTGTTGTATAGTGTCATCATCTTGTAGTGTTGGACAAGTATCTGTAGTATGATCTATCAACAAGAAAATCCCACAAGCTCTTATAGTCAGCGTATTTCCTGTAGTCATTTGACGAACCATAGTAGTCAAGTCTGAAATTTGACATTCCATATTGCTCGAGCCAACCTCATTCACCCTCTTTGGTGTATAGTCTATCCTAGTTCCATACAGCTGTGAGTTAGTTGTCATGTTTGCAATTAAGTTCCTTGCATCCTATGGAGTCTTATCTACCAGTGCTCCTCCACTTGCTGCATCAATCATGCTCATATCCATTGGCAACAATCCCTCATAGAAGTATTGAATTAGGTGTTGATCGTCTATTTGATGTGGTGGACTTGAATCTCTCCCAATATTCGTAGAGAGTCTCTCCATTGAACTATCTTATTCCACATATCTCCTTCTTTATGTTAGCAACTCTAAAAGCAGAAAAATGCTTCTCCAAAAATAGTCTTTTCATGTCATTCCATAATTGTATCGAACCCGAAGGTAGATAATACAACCAATCCTTTTCCAAGTCCATCAATGAGAAAGGAAAAGCCATTCGCTTGATTTGGTCTTTCGTAACTCCTTGTGGCTTCATGGTGGAACACACCACTTGGAACGCCTTTAGATGCTTCTAAGGATATTCACCTGTAAGACCATGAAAAGTATGCTAAAGGTGAATTAGTGATGATTTCAATTCAAAAAGAGCATCTAAATTAGGATATTCAATACACAAAGGTTGTTGGTTAAGATTAGTAATAGTCAACTCCCTTGAAGTTCTGTTGTTATTAGTAGTAGCCTTTTTCACTTTTTCAGAATCACTTGATGAATTGTTTGACAGCAGTTCAAGCGTAATATTGAGGCTTGGTAATGGTACGAAAGCTTCTTCCAAATCTACAGTTAGTCTTCTAGCTTGACGAGTTTCCTTAGTTTTTTTTTGCAGTCTTCTCTATTTTTGGATCAAAATTCAATTCATCGGGTTGAGAGGATCAAGTCATAAACTACAAATAATTAAAACAAAGAAAGCAAAGGATAAATTATAACAAACACTCCCCGGCAACAACGCCAAATTTTGGTAGCTGTCGTTAGCACTCCAAAATTCATCATCACTTTCAATCACAAAATTAGTATAATTACAAGTAAGGGTCGAACCCACAGAGAGTGATATTGCTTCAATAAATTTCAATATTTTATGTTTCTAAATAACAATAAATAGATGAGGGGGTTTTGAACTATAATTTTAACTAATTAAATTACAAATAATCAAATTAAATATTAATAAGAGAAATCAATAAAAAAGAATCTTCAGTTCAGTGTTGCCTTTTCACCATTAACAAAATAATAAAGTTTAACATTAATCTTTTCATTTCCTTCAATAAGACTAATAACCCTAGGTAACCACAATCATTCAATTACCCGAAATTCTCCTTATGTTTTAATCTATTGTAGCAATCGCATCCAATAAATCATTACTATCATACAACCTAGAACTATCAGTCTAGATTTAATATAATAATAACACTAAGAATTAGAGAATTAGATTATTTCAAGCAACAATCATACAATCGCAGATTATTTAACTTGCCTTCTTAATAACCATAATAATATTCAAAAATTTGACCACAATCAAATATTACTAATCATTACTTATGATCAGATACAATATTGTTTGCTTAATACTATATCTTAATATAACAGATAATAAAAACCCAATCAATTTAACTGGTCACATTAAATCAATCAAATCAAATATCATTCATCAATTAAAGTAAATCATCAAGAACAAATCTCATATAAGAAGGAAAATATAATATAAACTTAATCAAACCATTAATTGCTAATAATGTTCAACATTCCTTATAACTGAAAATAAAGAACTTAGCCTGTCAGAATTGAAATTGCAAAATAACCTTCAATCATTGCACTAGTGAAAAATCTCTCCAAAAGTTGGGTTACAATCATAATGTTCTCATCTATTTATATTCCTCCTAACTTTCCTAAAAGCCTTCTAAAACATAGCAACCTTGAAAGTCTTATTTGGAATCAATTTTAGCAAGTCCACGAATCAGCCCACTTTAAGTCACCGAAGAGGGCCCCCGTCCTCTTTTAACACTACCAAACAGGGCCCTGGCCCTCTTTCTGGCAACTTAATTACAAAAATGCCACTAAGCCTTGATTTTCCCATTTGTTGATGTTTTCTGCAAGATAAACATAAAGACAAGTAAAACACTATTAAAGAGAGCAACTATCTAAGCCCAAAAATATCCAATTCGTAGGGTATAAAACCCACTCATGAAAACTCCAGGAAAGAGTATTCGCTAATGGAATTTTTTATAGCTTTGGTAACTACATAATCTGTGATGAATGACTAAGATAGGCAAAGCCAATACTTGGGTCAACTTGAGGCTAATATTTATAGGTTGCGGTGGCAGGCTTGAATGGATGAAAGCCTGTAAAAGCAAAAGAAAACAGAAAATTAAAACATTTAAATCAAGACCGAATTGATTATAACTAATATTAAAATAATTATTAAACTCATATCCTAGGTAACGGAGTCAAAAACTTACACAAGTATATGATAGAGTTAAATTATACGATATTTTTATTCCCTAATACTTAGTTTTTATATTTATTGTGTGCTTAAATGTTTAATTATTTAGTTCATTTTGGTTTTAATAGGTTTTATAGGATTTTAGTTAATTTATGTTAATTTAGGTAATTTTATAGTATTTTTATATTTCTTTTTATTTATGTGTTTTTATTTATTTTTAGTGTTTTAGGTGTTTTATTTATTATTATGTGTTTTTAGGATTTTTATTATTTTTATATTATTTTTATTTATTTTTAATTATTTTATATTTTGTAGGAAAAATAAGCTTGGGGGCAAATCTGTAAATTCTGCAAAAATCTGATGGCATTTTGGTAAATAACCAGCAGAATCGCAATTTCGTAATTAAGCAACATGGTGGCAGAATCGTAAATAAACGGAAAACTCGTGTCCGCGCAATGTGCACACGGGAAACTGTCGCACGAAAGGAAACGACGTCGTTTCATCAAAGCTTCCGCGCAATGCGCGCGGTGATGCTGAACAGTAGCAAGAACAGGAACAAAACGACGTCGTTTAGAGCTTCGAGCCGCGCAATGCGCGGGCGTGCATGAGTTGACCGGGTCACTGTAGCGAAGGGGCTGTTTGGTTACGCGTTAATTGGTCAGAAACATATTATTTCGCGGATTGAGCATTAATTTGATTCCAAATTGAGTTTTAATTCCAAATAGTATTAGGATAATAATTATTTTGTTTTTCTTTTATTTTTATTTGTATTTTAAATCCTATTAAGGTTTGGAAAGTGTACTTCCTACTAGGGTTAGGAGGATTTTGGAGCCTATAAATAGAGGGTTTGAGACACAATGTAAGGGAGAACTTTTCTAATAAGAAAAATTCTCTCTTCTATTCTTTGATACTCTCTACAATTATGAGTAGCTAAATTCTTTTTCTTGGTTTAAGTTATTGAAGCCATCAAGATTTATACACTGTGAGATCTAATTTATTTTAATTGGTCAATTTATATTTTGAGTATTGAATATTTTTCTGTGTTTAATTTTATTATTAATTCGTTTAATTGCTAGGATGCATACTAGTTTATTATTCGTTGAAATCTATTGCTAAATTAAATATCAAATCCGTAATTGTTTGGTCACTTTAATTTGTGAAGCAACTAAGATTAATAATTATTTTGCTTATCAAAATATTGTTATATCTTAGGAAAAATATTCATCTAAATTAAATGGAGACGCTTGGATTATGTTGTTTAGTTCAACGATCTCTTTATTTCCTTATGCTGCTACTAGGTTAAATCTTTAGCGCTTGTCTGAGATTATTTAGTCGTAAGGGTTATTTAGATCACTTGTTTCTACTTAACTAAAATTAAGGAGAGATAGGAAAATTATTCGAATGGGAGTAATTATTCCACGTTGAATATTTAAAATATGAATTGATTTATTCTTGCATAGTGATCAGTTGTAAATTCTTGATGGTGGATATTGACTTAAACCAAGGCTTTTTCTTCTCATTTATTTCAATAAATTACTTACATATTTATTTTAGTTAGTTTTATTTAAATTATTTCTTTGATTCAAAAACCCCCCAATTCTTGTTTGCAAAAACATAAAATTAAATAATCATTCTCTGTGGGATCGACTCTTACTTGCATTAATACATTAATATTTTTTCCAAAGTAAGATTTTATTTTTGGGTGCTTGCGACATCACACCAGTATACGTGATTAACAAGCAATATATAATAAATATAGAGTGTCGAACCCACAGAGATCTATGCCTAATAAATTTTAGTTACTAATTTTATATCAATTCAATTTTATTTAAACAGTCCTAATTTTTAAGTATGATTAAAATTAAATTAAAACTAAAACTGAAATCCAACATAGAGATTGAATACCAGATATTAAAAGCTTAAGACCACAATATTCCCAATTATATCACATGAATCTATTATCTATATTACCAACTATTTAATCCAACAGAGTTTTTAACTAGGAATTCATGAATATTTATTAGATTTTTTCTAATGATCTTATAAAAATATTTACTCCAACTAATTTGTTATATTCCTATGCAAAATAAAAGAAATAAATTCATTAAATTTCAATTCCCAATCAAGTTACATGTAGCGTATATATATATATATATATATATATTCATATTCTATATATAACCCTAGTTATTCAATTATACCGAATAACTAATAATACATGCTATCACATTCAGATCAAACCCTAGATTTCATCTTCTAATTTCATCTAGGGTAGCCCACTAATTGCTGGACAAACAATCAATCAATATGTACAAAACATGATAGACAACTTCATATGGATCACAAATTGAAAAAATAATAGATATTCAATTCTCGATAGTAAAAGGTTCGATTGTAGCCTTAATATAGAATTTAATTCATAAGGGAATATAAAAACAAAACAATCACAATAGTCAACATTTTAGAGTAAAAAACTGAGAAAAGATAGTGAAATGAAGAACTCTAATGGGATCTCTTCACCCTCCAATTCTCCGTCTTGATCTCCTTGCGTGGCTCCTTGATTCTCCAAGTCTTCAATTGTGATCTCCAATCCTAATGAAAAAGTCTCATTTCTAAAAGCCAGTCTTCAATATATAGTACTCCACCAAAGTTAGGCTTTTAAGCATCTAAAACCAAGTAAGAATTAACAAAACTGTAAAAAAATCGCGAAATTGGCCCAACAGATTTTGCGACTCAGTGCCCCGGTGCTGGGAATTGTATTGGTTGTTGTTATCCAATTTAGATATTGACAAATACGAGCAAATATACGTGATCAACAAGTAATATAGAGATAAGTCGAGTTGAACCCACAGAGAACAAATACTAATAATCATATCAACTATCAATTTTATGACAGCTTAATTCTATTTAAACAATCGCAAATTTTAATTACGAAATATTTAAACTTAAAATTAAAACTAAAATTAACTATCAAGATTGAATACTAGATATTAAAAAGCTTTTAAGATTATAATTTTCCCAATTGCGTCATAATAATCTCATCATATTATTTCCAATTAATTAGCCAAATGGATTGTTAACTGAGAATACTTAATTATTTATTAATCTTGTTCAAAAATTAATAAAAAAATCTACTCCAATTAAATTGCTATATTACTGTGCAACCTAACTTGAAACAGACTCATTATGATCAAACTCTCAACATGTTACATATGGCATATAGATATATTCACCCTATACACTATTAACAAATTCACACGTTATTATATCTAGATCTATTCTTAGATTTTGTTTCCCAATTCCATCTAAGAAATTAAATAATTGATGGCTAAACAATTATAAATTAAGCACAAGATAAAATAAACAATCACATATAAATCAATTAACTAAAAATAAGATGAATCAATTAAAGTTTAAACAAAAGGTTCCATTATGATCTTAAATAAGAAATTTAGTTAAACATCGTGCAATTAAAAACTAAAATCATCAAAGAAAATACCATCACAAAAATTCACAAATAAAAGAAAAGAAGAAAGAATAAACTTTGATGAATTTTCTCCTTCTCTAGCCTCCATTTTGATCTTCTTGTGAAGTTCCTTGATTCTATAAGTCTCTAATTGTGATGTCCAATCTCCGTGAAAAAGTTCTTTTTTGAAGTTTCTAAGTTTTCTATTTATAGTTTTCCATCAAAATTAGGCTTTAGAGCATTGAAACCCTACTAGGAATCACCAAAATTTGACTCAACTACTGAATTGGCCTGATATGATTCTGCTTTGAATGCCCTGGTGCTCAACTTTGACTTATTTACCAATATGCCACTACTTCCTTAAAAAATCCATATGTTCCCCTCCTTTGCATTTTCTTACAAAATAACATTAAAAAATAAATAAAATGCACCAAAATTAGTTAAAAGATAGCAACATACTAAGTCTAAAAGTGTCCAACTTGTAGGTGTAATTCTCACTCATCAAATACCCCCAAACTTAAGCAATTACTTGTCCCCAAGCAAAACAAAAGAAATAAAACAAAATGCATGCAAACTTCACACATGATAACCTAAACAACTCGAGCATTAATCAATATAATCAATAAAAGGTGGCCTCAAAGATTTAACTCAAATAAAATTTCAAACTCATGCATCATTCAAAAATTAACATATTACCAATCTCACTTCATTTTCAACCCTTTTTGTGTGTGTGTGAATTCAATGCATTAACCTAATCAAAACTCAATCAAACTCATGAATTACAATACTCACTGAGAGATATCAATCAGATATAAGAATTACAATGCACCTCTATAACCTACTTTTCACATATTTTATTTATTCTCTTTTTTTTTCACGAATGCGTCTTACGCTCCATTTCGTATATATATTTTTCTCTTGGCATGTGCAATGTCTGTTTTTATTAAGCTTTTTAGAGTCACCCATGTAGCGAACTTTCCACCAATGACTCTTAAACCAGTTGGCTTTAGGACACTAAGTGTAAAGATACTCCTAAGGGCTTACTTGTCCAAGTAACTAAGGCCACAAAAAAAACTAGCCAAGTCTTCTTATATCCATCCGTTTATCCATATTATTTTTTTTATCTTTTCTTGATGGACATTGAAGCAGTTATGTATACATCTATTTTTTAAAACATGATCAAATAAGCAATAGAGGTTTGTTATAACCTTCATAAGCATCGAATTCATTAAACTTAACCTAAGTCTTAACCAGATCAACACACTGAATATGTGCATTTTAAGATCAAGAGTTTCTAATAAAGTGAAAATGACAAACAGCTAAGAGTCAAATTATCAATCATTATCCATTTTATTAAAGTTATTAATTAATTCATCAAGTTTCTATCATTGGTCAACATAGTGTTTCATGTATCAATATGTTACTCAAGTTGTCCTAAATGCAAAAAATAAAAATAAAATTGGATTTATATAAAATTGGATTTATATATAAACTATATGTAACATGCAAAACATCACATAGACTAACAAAACATGCACTTAATCTTAAAACATACTATGTCATGCAATTATATGCAAATTATATGAAAATAACAATGCAAAACAAAATTTAAAAATTTTACTATGAAAATGCAACCTAAAATGCAAATATGCACAAATGTCACCACCCCCAAACTTAGACTAAGCCATGTCTTCGTGCGAAAAGATTAAGAAATCAAACTAAAATTGAGCCATGTCCTAATCAGGTCAATCGTCGTGATCGACCTCCTCACTGTCTTCCTCTTCATTATCTAAGTTTGATGGCAAAAACATCGTCAAAGTCGGTGGCTCTGGAAATTAAATAGGCTCTACAGTCAGATTCATGTTCGCAAATATTTCCACCAACGTCATGTTGAAACTGGTATTATACGCGTGCATTACATCTTGATGTTGGGCAATCCGGGTATTTTGATGAACCAGCTATTCATGTTGTCAATTTATCCTTAGCTGCAACTTCATAAACTGTTTATCAAATTTTTATGACAATGTACCCTCGAAAGTCGAAGGCGCTGCCTTAGTAGGATTAATACCCATAAGTTCCTCCTCAGCCTGCGGTTCAGTTTGCTGCATGATAAACCCCAAACCTCTTGGGTCAGACTCGCCCTTTCCCATACCTTATATCTAATAATCAATGAATGGTTTAGCGACGGCATCAGATGCAAATCACTTTCCTACTTGACGCCTGCCTACTGGCATAACCCATAAATTAGGGATGGGTGTGGTAGTCCTCCCCTGGTTTCGTTCTCGATAGCTTAGATGATAGACCTCTTAATCACCTCATCCACATCAATATACTTTGCACTAAACAGTAGAGTAAAATCGCCCTTTCCTTTGTGACATCGCTAACATGTGTGGAAGGCATTAGTTTAGCACAAATAAAGTACTAACACGCTTTTCCATAGCGACTTAGTGTAGACAGCAAGAATTACATGGCTGCCTTCTCCTTCACTTTCCATCTTGTACCCGTTTGACATCGCTCTTGAATGATTAGATCATAATTCAGGCCATTCCTCGAGTATTCAGCATATTCATCCCTTTCTAACTCTAGCAGATAGTAATACTGATTATTGGCATCGCTATTGAAGGACACCGTCTTGTCTTGCAGTTGTACATCAAAACGTTTGTGATCCTTTGCGTTGGCATATAATTCCTTAACTACCAGAATCAACGCTGGGTCAGACTGTTCAGTAAAGGTGAACCACTCCCTCTCGACAATTATAACAGCAGTTTCATCGTATTAAGTTTCATCGGGTCAGAGTCCTCGCTTTGGAATGATCGTCTTGTTAGCTAACTTGGTAAAATGGTCGAAAGTTTCCTTACTTATGAACTTCTTCTTATCGTAACGCTTTGACTTTTTAGAAGACAATCTTTCACGCCGCTGACGTTTAGATGACATATTGGTTTCCTATAAACGGTACATAGTCAAAACATGATAACCTCATTCAAATTAAACTCAGAATATGCTTCACAATTACAAGATGAAAGCTTGAACAATACTAGTATCAACATAATGAATAACGCCCCCAAACTTGATTCACCACCTATGATTATGTTAATTATACCATGTTGTAATCACATTATATCTTAAAGACCAATATGTAATAACCCAATTCAAAATTAGAACTAATTTAAATCAATTAAGCTATTTTTCTTCTCACATACATTTTATCGAACATATGGTGGGCATTAGTTAAAACATAACATTGGTGTGGTTATTCTTCAAGTAATCTAGCCCAATATTGATCACAACATGTCCCAAACAAGTTAAATATGGAAAAACAACCAAAGTACATCAATAATTTAACCCTAATATAACTTGCATGAATAATTCCATTAAAATTGCTCTTACCTTGGTTGAAGAGAGAAATTGGGCTAAAATGGAGATTTATGAGAACTTTGTTCAAGTTGTAACACTTCAAAATCCTTGAGAGTTTTGATTTGTGGAAGAAGCAGAAGATTTAGAAGAAGAGGGCTAGGGTTTAAGTGTAAACAGAGAGATAGTTCGAATTAGATAATAAGTGGGAAAATAGAACAAAGTCACTTGAAACATGTTTTTTAAAAAACAAAATCTGACCTTAAGCACAGGGGCGCTCAAGTTGTATAGGCTTTGAGCGTCGGGGCATTCAAAGCAGTATGTCATTTTCCTAGTGGACGTTGGGCGCTCAGGCTCAATGCAATATTCTATTTTAAAAGTTGGGGCATTCAGACCAGGCTTATTTGGGCGCCGGGGCGTTTAGCATCGACATGTTCACATTGAATGTTTCTTTTCCTTTCCCAACTCACAAGCTAGCCTCAACTTTAACACATCATTTTAACCTTGAAATCATAATTGAATCATGGATTTATATACTAACAAGGATAATTCATATGTAAATATACTAAAAACTCATATAGTCTATGAATTGAATTAAATTGAAATGAATCTAAATGGAACAAAAAAATTTGGGTTGCCTCCCAATAGCACTTGGTTGAGAGTCTTTCAGCCTGACTATGTCTTTCTGTTCTTGTTATCTTGGGTTAAAATTACGGTTTGATGACCGCTTAATGAGCCATCCCTTTGTCATTCCTTTGAAGCAGTTGATTTTATTGTAGGGTTGGTGACTTTTCATCATCACACTTTCACCCGTCTAAGTCAACTGAGATAAATTATACTCATCCATTTTACCAGTGCTCTTATTTTCAACTACAGTGACTTGGAAGCATTCTTCAGAATAATCCGGAAACTTCAGTGGCTTAAATACATAAAACTTCACCTTTTGATCATTGACCCTCATTGTGAGCTACCCTTTTTGCACGTCAATGATAGTTCTTCATGTGGCCAAGAAGGGTTATCCCAAAATGATTGGAATATTTTCATCTTCTTCATAGTCTAAAACCAAGAAATCTGTCGATAGAATTGGCTTGTCCACCTTTACTATAACCTCTTCGACAATTCCTCTAGGGTAAGTTATGGACTTGTTGTCCAATTACAGTGTGACATTTGTAGGCTTGGCCCCCTTCAGTCCGAGTTTCTGATAGATGGATAGGAGCATCAGGTTTATGCTAGCCCTCAAGTTATATAGGGCTCTCTCGATGAATTGGTTACTGATTGTACACAGAATCATAAAACTCCTTGGATCCTTAAGTTTTGGAGCTAACTTCTTCTGAAGTATCTGCATTCCTCCGTTAGCGCCACCGTTTTAAATTTGCTTAGTTTCTTCTTCCTTGATAAAATATTCTTCATAAACCTCACACGTTTCGACAAATAGAATGTTGATATGTAGCTTTTGAATACTTATAGAAACTTTATGAACTGTTTATCTAGTTTTGATCTCTAAAGTCACTGCGGGAATGACACTGGAGGCACAAAAGAATTCTGATTGCCTCCCGTAGACTTACTATTAGATTTCTCCTTTTTCTTTTTCATAAGATCCCCATCCTCATTGAATTTCTGATCAACTTTGTTATCATCCTTTTGTGGTTGCTTTGGGATCTCCTTAACAGGCTTTGATAATTCTTTTCCATTCCTCAAAGGTAATTGCCTTACAATGCTCATATTCGTCCCTCCTTGGATTAGTTTTAGTATTGCTAGGTAATGCTCCTTGAGGGCGATTGTTGATAACATTAGCCAACTTCCTTATCTTATTTTCCAAATTTATCATTGTAACATCATGACTATTCTTCCAAGTGTCTAAATTATTTCTCCACGTTTCATTTTCCTTGATGTACTTAGTGACAATTTCCTCGAGGGGGTTGGGTTTAATAATTGGGTGGATACGTTTGTCGTGGAGCTTGAGGTTGGACTTGATTGTCTTTCCAGGAAAACTTCAAATGATTCCTTCAATTAGGGTTATAGCTTTTCGAATTATTGTCATATTGTTGCTGCCTGTTATAGTTCCCAACAAACTGCACTGATTCAGCACTGATTGCACACTGATTGATCGAATGATTCCCTGCATAAAGCTCACACACCATGGCCATATTCTGAATAGGCGCCACTAACATTGCATCAAACCTCTTTGTCAAAGTAGCCATTTATGCCGCCAAAGTAGTAATTGCATCTACCTTATGAATACTCGTTGTTCTTGGTTGATAAGTTATTGTTGTAGGCCACTGATAATTATGGGTTGTCATATTCTTGAGTAAATTATAGTCTTCCTTATAGTTTTTAGCCATCAATGTTCCACCCGCTGCTGCATCTATACTTGTCATCACTTGACTAAATCGACCATTATAGAAAGTTTGTACTTGTAGCAACTTGGGAATCCCGTGATGGGGACACCTCCATAGTAAATCTTTGAACCTTTCCTAAGCTTCGTAAAGTGACTCCGAATCATGCTTAACAAAAGAGGTGATATCGTTCCGCATCTTCACCGTTTTAGCGGGCGGGAAAAATTTGGCAAGAAACTTCTATGCCAGACCGTTCCAAGTTGTGATGACTGTAACTAGCTCTTGGCTTTGTCACTTAAAGTGAATGAGAATAGTCACAATCTGATTGCATTCTCTATCACCCTATTATATTTGAACGTGTCATATATCTCCAAGAAGCTGACTAAATGGTCGTTGGGATCATCATTTGGCAAACCTCTTAATTGAACCTAATTTTGGATCATTTGGATTGTGATTGGTTTGATCTTAAAATTGATTGCATTAATCGCAGGCCTTGTGATACTTGACTGAATCTCCGTCACTTGCGACATGGCATAATCCCGTAGTGATTTCTGCTCTTCTTCAGCCATCCTTTCCTGATTATGCATTATCTCATGAATGAAGTTGTGAATCCTTCAGAACTGTCGTTCAATCTCGTCGTCAAATGGTATTGGTTCCTGAACTTTAGACTGCGTGTGCATACACTAATTAGAAGTACCTAGGCTTTAACTTCGGGAAAACTTAGTTTTACGTACATTAGCGAATTTTACGGCTTTGGTAACTATGTAATCTGTGATACCCAAGATAGGAAAGCCAACACGTGGTTTACACTCGAGGTTAAGATCAATACTTTGCAATGGCAAACTCGAACAGATGGAAACCTACAAAAGCAAACAAAAACAGAAAATTAAAAATGTTTAAATTAAAACTGAATTGAGAAAAACTAATAACGAAATAACTATTATAACCATTCCCCGACAACAACGCTTAAAACTTGTTGTCCGATTTAGATATTGATTGACAAATACGCGCAAGTATATGTGATCAACAAGTAATATAGAGATAAGTCGAGTCGAACCCACATAGAACAAGTACTAATAATCATATCAATTATCAATTTTATGACAACTCAATTCTATTTAAACAACCGCAAATTTTGATTATGAAATATTTAAACTTAAAATTAAAACTAAAATTAACTATCAAGATTAAATACCAGATATTAAAAAGCTTTAAGATTATAATTTTTCCAATTACGTCACAATAATCTCATCATGTTATTTCCAATTAATTAACCAATTGGATTGTTAACTGAGAATACTTAATTATTTATTAACCTTGTTCAAAAATTAATAAAAAGATTTACTCCAATTAAATTGTTATATTACTATGCAACCTAACTTGAAACAAACTCATTAAGATCAAACTTTCAACATGTTATATATGTGGCATATAGATATATTCACCATATACACTATCATGTTACTCTTCCTAGAAAGAATTAACAAATTCACACGTTATTATATCTAGATCTATTCTTAAATTTTGTTTCCTAATTCCATCTAAGAAATCAAATAAGTGTTGGCCAAACAATTATAAATTAAGCACAAGATATAATAAACAATCCCATATAAATCAATTAACTAAAAATAAGATGAATCAATTAAAGTTCAAACAAAAGATTTCATTGTAATCTTAAATAAGAAATTTAGTTCAACATCGTGTAATTAAAAACTGAAATCATCAAAGAAAATAACATCCCAAAAGAGTCACAAATAAAGAAAAGAAGAAATAATAAGCTCTGATGAATTTTCTCCTTCTATAGCCTTTACTTTGATCTTCTTGTGAAGCTCCTTGACTCTCCAAGTCTCCAATTGTGATCTCCAATCTCCATGAAAAAGTTCTTTTCTAAAGTCTCTAAGTCTGCTATTTATAGTTCCTCATCTAAATTACGCTTTAGAGCATCCAAACCCTACTCGGAATCGCCAAAATTTGACCCAACTGCTGAACTGGCCCAACATAAATCTACTTTGAATGCCTTGGCACTAGATTTAGGCGCCCCGGCGCTCAACATTGACTTATTACCAAAATGCCATTGATTCCTTAAAAATTTCAAATTTACCCATCATTTACATTTTCCTATAAAATAACATAAAAACAAATAAAATGCACCAAAATTACTTAAAGATAGCAAAATACTAAGTCTAAAAGTGTCCAATTCGTATATATAATTCTTATTCATCAGTTGTAGTGCCCATGCGCCGCACTTACTAGAAATTATAAAAATGCCACTAATAGTCCAGAATTTCCAGAATTGCCCCTCCTTTGCCTTGTCCTGCAAAATAACATAAAAAACAAATAAAATGCACTAAATTTACTCAAAGATAGAAAAATATTAAGTCCAAAAGTGTTTGATTCGTAGGTATAATTCACACTCATCAAAAAACATATTAAAGAATTGCAACTTCATATCATCCCAATCCTGGACTAACCGTTTTTCCTGATTATAGTACCAATTAAAGGCACTATTCATGAGTGTTTTGTTGAACTCCCTCAATAGAATATTATGGTTGCTCACTTCATTATGGCCCAACCACGGGGACATTGATTCAACAAACCTGGCAATATGCTCTCAGACATTCCCTTTCTCTCCATTCAATTTAGGGAATTGTGGAGGGTGGTCAATATATCCTGCCGGATATGGCTATCTTCTTATGTGTGTTAGGTAAGGTGGAGTAAAGTTTGATTCTACAGCTCTGGTTGTCTGCCTGCGAAGTTAGTTGATCACACCAATCATGTTATCTTTGGTTGCATACTAACTTGATGTCGACGCCGGGATTTTAGTCGTTTTGTTTTTTAATAATAAAAGCCCTTTCCAATTTTAGCCTTTAGATTAAGATGTGACTTTTAAAAAGGGTCGGCTTAGTGTCGACGGGGTTTTGAAATGTCGAATTTTTATGAGCCAATTGACCAGAGTCGCCAGTTGGTATATTTAAAATGGATGTACCAACTCATCCGAATTTTTGTTTTCGTAATCGTAATGGCTCATATGTGACTCCGAGTTAATTGGTCCGCAAACCGAGATTCATAGAGTTCGGGGGCTTGCTTAAGCGAGGGGAAGGTGTTAGGCACCCCCCGACTTCCGTGAATTACGGTTACCGCAATCTCGATGTTTTCCTATCCTTTTAAAATCCTAAAAATGTGTGAGTTGCGTGTGTGTGTGTGTGTGCCTAAATGGAGGTTTATGGTGAGTTTTTTGCATAAAAATTTGCTTTTATTTCATATGGCCAAATGTGCTTTGTCGGGAAAGCGTTTAGGCGTCTTTTGACCCAAATGACGAGGCTTCGCTTTTGTAAGAAAGATTGATTTTAATTTCGAAAACGATGAGGTTTTTTATTAGACGTTGTTTTAGAAAACAATAGTTTTTAAACTTTTGTCAAATAGGAATCGAGACTATACATTGCCTTCCACAGTAAATATAAATAAACGAGGGCAACTTCTAGAACTCTTTTAACCCTATGCACAAAGTTTAATGAAAATATTTATTTATTTTACGAAATCATTTTTCTGTGACATTTTAAAACCAACTAAAACCTTTTCATCAAATAAAGATCTAAGTTCGCCAAAACCCTTTACTTTTTAAACCTCGTGTATCTAATATCCTAATTTGATTCTTTTTAGAAGATCTTTATCGTTTGCTTTATTTTTTGGAAAATCGTTTTGTGTCGTAAATCAAAACAAGCACCCAAAAACGTGTCGGGGCTATCCATGGGCATGTAAGCCATCCAGACAACCCCGAACACACACAATCACATGGCTTACTCTTATTATTACGGGGCCTTAACCCGATCACGATTTGGTATCGCGTTAAGGCCCGATGTTACAAATACACCACAATGGACCCTATACCGTGATTACATATACCGAAACGTCCGTCATCGGGATTCGATCACGAGGATCTCCTCCCTAGGCTCACAATCGCCAAATCACTACACAACCAATACTCAATCAAATCTAACAATATTGGACATCGCTATCACATTACATAACCCAAATATCACAAACTCAACATTACGAAACTCTCATTATCATAACGAACGAAAAAATATCACCGTACGGATATCATCGGGGTGTTAGGAGGAATTACGTTCCGATGGAACCCTCACTAACAACACCTAATCCACGGATCGTCGTCGTTATCACAACAATAACTACATCAAATAACCCAATCACAACAATATGCTAACAATACAAACAACAAAAAGAAAACCCAAGAACACACCCTTTTCACCTTGCAAAAAGACGATTGAAGCTTCGTATTTCACTAATCGAACCACAATACAAGAACACTCAAGTGATTATCAAAGGGAGATGAAGATTTGACACTAATCTAGCCAAGAACCGAGCACTCCTCTCTCCTCCCGCGCTCTCTCTCTCTCTCTAAAATCTATTTTTCACTTCTTTTTTTCTTCTAACTCTCGGGTGGAAATGGCGATGTATAGCCTTCCGCAGGCAGCCGCAGGTGCAACTGCGGCTGGCCGCAGGTGCATCTGCGGCCGGGCTCGCTAGCCGTCCGCGCCGTTTCCTCGGCTGTCGTGTGCCGTCTCGTCGAGCCACGCACTGTCCCGTTTGTCGGTGGCCGCAGGTGCATCCGCGGCTGTCCGGCTTGTTTTTCTCGATTTTCGTGCCACGCGGTCTTAACTTGCCAATTTCTGCGGTATTATTTCGGAAGGCTGTATTTTTGCAATCCGAAAATCCCTGGGAAACGTGTCATATTGTTCTGGGAGGCTAGTTCGGAGGGCTGTGACTTGAGATAGGATTTGATAATTGTGCTGGGCTTCCAGGGGGCGCTGCCCCCTTTCCACCCCCGCCAGCTCACCGGGGAGCGAGACCCCCGAATATCGTAAGCGTAGTGGCCATTAGTCGTCTTTTGCGATCAACTCAGGTTTTTCTGGATCAGCTGTTCGCCTTGCCTCAAGTGACCGGATGCTCGTTGTCCGTTGTGGCGGTTTTGACCATAAATCGCTGGGGTGGCTTTGTGCTGGGGTCCACCTTTCTTTCCGCATGTCAGGTCAAATGACGATTCTGCCCTCCTGTCAGGGTTAGTACAAAAGTGCAAAATTTGGGTGTCTACAGCTGCCCCTCTTTATCATGTTTATGGAATAGTAAGTGAAATGAACTTGATAAAGAAGTAGGCACCCAATGCATGATAATGGCAACATGTGTTGATTGATGCAACATATATACATTAATGATGCAACATACATATCAATAGTGCAACATATACATATTAATGATGCAACATCAATATCACCGGTTATTGTCTCGAATGGACTCGCATCGCATACTCATCAAGGAAAACTATTTTTCTTTCCTTTTATCGTATATCGCATATCAAATATCAAATCACACCTAATTGCATATGAAATTGCATATCGCCCTGCTTCTCATATGACGTATCGCAAATCGCATATCTCATCTCATCGCATCGCACATCGCATCGCATTGCATTGTTTTAGTCATCATCGGATCTTTCTCCAACGGTCATCGCATCGTCATCGTCGGATCTTTCACCACCGGTCATCGCATCGTCATCGTCGGATCTTTTGCCAACGGGTCGTATCGTCATCGTCGGATCTTTTGCCAACGGGTCGTATCGTCATCGTCGGATCCTTTGCCAACGGGTCGTATCGTCATCGTCGGATCCTTTGCCAACGGGTCGTGTCCTCATCGTCGGATCTTTTGCCAACGGGTCGTGTCGTCATCGTCGGATCCTTTGCCAACGAGTCGTGTCGCATCGTCATCGTCGGATCCTTTGCCAACGTCGTCATCGTCGGATCCTTTGCCAACGGGTCGTATCGTCATCGTCGGATCCTTTGCCAACGGGTCGTGTCGTCTCTGAAGGGTCGTTTTTGGGTTGGTCAGGTATCGTCTCTGACGGGTTGGTTTTGAGTTGGTCAGGTATCGTCTCTGACGGGTTGTTTTTGAATTGGTCAGTTATCGTATCTGACTGGTCGTTTTGAATTGGTCAGGTATCGTATCTGACTGGTCGTTTTGAATTGGTCAGGTATCGTATCTGACTGGTCGTTTTCGGGTTGATCAGCGACTGGTCGTTTTTGGGTTGGTCAGGTATTGTATCTGACTGGTCGTTTTTTGGGTTGGTCAGGTATCGTATCTGACTGGTCGTTTTTGGGTTGGTCAGGGATCGTATCTGACTGGTCGTTTTTGGGTTGGTCAGGTATCGTATCTGACTGGTCGTTTTTAGTTTGGTCAGGTATCGTATCTAACTGGTCGTTTTGAATTGGTCAGGCCTCGTATCTGACGGGTCGTTTTTGAATTGGTCAGGTCTCGTATCTGACGGGTCGTTTTGAATTGATCAGGTCTCGTATCTGACGGGTCGTTTTTGAATTGGTCAGGTATCGTATCTGACTGGTCGTTTTGAATTGGTCAGGTCTCGTATCTGACGGGTAGTTTAGAATTGGTCAGGTCTCGTATCTGACGGGTCGTTTAGAATTGGTCAGGTCTCATACCTGACGGGTCGTTTTTGCATTGGTCAGGTATCGTATCTGACTGGTCGTTTTGAATTGGTCAGGTCTCGTATCTGACGGGTCGTTTAGAATTGGTCAGGTCTCGTATCTGACGGGTCGTTTAGAATTGGTCAGGTCTCGTATCTGACGGGTCGTTTTTGCATTGGTCAGGTATCGTATCTGACTGGTCGTTTTGAATTGGTCAGGTCTCGTATCTGACGGGTCGTTTAGAATTGGTCAGGTCTCGTATCTGACGGGTCGTTTTTGCATTGGTCAGGTATCGTATCTGACTGGTCGTTTTGAATTGGTCAGGTCTCGTATCTGACGGGTCGTTTAGAATTGGTCAGGTCTCGTATCTGACGGGTCGTTTTTGCATTGGTCAGGTATCGTATCTGACTGGTCGTTTTGAATTGGTCAGGTCTCGTATCTGACGGGTCGTTTAGAATTGGTCAGGTCTCGTATCTGACGGGTCGTTTAGAATTGGTCAGGTCTCGTATCTGACGGGTCGTTTTTGTATTGGTCAGGTATCGTATCTGACTGGTCGTTTTGAATTGGTCAGGTCTCGTATCTGACGGGTCGTTTAGAATTGGTCAGGTCTCGTATCTGACGGGTCGTTTTTGCATTGGTCAGGTATCGTATCTGACTGGTCGTTTTGAATTGGTCAGGTCTCGTATCTGACGGGTCGTTTAGAATTGGTCAGGTCTCGTATCTGACGGGTCATTTTTGCATTGGTCAGGTATCGTATCTGACTGGTCGTTTTTTGGGTTGGTCATGGGTTTTCACTGACGAGTCATTTTTATAATTGCCGGGTATCGTCTCCGGAATCGTTGTGTATTGTCCCAAATGGACTCGCATCGTGTTGTACATCGTAAAAATGCAATAATTCTAGAGGAGATTTTAAAAGGAAAGCATACCTGAATAGTTTGTGGGGCCTCCCTGGGATTCGTCCTCGTAAATCGCTTTTGCCAGTCATTTCTTTTGGTTTGACTTGTCATTCTTGGGGTTTGTCCTCGTAGATCGCTCTTAATAGCCAGTGCTTTTGAGCTTTGATCCTTGTTGATTAGCTGAAGGTGCTTCAGACAGTCATTTTGCAATTCCTTGATGTTCCATAGATTTTGGGTGTATCGGATCGTAGAAGTTTCCCGCTGTCATGTCTTTCCGATCAATGGCACTGGCATTCGCGACGCCGACAGTCTCGTACCTGTGATTTTTCTTTCATGTATAGTTTATTTTGATATATACATGGATGCGCAGATGTTATGCATGGATCAATAGATATGCTTGGATGGAAATGACCCCTGTCTAGTCAAATGATACAATTTTTCACGTGTCGTTCTTTTTGACCACTCAGTTGTGTCATTCCTTATTTGGGGGGACAGTTTCTTGACTTCAAGGTTGGTTTATTGAATCGCATGCCCCTGATCGTTTCTCTGTTGGGAAATTGTATATGTCGTTTTGAATGCCCAATCGACTTATCCCGGGCTCCTCATCCTGCTCACAGATCGTCATGTCTTCGAATTTGGGATGCAGGGACTTCCTCTGATGCTGGAGGATTATGCCTAGATTCTGGGCTGATATCTAGGTGGTCCTCTTGTCATTTGGTCGTATGTATTGACCACTCTTGACCTAAATCGGATTGAGGCAGTCCATTTGCCTTTTTGCAATGACCGACGGCCATGTTGCCCTTCCTCGCCTTTTAATCGATCAGCTCTGACGTCAGGAATTATATCGCTCTTGCATATGCTCGCTTGAGTATCGAGGTAATGTCAGCATGCATCAGGCTGAGTTCGTCAAAATCCATTGATGGTCGTGGAGGAAGGTTCGTTGATGAGGAGTCGGATATAGACCTGTGCCCCTTTCATTTCCATGATTTTTAAGATGCCCCAGCCTTTACTCATGTTCTTGTCGAGGATTCGCATGGGAAGTCATTTCGTTTGTCCTGCCGAGTTACCCACACCGATTCATATCCTGCACAAGTAACAAACGCTAAATGCTCGACCGTTCGGGTCGGCGGGGTTAACTTCGATATTACTAAACATCTCAACAGTAGAGCAAATAAAATGGAATGCTCATGATTATGCAATTTAGCTTGTGTCCGAGATGTTTTCGTCTTATCGTAAAAAACTTGGCATCGAGATGGATCTTTTCTTTCGTAAATCGTGAGTGGATTAATTTGACATTGAATGAATTGTGAATGTATTAAGTCACTCTCGATGTCACTTCTTTTTTCTTTTGACGAGTTATGAAATCGTAATAAAACATTTAAGCATTCATGGTCAATATACGTGAGTATGATTAAATTCAAAACTACCTTCCTTTATCAAAGGTACTCCGTCCTCATTCTCGCTATCGTTATTCACAGAATCAACGTCATATGGCAAGTGCACTGTGCGATGCATCCTTCAATTAGGGGCCTCTTTTCCGTGACTTTAGATGAGCCTCTCTTTTTTCTCTAGTCGAACATTTTTCTTTCTTTTTCTCGACTCTGCCTTTTCCTTTTCGCGTCCACTTAACTTGTCTCGTTTTCTTAGGCTATTCAGAGTTACCCATTTAACGAGTTTTGGACCAATGACTCCCAAACCAGACGGCTTTAGGGTATTGGGTGTAAAGACACCCCTTCGGGTTTACTGGCTCGAGTAACAAAGGCCACGCTTCGATACAAGTTAGATGGCTTATTGCATTTATTCCTCATCTGACCCTATGCAAGATTCGTTTTCTTAGGCTTGAGTTACCCATGTAGCGAGCGTTGGGCCGGTGACTCCCAAATCGGACGACCTTAGGGCACCAGGTGTAGAGACACCCTTTAGGCTTAATTACTCGAATAACCCCTGCCACGATTCGAATCTGCTCAGGTCTCTGCAGCTGTAATGCTCGTTTTCTTCGGCTCTGAGTTACCCATGTAACGAGTGTTGGGCCGGCGACTCTCAAATCAGATGACTTTAGGGCGCCAGATGTGAAGACACCCCTCAGGCTTATTTACTCGAATAACTCAGGCCACGATTCGAGGCATTTGATTCACTTCTATTTACCCTCCAATTCTGCATCAACTGTCATCTTATCGTCATAGCTTTATACCCCACATCTGAAAGTTGGCGCCAACACAAAGTGCAGACTTGCCTATGAGGTGGATTCTGCTTCGAACGACACTTCGAAATCAGGTCTTTGTTGAACAGTTTTAATCATCTAATCATACTCACAAGTTTGCTCCACGGATGCTTGTTAGAATTAATTCGATTCCTAACAAGTCAAATAAAATTTTCTCTTTCCAAAAGTAATGTTAGCGTTAAACTATGTGCAGTCTTAATATATGTACAGGGAGACTGGAAAGAAATGAAGAGATGAAATGAGTTGTATCTTACCTGTGGGTCCTTGTATTCTGAAAGAGCTTTGACTGGACAGGACCAATTGATCGTACAGCTCTGATGATGTTGTCGTAGGTTGACGAGATCGCACCATAGATGTCGAATCGTGCACTATCCTTCCATGGATGATTGATGAATGCCTCAGTGCCGAGTCGTCATCGCTTTCGAAACTGCCCTAGCTTTGATTGTCTGTCAGGGCCATTGATTCGTGGTGTCTTTGACAGGCGGGCTGATGAGATGCTGGGAACCCAAGAATCCTTTGCTTTTGATTAGGTTGGAAGTGTACTCCGATGGTTTGACAGGAGAACAAGTCGCCTGAGTCATTGATCGTTAACTGTAAAACCATCGAAGGGTTCTATAGATTTTTGCAAGGATTAAACCGCGCCAAAGTGGCTGCCTACGTACTCCTATAGGAAGAGGAGATCAGGTCTTACGTAGTTCAGGCCTGATAACACACAAGATTGTTTTTTTTTTTTTTTGTTTTTTTTTTTTTGTTTTTTGTTTTTTGTATTTTGTTTTTTTTTTTTTTTTGTTTTTTCCAGAAAACATAACATCATAATGCACAGAAAATAAAACAGGCTATAACATTAAGTAGATGATAACGTCCCCACACCCCCTTTTTTGGGACTCACAATCGTATCCTTGGAATTTACCATTTCATGGTTCGTTGAGGCTCGACAATCCGTTCGTCGGTGGTCAGGCTCCCCATTGCGGTGATCTCAATGTCGCATGCCATTTTTAGTTCTCATCTTTCGATCAGATTTTGAATTTGGTGTCGCAACACCCAACACTCTTCAGTATCATGCCCTGGTGAGTTGGAATGATAGAGGCATATTTGTGTAGGATCGTATCGTTTAGACTTGGGGTCTGTCGGTGGCAGCAACTCCGTAATCTTTCCCCGGCTGATCAGAAGATGCAATATTTCCGCCTTTGATTTGCTTAACGGGGTGAACTTTCGATCTTTTGGGAATGCTGCTTGATCTTTCCCTTTTGAGGGTTCACACTCGTCCGAGCGATTATCAAGGCTCCATTGGTGGCATCGTCTAGCATCTTTATTAGTTTGATTTCCCTGCCCTTTCAGTCTGTTTTGATCTTCTCGAGTCAGCCGATTTTCCTGGGAAGGATCCTGGTTTGAAATTTTTTTGTCCTCTTCTTCCTTTTGGTCTCTCAGTAAGTGGGTGAAGAGTTGCCTCGTAACATTATGTTGGTGTACCACCAGGTCTGCTAATTGTTTCCCTTGATGTCTGATCAACTTCAAATCTTGCTTAATGACCTTAACTTCCTCTAGACATTCCGATCTAAGGACATTTGTTTCGCTCATTTGGGGGTATTCTTCGATCTTTCGTATGTATTTGCAATTGGGGTCCACCCCGACATTTCCTGACCCAATCATGTTTCCCTTATCTGTTTCGTATTGTGGAAGATGGTTGGTGTTGACATCTGGTCGTTCAACTACAATGTCCCCCCTATCGATCAAGTGTTGTATCTTATGCTTTAATGACCAACAGTTTTGAGTATCATGCCCAGGAGATCCTGAGTGATAAGCGCATTGTTTGCGGGGGTCAAATCGTTTGCCTCTTGAATCGATGGGTGGAGCTAGCTCAGTGACTTTCTTCTGGGCGACCAATATTGCCAATACGTTCTCAAGGGACTCGCCTAGAGGAGTGAATCTTCGACTATCTGCTCGTTCAAACCTCCTCTGCCTGCCTGGACCCTGATTGAATGCGGCATGCCGCTGTAGTTGCATATGGTTTCCATTTACCGAGCTGGGGGGACCATTGTTGGGTGTCCACGATTGTTCGCTGGATCGGATGGCCTCTTTCATCTGTTTCATCTTTTGGCTGAAATTACTTGCACTTTTGTTCTCGGGAATAACAATAACTTCCTTCGGCTGCTCGATTTTAGGAATTTCTTGGGTCGTCCTGTTTCCCCGTGATGATGGCCTAGGTGGATCCTCGGGTGACTTCGATTTCAACTTGAAGTGCTCTTTTAGCATTATGGTCAATTCCGTCATCTGATTCTTTACTGCATTGAATTCTTCCCGAGATACGGGAGCCGGGTTAGGATTAGGGTTCTCAGCCATTTCGACTGTTGACTCTCTGGCTTTTCTGGATCGAAGACGAGTTTGGGGAGCAATCCTACAAATACAATAGCCCAAGTTTAGTTTCGGGGAATGACACAAGTAGATGCATGCTAAAGCAAATATTTTTGTGTTTTTTTGGAGCTTATTTAATCTTTTCCTGCAAAACAGTGTTAGTGTTCCTTTATTTTAGCTTTAGTCAATCAATGCGCGATCATGATGCTCTCCAAGCTGTCCCTGTAAAACAGAGGTTAGTATTTTTATTTTGACAGAAGTGGTTGGTACAAAATGATTGACTACAGTATGATATTATGCGCGTAAAGTGTAAAAGGATATGAAGAGACTTTCCACGCGATGGGTTTATTTGAGGCTGACCTACCCTAAGTTACTCTCGCGGGCTTTTCGGCATGAAGGTTCCCAGATCTTCGCAACATACTAGACGGGAATAAATCCGGTCTTTCAATTGGATTGGATCTGAGTGGATGCTTTTCCTGAGCCTCGCCGGGGAGCACCCCTTTGAGTCCAGTAATCCACATCCGACGGGTTTGCCTCAGGAGGAGGAACTGCTTAACATACATTCAACATTCATTCATCGTTCCTCACCGTATGCATATGATGCTAATAAAGTAAAGCTTTGAAAAGAAATCGCAATCACACCATTCACATACACGCACAAAAAGGTAATTTTAAAGCAAATAACGCAACCACATATTTTTTAGATTTTAAAGGATAGGAAAATATCGAGATTTTAAACGCGGCTTAAGCCCTCTACTGTCCCCAGCAGAGTCGCCATCTGTCGACGCCGGGATTTTAGTCGTTTTGTTTTTTAATAATAAAAGCCCTTTCCAATTTTAGCCTTTAGATTAAGATGTGACTTTTGAAAATGGTCGGCTTAGTGTCGACGGGGTTTTGAAATGTCGAATTTTTATGAGCCAATTGACCAGAGTCGCCAGTTGGTATATTTAAAATGGATGTACCAACTCATCCGAATTTTTGTTTTCGTAATCGTAATGGCTCATATGTGACTCCGAGTTAATTGGTCCGCAAACCGAGATTCATAGAGTTCGGGGGCTTGCTTAAGCGAGGGGAAGGTGTTAGGCACCCCCCGACTTCCGTGAATTACGGTTACCGCAATCTCGATGTTTTCCTATCCTTTTAAAATCCTAAAAATGTGTGAGTTGCGTGTGTGTGTGTGTGTGTGCCTAAATGGAGGTTTGTGGTGAGTTTTTTGCATAAAAATTTGCTTTTATTTCATATGGCCAAATGTGCTTTGTCGGGAAAGCGTTTAGGCGTCTTTTGACCCAAATGACGAGGTTTCGCTTTTGTAAGAAAGATTGATTTTAATTTCGAAAACGATGAGGTTTTTTATTAGACGTTGTTTTAGAAAACAATAGTTTTTAAACTTTTGTCAAATAGGAATCGAGACTATACATTGCCTTCCACAGTAAATATAAATAAACGAGGGCAACTTCTAGAACTCTTTTAACCCTATGCATAAAGTTTAATGAAAATATTTATTTATTTTACGAAATCATTTTTCTGTGACATTTTAAAACCAACTAAAACCTTTTCATCAAATAAAGATCTAAGTTCGCCAAAACCCTTTACTTTTTAAACCTCGTGTATCTAATATCCTAATTTGATTCTTTTTAGAAGATCTTTATCGTTTGCTTTATTTTTTGGAAAATCGTTTTGTGTCGTAAATCAAAACAAGCACCCAAAAACGTGTCGGGGCTATCCATGGGCATGTAAGCCATCCAGACAACCCCGAACACACACAATCACATGGCTTACTCTTATTATTACGGGGCCTTAACCCGATCACGATTTGGTATCGCGTTAAGGCCCGATGTTACAAATACACCACAATGGACCCTATACCGTGATTACATATACCGAAACGTCCGTCATCGGGATTCGATCACGAGGATCTCCTCCCTAGGCTCACAATCGCCAAATCACTACACAACCAATACTCAATCAAATCTAACAATATTGGACATCGCTATCACATTACATAACCCAAATATCACAAACTCAACATTACGAAACTCTCATTATCATAACGAACGAAAAAATATCACCGTACGGATATCATCGGGGTGTTAGGAGGAATTACGTTCCGATGGAACCCTCACTAACAACACCTAATCCACGGATCGTCGTCGTTATCACAACAATAACTACATCAAATAACCCAACAACAATATGCTAACAATACAAACAACAAAAAGAAAACCCAAGAACACACCCTTTTCACCTTGCAAAAAGACGATTGAAGCTTCGTATTTCACTAATCGAACCACAATACAAGAACACTCAAGTGATTATCAAAGGGAGATGAAGATTTGACACTAATCTAGCCAAGAACCGAGCACTCCTCTCTCCTCCCGCGCTCTCTCTCTCTCTCTAAAATCTATTTTTCTCTTCTTTTTTTCTTCTAACTCTCGGGTGGAAATGGCGATGTATAGCCTTCCGCAGGCAGCCGCAGGTGCAACTGCGGCTGGCCGCAGGTGCATCTGCGGCTGGCCGCAGGTGCATCTGCGGCCGGGCTCGCTAGCCGTCCGCGCCGTTTCCTCGGCTGTCGTGTGCCGTCTCGTCGAGCCACGCACTGTCCCGTTTGTCGGTGGCCGCAGGTGCATCCGCGGCTGTCCGGCTTGTTTTTCTCGATTTTCGTGCCACGCGGTCTTAACTTGCCAATTTCTGCGGTATTATTTCGGAAGGCTGTATTTTTGCAATCCGAAAATCCCTGGGAAACGTGTCATATTGTTCTGGGAGGCTAGTTCGGAGGGCTGTGACTTGAGATAGGATTTGATAATTGTGCTGGGCTTCCAGGGGGCGCTGCCCCCTTTCCACCCCCGCCAGCTCACCGGCGAGCTGGGCAGCCGCTCGCTCACCGGGGAGCGAGACCCCCGAACATCGTAAGCGTAGTGGCCATTAGTCGTCTTTTGCGATCAGCTCAGGTTTTTCTGGATCAGCTGTTCGCCTTGCCTCAAGTGACCGGATGCTCGTTGTCCGTTGTGGCGGTTTTGACCATAAATCGCTGGGGTGGCTTTGTGCTGGGGTCCACCTTTCTTTCCGCATGTCAGGTCAAATGACGATTCTGCCCTCCTGTCAGGGTTAGTACAAAAGTGCAAAATTTGGGTGTCTACACTTGATATGTGAACCTTCTAGGGCATCATGACATATTGATGCATTTCTGGTGTTGGTGGTAGAGAGATTTGTTGATGCACACTGGCGACATATAAAATTTGTTGGCTTGGTTGTAGATTATGGGTTGGAATAGGTGGAATCTGTGCTTGTGAAAATGGTGGAAGATTGATTGGAAAGACTGTTTGTTGAGGGTGGCTTACTTTTGTTCGGGGTTATGGCCTATTACCATTGTTTTGGGTCTTGAGATTAATGATCGGAATCTACCTGATGCGGTGCAAAATGCGCGAGTTCATTGAATTTGGTGACGTACTATGCCACCGTCATCTCTCCCTGCTTCAACTCCAAAAACTTAACCTCCATCTGGTTCTTCATGCTTTTGGGAAAATAATTTTCAAAAAATAGCTCCTTAAATCGGTCCCACAGTATGACCCCTTTTACAGCCCTCCGTTGATTCGCTTCCCACCAGAAATTCGCTTCCCCCTTCATCATATACATAGCAAATGCAGTCTTATGATCGTCTCCTACCCTTGCGATTTCAAATGCTTTCTCTATCTCTTTGACCCAGAATTGGGCCTCGATCAGATCAGTCGTCCCTTTAAATTCTGGGGGTCCTACATTCTTAAAATCCTTAAAATTTGCCACAATAACTGCTGGGGGGTTGGGATTTACTGGTTCTGGGTTCCTCCCCTAAAAGGCGCCTTCTAATAATTTTACTAATCTCTGTACTGGGTCTCACTGACCTCCTTCATTGTTCATTGACTCTTCTTGTGTAGATTGTACTAGTTCTTCTTTTGTCTCTAACCTCATCCTCGAGGTCACCAACTCTCTCTCTAAGGTTCTCCGACATTTCCTCCTGCTGGATCCGATCAGCCACTTCTTTTTCTAGCTGGGCTCGTAGAGCCTCCTTCTCGGCTCTCTCATTCTTTATCTCATGCTTTGCCTGCTCTAACTTCCCTACCAACTCCCCATTACGAGCCCACAAATACTGTAATATGGCCCCAATCTATGCCCCGACCTCTTGGCACCCCTGCACCTCGACCTCTAGCTCATGGATCCTCTTCTGGTGCTCCTGGGCCTCCTTCTCCAGCTCCTTAATCATATGCTCCTGCTCTATAATGCGATTAGCATAATCCATCAAATCATCCTCAAATGTATGGAACACTGGGGATCCTCTATCTGACTCCTCTATCGGCACAGGCTCTATAGCGGTATCACCCTCTGCAGACTGCTCCTCTAGGTTCTCTTTCAGCTCTGACTCTACAGCTGTAATGGGCTCTACTCTAGGAAGTGACTCTGGAACTATGTAGATGTCCCTTGGCTCATCCTCCATAATTCTACTCGCTTCCCCCCATCTCTGGCATCCTACAACCACAAACACAGACAAATAATCTCTATCAGTACCTCGAAATAAAAATATAAGTTCATTTTATGGAATGAAAATATATTTCATGACACTAAAGACTCTCTATATCAAGTCTATTATCACGTAAAACTCTTCATAAGTTTTATCTTATTCTATTCTAACTCTCTTTTCTAAAGTTATAGCCTAAGGATCTTTTTCCTAAGGTTTATAACCTACAACTCTGATACCAACCTGTAACACCCCCAAATTTAGATACATGTACCTCGAATATGGTGCTTCACGATCCAACCTATACAACATACTAATAATAACTATATGCGAAAAAATAGAAATATTTACATTGAGTTAACATAAATATTTGCGTCCTAAGTTTATCAACCGTTACTAGTACATAAAAACACTTAAAATAACAAGTACTACATAAATATTAATACAACACTGAATGAAATTAACTACTACATCTCAATAAGGCAACTCAGTAACCTTACCTTTGCCTTTATCTTTTTCTGAGCTAGTGTCTTGTTTAAACTTAACTGTAATGTTTAAAGGAAGCAAGGGTGAGCAATAAGTTTACTCAGCAAGTATAAAAATAATAAAAGTAAGTGTTCATGTGTAGAGATTCATATATCAAGGTATGTATCAATAAATAAAAGCTCAGGAATTGAATAAATGAGTCGTGAACAATGTAAGTGTCAAAAGTTCAAATTCTGATCATTTCTACTGTTGAAGAGTCACTATAGACTGAAGAATATATACGAAATTAAGAATTTCAATATTTTTAGATAAATAAATCTGTTATACTGAGTGGTCACTATGGACCGTGAACACATGCTTGAATTAACAGTATTTTATTGAAAATTCGCAATAATAAACAAGTACAATAGGTTATCAGCCTAAAGTACCATATGTTATGTATAACACTCAGACATGCTATTCGCGCACGTGTCGGTTCCCCGACGTAAAGTAGTTGTTCATCTCAGCATGCTATAAGAGTCCTCACCAAGGCAATTGGTTTGGATTGCTTTCTCAAAAAAATATGATTGATTAACAATCGATCTTATCATTAGTCTAGCCGATACAAATGGCAAAGACGTACTTCTCAACACCATTAGAAACAATTGATACGTTCAATGTTCGTAACTAGGGTTCGAATAATCGTTCAAGGATATAATCATGATATTAAATCAAGTTTCAAAGATAATAATTTAATCTTTGCAATATAGATAAACAGGAATTAATCCATCAATTAATTTTACTTGTACGAATTGATAAAAGTACAAGTTAAAGTATTTTCCTGGATCATCGACTCTATCTGACTGTAATTCTTATCCTTTGAACAACCTATGTTCAACATATTCATCTAACGGTTAAATTTTATTAATCATCACATAGTAATCTAATAGATTTGACTTATAAGTTCTATATGACTTGGACTCTCAAATCATTACACATATAAGTTCAAATAAAATTATTTATTTGTACATTATTGTCTCCCACATTCCTTATTTAATTCATTCATTAATTATTATAAAAAAATAACACTTCATATTATTTTATTTGTTTCATTATTCATTATCACTTCTTAATGATTCACAACAAAATGTTATCACTTCATTTTTTTGTCTATGCCATATTGTTGAAGGTTGTTTGATTTGATGATGATGACTGTTGTGCAAAAATGATTGTGATAAATGTGCCTACATGGTTGATTGTCAATATGTATCTGACAAAGTGCTTACGTGTTAATGTGCTTATGTGCTTAATTGATTATGTGCGTAGAGATTCTAAAAGTGCTTATGTGCTTAATTGACAAAGTGATTATATGTTAATCAAATTATGTGCCTACATGATCATGTGTGTATGATATATATTACCTATGTCAAAATACTGTAAATTCACACATTGTATAACACAAATGTGATCTTGCTGAAAACTATTTTGTCTTATAAAAGATAATGAAAGTTATCTGGTTCAAATGTTGTAAAGTCCTTTTAAAAGATATATGTATACAAAGGACTTAGATTATAAAGATCAGAAATGTTAGGTTGATCTTTCAGTAGGAGTCACTCTGCATAAAAGATATATGATATAAGCAGAGTAGCATAAGAATGAATCATTGCTGTATTTATGTATGACAGAGTCTGTAAAGTCCTTTCAATATATAATGATGTAATAATGTAAGAAATGACTTAGTTAGAAAAGATCAAATCTGTTAGGTTGATCTTATGATTAGATCTGATCAGTCTATATGATCGAAGAACGGACTCTACGATTCCAAGCAAAGAAGACTCAACGATTCTGTATAAATCGTAGAGTGAACTATACGACTCCTTACCAGGATAACTCTACGATCATCAAAAAAGAACAGATGTGCAAGAGGTCTACAAAATATACAAGCCAAATTAACTTATCAAGTACAAATCGTAGAGCAGAACTCTACGATCGTCGAACAGTCAGCTAAGCTAGCCAGCAGTTAACGCAGTATCAGAGAATAAATGTACTCTACGATACAATCAATCTTGCAAGATCGTAGAGTAAACTTGAAGAACAAGCACATACGAGAACTATACGATTTGCACAGTTAGAAGAAATCATAGAGTGAAACCGGATGTTAAAGATAATACAGAAGACTGTTCTATACATAGAACAATCGTTGAGTAGAAATAAAGGATGTGCCAACTGAGACAACAACTCAACGATTCCACTAAAAAGCACTGCAGTCAGTAACTTCACGACTAGCGCAGAAGGACAAGCTAAGTAGAACGGAATCATAACGCAAAGCACTGCAGACAAACTCTACGATCTGAACACAACAGCAAGATCGCAGAGTAAAAGAGAAGATCGCTCCAACTCAACCATTTACCCGACATACTTCAAGTAACGAGTGGAGCTGAATTTGTAGAGTCCAAATGAGCAGACAATCACTCTACGAATTCAATATAAGAAGCAGCAAATGATCATAACTGCAATATGGTGCGAGAGGAGAGAGTGTATTTCTCTTCCAGATTCGAAAGAGATTAAGTGCTTTTGAGATACAGATGTATGTCAGAGTCACAGAAGACTTTGTGCCTAAACGACTATAAGTCAAGACCCACTACTCAGGAAAATGGTGAATAAAGTCAGACTAATGGGACATCTCTGAATGCATCAGAACAGCTGGTTCTAAAAGTCAAGGAAGGTATTTATTGATGGATCAGAAGATTAATTAGCAAATAATATAATAATCTTTACTGAACAACTCTGGGAGTGTAACGGCTATAAATTCAGAGAAAGCTAAGTTACAGTTTGATATCTCAGACCATGTCAGAAAAGGGAAGAAGAACTGACACAAGCAGCAAGAAAGTCAACATCGAAGATATCAAGGATCTGCACAAAGCCAAAGTAACCCAACGGATCTTTCAACGGTAAAATATGCACAAAGATATAAAGGCTTTGAAAATTCACAAAGAAAGGGTTGTTGAAAATAAAAGAGAGGATGGTGGACTACAACAGATCGTAGAGCAAAACAAGGATGAATATGCTGAAGAACACTCTACGATCCACCAGAACACTAATACTGAATTGAGAAAGACATAGAGTGAAATAACTCTATTACAAGAGAAGTGTTCAGAGCTGTTAGGCACGTAGTAGAGAGAATCTTAAACGCCAACTTGATACAGACATGGAAGCAACTGAGTACCAAAAGGAAGAAGCATTACAGTCATCTCAGAAGCCCATCTCAAGAAGCTATAAACGGTTTATGATAAGAAGGAACAACTAAGTACCGAAAGGAAGGAGCTTCACAGTCATCTCAGGAGTTCGTCTCGAGAAGTTATCAAGTACCAAAGGAGCTGAAGTTCAAAAGCCTAGCAGCATAATGAGTGATCACAAGAAGATATTGAGAATATAAAGAAGTCAAGCATCATTGCCGAACTCAATATCATTTCAGGAATGATCACTTCCTACTACTGAGTATTTAAAGACAATGGAACTTAAAGTACAACTCCGTAGCAAATCCAACATCTATCAACAAGCAAGGAGCCGAGTCTGTTGGACTTGAAGAGGGCAGTTATGTCCTTGTCTTAGTGACTAAATGAGCCAAGTCTGCTGGACTTGAAGAGGGCAGTTATGTCCTTGTCCTAGTGACTAAACTAGCCAAACCTGCTGGGTTTGAAGGGTTCTTGGTGAACCAAAGTTTCCAGGCGTGATGTGCTTGAAGGGTTCTGTATGAACCATTCTTAGTGGATTTCCCACTCGTTGTAGTAGAAGAGTGGAGTAGGAGCTATTCAATCTCCGAACCACTTAAAACTCTCTGGAGTCATTTACATTCGGTTTTATATATATATATATATATCTGCTAAAATTGGTTTACTTGACAAGTGGCTATCTTCAATACAGTCTTAATTCAACGGAGAAGCTTTACAAATCTTTAAGGGGAGTTTTCAAACTAATATTCCGCTGTGCAAACAAATCTTGATTAAATGAATTAATTGGTAATAAACTTTTGAAGTTAAGCAAAAAGTTTTCAAGAGATTTATTCAACCCCCCCCCCCCCCTTCCCCCCTTCTAGATCATTTGTGTGCCTCTGGGAACTAACACATATTATTAATCCACAAATAAAATAATTTAAGTTACCATTTTATTTGTTTAATTTTTCAATTAGAGTAGCCCTTACTCTTATTTTAATTTAATTATGCTTCATTAGTACACAATTAAAATAATTCTTAATATTATTTTAATTGTTCATCTTTTAATAATTCACAATCAAAATAATTGTTAATATTATTTAATTACATATTCTTTATTGATTTACAGTTAAAATAACTGTTAATATTATTTTAATTACTTATGCATTATTAATCCACAATTAAAATAGTCATTTAATACTATTTTAATTATCTAAAGAAATATTTAACATTAAATAATCTTTATTATTAACTTAAAAATAAAATAATTTTTAGTTATTATTTTATTTGTTTAATATTATTTAATCAACTCACAAATAAAATAATTTTAAAGTATTATTTTATTTGTTTAATATTATTTTAATTAACACACAAATAAAATAATTTTAAATTATTATTTTATTTATTTAATATTATTTTAATTAACTTAGAAATAAAATAATTTTAAATTATTATTTTATTTGTTTAATATTATTTTAATTAACTCACAAATAAAATAATTTTAAATTATTATTTTATTTGTTTAATATTATTTTAATTAGCTTTCAAATAAAATAATTTTTAATTATTTTATTTATGTATTATTATTATAATTAAAAATAAAACCTTTTTTTTTCGATCGGGTCGGGTCAGACCGGGAAGGACCAATCAACCTAACTGCTTTGACCCGGGGCCCGTTCAACCAGAATCCTTGACCGGCGTTGCAGCACCTGAATTAACACTGGGGATCGGCGCTGCAGCGCCCCCTTGCAGAATCCAACTTTAGCTTTTGTTTTTTCTACTATTTTTGATTCAATCATTCATATCTTGTTCATTTTAAATCCAAATTAGCTCAAATCAGTTTTGTTAATTCATAAACTCATAATTCTTCAACATTCCAATTTTTTTATTATTTTTAATAATATTTATTTAACCAAATTTATTGGTTTTTCAAGCTAGAGTTCTATTTTGATATTCTTTACAAGAAAATTCACCATAAATTCATTTTAACTCCGTTTTTGTTCGTTCCACTTGGAATATCTTCATATTTTTGATAGAGCTACAACATACAATTTTTAAATTATGTAAATGAGTTACATATTTTATTTTATTTTATACCAAATCTCATGTTTTCACTATGACCTTTTGGGTTTTCATGCTTATATGTATTTCTTTTGTTCATTTAGACATAAAACATATATGAGAACATACAAAATACATACTCTCCTTCACAAAGTCATCCTTATACATTTGGATACTTCATGATTCCACAACACATAATCCTCCCACAACCAAACATAAATATATAACTACCACTACATAACTTGCTATAAAAATCATTAAACTTAAGTTAAGAAGTTTTATACCTCTTAGAAGCTTTCTTCCTTCTAGATATAAACTTGTAGTAGTTCTTCACCTTTCTTTTCCTTCCTAGATCACACTTGAAGCACAAATGGGCAAGAGTTTATCTAGACTTTTCTATTTCTCTCACAAGCTCACTATTTCTCTCTATGCTCTCAACTTCACCAAAGCTTAGCAAACTTAGAAAATGAGATAGGATGGCCCTATTTATAGCCAAATTCTCATACATATACACTACATATACATGTATTAATCCATTGGGTTTAATCCATCTAGGAAGTTATTAGCTAATAGTTCTACAAAACATGAAAAAGTTTGTACAATTCCTTAATTTAAGGAATAATCATAATCCTCCTTCATGATGACCTATTTAGCTTCATTTTAAAAATAAAATTAGCCTTGTAGCTTCATGATAACCATATATATAATATTACAAAGCATTCTAGAAAATGGATCATTTGGATCATATAATTGGACTATGTTTTAAACTTGTTCAACTACGTTCCAATAGGTCACTAATTAAATTTTCATTGGGCCATGGGCATTTATTTTCTATTGGGCTAATTAATTAATTTTAGTCATCCCTACATATATGGACTTTAATTTCTAATATGTTGGGCTATGTCACATTAATTCATGGGTTCTTTACAGAAGTATACAATTTTTAAAAAATAATTACAAGAATAATACATTTACAAAATAATTACAAAAAGAGTGCAAATACAATAATCACATTAATTATTCAATTTTACAAATCCCTTAAATTAAGGAGAAGTAGATTAAATTACACAAATCCCTTAAATCAAGGAAAATTAAATTAAATTCTACAAATTCTTTAAATCAAGGAGAAGTAAATTAAATTACTTCAATTCAATTTCTCCATCTCTCTCTCTTACTTTGACTCCACCTTCTTCCTCGCCGAAGTCTGCAAAAGATAATCAGTAACCAACTTTTAATACAAAGGTAACCAAACTTAAATACAAAGGTAACCAAACACCAACTTTTAATACAAAGGTAACCAAACTTTAATATAAAGGTAACCAACCCTTAATACAAAAGTAATCAAACCTTAATACAAGGGTAACCAACCTAAATACAAAGGTAACCAAAACTAGTTACTACACATTCAGGAATTAGTTACCTCCATACTAGTGTTTGGTTACCTATATACTATTGTTTGGTTACCTAAATTTACTAAACGAAAACTTTAATACAAAGGTAACCAACCCTTAATACAAAGGTAATCAAACCTTAATACAGGGGTAACCAACCTTTAATACAAAGGTATTCCTCCACCACCACCACCACCATATTCTTCCTCCGCCACAACCACCATCATCTTCTTCCGCCTCTACTACCATCTTCTTCCTTCGCCATAACCACCACCATTTTCTTCCTCTGCCACAACCACCACCATCTTCTTCCTCCGCTACAATTACCACCATGAATGTGAAAGATGGAAAAAAAAACGGCGGAGAAAATGGCAGAAGAAGATGAAAATAGAGGAAAGAGAAAGGAGAAAGCGAAAAATGGAGGAAAGAGAAAGACGGAGAAGATGAAAATAGGGGAAGAAGAGAAAATGGAAGAAAGAGAAAGATGGAGAAGATGAAAATGGCGGAAGAAGAGAAAATGTAAAAAAGAGAAAGATAAGTGAATTTAATTAGAATTTTAAATTTTGAAATTACCCAACTAAATTAAAGGGATCATGGCCACATCATCACTCCAATTAATTTAAACTAAAACTAATTGTATTTATTATGTAAATAAAAGATTAAAAATGCACTCTTTTTGTAAATATGTTTTTAATGCACTTTTATTGTAATTTTTTCATAAAAAATACTAGAATATGTAATTAGTCCATAATTCATGTGACCCCCTTAATATTCACATTGGGCTTAATTCAATTACCCTCATTAACCCATGACATTATTTAATCACCTCACAATTAATTTAATTAATCAATCTTTCTTACACATTATGTCACACAAAACATATTACATAAACATAAATAAATTTTAATTTAAGTTTTTCATCATTATCACTTTATTATTATTTACCACATATTAAATTAAATTATTAATGCTTATTGCACAATACATAAATGTATGAGCACACAAATAATTTTTTAAGTAATTCATTAATTTCATTAATATAAGCGTTTATAAATTTCTTGGATATTACAAACGCTCTCATCCCGTTATCCAAAGTATCGTTAAGTAAATATTTCGGACCATTTTTAGCCTTCCGACAAATGAAATTATGACACGTGTCATTATTTCATTAGCCGAAAGGCCGAAAAGGGTCCAAAATATTTACTTAATGATACTTTGGGTAGCAGGATGAAAGTGTTTAAATATGGGGGTACGAAATGCAAAACAATACATACTTTGGGGTCATATATGCATTTAACCCAATTATTTTTACTTTTTAAAATTCACTTTAACTATTTTAAAATTTAAATTGATATGAATAACAAATTTTATACTCAAGATAAATGTAAAAATCACAAACTATTTAAATAATATTACTAAAAGAAAATCAAAAGTTAAATGAATCACATTACTATATACATAAACATATATAAAAAATTTATACATTATCTAAATAAATTATATAAAAAGAATCCTAATTGCAAAATATTGAAAATGTATTATTCTATGTACCACTAAAAAGAAAAAAATATATTATTTTTATAAGATTATATTATGATATGTGCTATAAAAAGTATATTATCTTTGCATGAAAATTATTTTTATTCAAAAGGTTGATTGATATACCATTAATAAATTTGTAAAGTGATCCATTCTTTAAAATCTATAAACCCAACTCCAACTCCTATATAGAGTCTCATACAAACCGAAGGCTTCTCCATAACGAACCAAAAAATCATGTAAAGATAAACACTTTTCCTTTAAATTCTCTTTCTCTATGCTCCATTTAAGACTCTCTGTCTCTATCTTTAAGTTAATAACCAAAGATAAAATATTTTCAAACATATCATAAAAAATTCATGAAGATTTTTATGAACTCTAAGAACACAACCCTATGCATCAGTAATCTCTCTCTCTCAGATCTTTTTTGTTTTTGTTTTCTTTGGAATTGCTATGTGAAATTTGACTATATATATATATAGAAGCCTAAAACTGGGTTTTGATGATAACAATCTTAAAACTTTTACTCTCTTTGTTCCAAAATTATAAATTATAATTTTAAAACAACGATAATTAAGAAAAAAGTTTATTTCTCAAGATGTATCACTAATATTAATTTGTTATCAATATAATAGTGGTGACATAATAATATTTAGTCTACCCAGCTAACATGTTAGAAATTTTATAATTTCGTGTTATTTTATCTTTAAAAATAAAAATATATCACTAATTTTGAAACGAACTACAAAAGAAGTAACTCATATTTTGGAACTCATGAAACGAACTACAAAAGAAGTAATCTATATATCTAATAAATATAACACATGATTTAGTTTCAAAAAATATTTTTTAAAATAAATCATTATTTTTTGAAACTAAATCATACTAAGAATTTGTGGTTATGTGGAAGGGAAAAATCTACAAAGATATCTCAACATTTTAATAAAATTATCTAAAAGGTTATCCCGACATTTTAATAAAAAAATCAATTTATAATAATTTTAAAAAATTGTATTTATTTTTATTAGATTATTAAAATTAGCCCCTGGGCGTCCATGCCAGTCTAACACTGACTAATAGACGAGCAAATATTGACAGGATTAAAATAAAATCGGGGCCAACACTAAAAGAGAAAAGAAACGCATCTATTTACGCTCGCTTCTCACTCCTCTCTCAACCAAAATTCAATCTCCAATTCTCCATTTCTTACAGGGTATCATGAAAAAGAACAACAAAAAAAAAGTGGCAGTGTGCGAGATTGCCGATGGGTTGAAGCGGAGAGGTGGTGCACGAAGTGAAGCCATTATCCCAAATACCCTCTTACTTTGATTTTTTAGTCAAATTAATTATTTTTACAATCAAAATTTATACTATTATTTTATAAATACAGGTAGAAAAATTATAAGTATAAAAAAATATATTAAATTTACTACTATCTATAATTTTTATTAATTTAAAAATATAAATAAATTTTAATACTAAAATTGGTCAATTTAACCATAAAAATCAGTCTAAGCCACTTTTAAGGGCGAATGTACTAGTAATTTTTAGATAATTTAAAATATTTATTATTGTCTTAATTAAAATTAAATAAATTTATCATATTTTTGAATTTAAAAATATAACAAATTTATTTTAAAAATCAATGCTAATCTTATATTTAAAAACACATGGAATATATAAAATTCTCAACCAGAAATATTGCTTGATAAGCACAATGCAACAAATTAAATTAGTCAGAGCAACAAAAAATTATCAAAATATAAAACAGTCAAATTAGAAAAATGGGACAGAAGGAGTATAATATAGTAAGTTTATAAGTAAGGTATATAAAATTATGAGCATTACGAAAATTTTATGTCGAATTACAATTACAACATATATTATCAAATACATGATATTTGTTAAGGATAATGTAATTTAATATAATAAATAAATTTATTATATTAAATAACCGTATTCTTAACAAATACAAGAAGATATTAATTAATTGATATATAAAATCGTAAGATATATCAAAATATAATATAAAAAATTGCTTTACAAGGATAAGGCAACAAGTTATTACTGTCATAGCAACAAAAAATATTAGAGGGCTGACTACAATGCTACGTTTGAATTGAGAAAATGAAATGAATAAATGTAAATAAAAAAAATAGTATATTAGATAATTATTTTGAAAGATAAATCATTCCAATGGAATGAAAATTCATTCTAATTTAATAAAATTCATTCCAATAAAATGGATATATATAATAAATTTATCATTATATTACACCATTCACTCTTACCAACAATCAAATATATACTTGAAATACCTTAAAATCATTTCATTCTTTTTTTCATTCCATTCATTCAATCCAAATGCAACATAAGTCTTAATATCTAACCTTTTCTTCTCTAAACAATATAATTAGCTGAGTTTGTTATATCTGGTATATATGATTGGGTGGTGACTTCATCAGTCCAATATGTACTTTTTAAGTTTTAAACAATTAAAGCTAATGAGTTTAACACCCATTCTGTGTTGCTTAATAGATGTAATTGGGTCCAAAACATGTTATTATCCATATTATATTAATCATTTTTTGTCATATATTTTGCTTCTGCAATGTTATGGAACTTTCTTCTTTCTATTCATTTAAAGTTCGGGGTTTCAACGAACCATGAATTAGTGTGTTCTAGTGCATAATAAAATTACATATATGCCCTTTCAATTTGTCAATCAGTTATAAAATAGCCCCTCAATTGATGAAATGAACACTTTCGTCCTCATAGTTAACACTTATGCTTAAATCGTTTTCTGAACTGATTCTTTTCAATTTGAGTCACGTGCGTCAACATGAATTAATTAAATTAAACATGAGAAAACATAGAGAGAGAAAAAAGATCGAGAGAGAGCTGCGATTAATAATTACATAACTATTTATATTATGTGGACAAATAAATGAGAAACCACATTAATGAGACAGTCAATTGTGCTCTCACTTAATAATATATATTTTTTAATTTAGTATAGAATTTAAACTCACACACGTTACTTTATCACAGTAAAAATTTAAACTCTCACCCTCTTGATATTGATATAGAAGATTCATTTTTGGATTGGGTATTAATTTACTTCGTTAGAAAGTGTGAACCAAAATAATCAATAACCATATATAACAAAGCATTAAAAAATCTTATCTAATAATTTTAGAATTTTACCGAGTTATTTTAACTAGTCATGAGTTAATACAGAATCAATATTGAGTCAATCATTCAAAACTCTATTCTTTTGATACAATGTATAAATTTTTCATATACGATAAAATATATACAATTATCTTCTACATCATATATGTATTATGTCAATGTAAATAATAAATATAACAATGAAAAATTATCAAATATTTGTAAAAATATGATGTAAACCATCACGTGATCAAACTTGTATATACAAGTACTAGGTAATTATTTTTATTTAATGTTCCATCCTAACACAAGGTCTAAAAGTCGCATACAAATACTAACCATTATTTATAATTTTCAATCTGTATGCACATACTCGGCCTAGAAACCTAACTTTGTAGTTTGTGAAGAATCAAGTGTGCTCCAAACTGGGGTTGAAGAGTTATTAAAGTGTAAGGAGCATGAGCATAAGATGGTGAAAGCTCAAATGAGAAGCGTTGCAGAATCATTGACAAGGCCATTTTCACTTCTAACAATGCAAAGTTTTGTCCAATGCAAATCCGAGGACCCGAACCAAATGGAAAATAAGCGAATTGGTTTTTTGTTGCTTTAGATACTCCTTCCGAAAACCTTTCTGGTTTGAACTCTTTGGCATCTTCTCCCCAAATCTCAGGATCATGGTGAACTAAAATGGTTAGTACCCCGAGCTGCACGCCAGCTGGTATGGTCAATTCGCCTAGTTTTGTCTCTTTTCTGACAATCCGAGTTAGTTCAATTACTGGTGGATATAATCTCAGAACCTCGTTCAAGATCATATTTACCTGAAAAAGGGAAAATTAATGTTACTTACAAATAAAATTTTACACCTAAACCAAAGACCCCCAAGTTGGGACAGAGCCAATATATATATGTTTATTATTGTTAGGATATGATTTTACTAAGATAGGCCCAATAAACAAAATCCAAATAATCTCAAAAAGAAGCCCAAAGGGATTCTACTTCAAGTAAAGCTCATTTGATTCACAATATGGCCTAGTCTAATTCTATCTCTGTGTATATGAGATCATACACAAAGGTAAGTATAAGCTCTCTCTAGATTAACAAACCCTCATACACACAGTTGAATGCCTTCAAAGGTTATTCTCACATCGGAAGGGTTTCCCGATGGCTCTGGCCATTGGTCACGGTGTGCTCTCTTATGTGTAGGTCGACAATTCGACGACATCTTAATCAACGAAAAGGGTTACTAGAAATGAGTTATATCTGTATAACAGATGGTTGAAATTGTATAATACTTACAAAACAAATATAGTTCAAAATGCAACAATTTGTTACACAAATGGAACTTCTTTTTCTAGAAATTGTCAGGTAGTTTAAATAGTTTGAAATCAAGATATGTTTTATTATATGGTTAAAATAGATAAAGCTAGCGAAAGTCGAATAAAAAAGTACTTACAATTTTCAGTTGACTAATTCCATCATAATTCAGTTTTTCATTTCCAAAAACTTTCAAGACCTCTTCTCTAGCTTGTGCTTGCCAAATAGGATGCTTAGACAACAAAATCATAGTCCACAAGAGTAAACTTGAAGAAGTCTCTTGTCCAACAAAGTAGAATAACTTGCACTCTTGAATAATATCATGCATACTCATCCCACTGTTTTTTCCATGTTGAGTTTGTTCGAAGTTGGATTTCAATAATATACTCAACATGTCATCAGGAATTGTTTCTTCCTTCATTATCTTAATTCTTTTATTGATCATATCCATAACTAAATCTCGCCCTTCTCGGTCAATTTGCTTCAGTCGATTGTTCCATTTCGTTGGTAAGAACCTACATAAATAACATGAGGGATAGTTTGCGACAAAAGAAAAAATTATGTTACGAAATGATACAGTGCATGATATTTTTTAAAATTAACAACAGACTTGATTTTTTTTTATATATAGATCAAAAAGGGTAAAATCAAAGTGAAAAAGTGTTAATACTCTAGAGGTATCTAACTAGTATACCTACGTTCAATTTTAGAACCTTTTAGATAAATCCAATCGTACAGATTCAAAGAACATATAAAAATATTTGAATAAATGAATTTTCATATGATTTAGTGATATCTATGATTGACTTTATGGTAATGAAAGTTTAATTAATCTTATTAGTCAAAAAATATATTTATTTTACAATGTTATAATAACAGTGCTACACAACCTCAATTAAATAAAAAATTAAATTTATTTATATTTTTGTATGATCTTTCTATCCGTAAGGTTAGATTTTTACTAAAAAACTTGAGATAAACTCATTTTGTAAATTTAATGTGTACAACTTATATACCCTAGATGATTCGCAAGCTCAAAAGCAAAACTTTTAATCATTCTACCATTTCAAATAAAGAGGTTTTTTTAACATTAACATATTCTATATCGCTTGATGAACCTTTAAACAGTTTTTAGAGTTTCACATGTTTTTCTACGGAATGTCAATTTATTTTTCTCATATTACTTTCCACAAGCATAAATAATTCTCTATTTGTTAATTTGAATTATTCTCTTTGATTTAATAGTTTGAAGGTGAATTTGAGTTTTTGTTTTTTCTTGTTACTTTATAAACATTACTAAAATAATATTACCTCTATTCTAAATTATAAGATCCATATTGATTTTTTAAAAGTAAATTTCAAACATTTTTAAATTCAAAATTAACATGAATTCTTTTAATTTATGCCAATACAATTATGAATATCATAAACTAACTAAAAAGTACAACTAGTTATAAAATTTATTATTTTCAAAATTTAAATGAATGATGTCAATTTTAAATTTAAAAATGTCTCAAACTGACTTTTAGAAAGTCAATATTCAATTTAGAGTATTTTGATTACTGTTAACTTTAAATTTTATATTTAAGTTATAATAATATTCACTTAGCTACTTTTATATATAATTAAGCTAATACACTAGCTTGATAGTCTAATAAATTGTGTTTTATATATGCTTAAATATATATTATCATATTTTTTATTTCGTTTTTGTATCGTATAATACGATTAACGAGATATGAGTTTTTTGATACTAAATATGACAATTATGGACTTATTTCATTAATTTAGTATAAAGGATCAAAAAGATCAAAAAATTTCTTACTTGATTAGGAACTACGGTTAGATAATTTATATTTATTTATCATATAAAAAGGATAGAACTAAAGTTACAAAGTCAATTTAGTTACCTCCATCCTGGAATGTAAACAGAGCGCATAGCATCCAAAGAAAGCTTGGCTCGTTCTCTTTGCAGCTTGAATATCTTCCTTCCTTGTAAGTAGCTATGACCAAATGTTGTTCGTGATATAGCATCAGCAGATAAGATTTCAAGATGAGGCCAAATATCTACCTCACCTGAACCCTCTGTAGAGACCATTTTCTCCCATTTGCTCACCATGTCACTAGCACTAGTTTGAAATGCTGGTAGCATATGCTACAACATTACAAAAAAGAGGAGCAAAAATTGGAGTTTTTCAAAACAAATTAAATTTGCCACCCCAAGTAATAGCAAATTTTAAATAAAGGACTGGGTGCAGATGGATTACTTGGTATGATCCACAAATACAGAAATTTGCGGATTTGAATTCTAGATAGTTAATATTGGGCAGTTTATTTGAACAATCTTAGTAGAAACAAGTTGTAATTGTATATACGAGAGTTAAAATTGTATAATATATTGTTACACGTCATGGGAGAACCACCCCTTAAAAGCTTCTTGTTAAGGTTGGAGAACTCAAAGTTTATGAAAATCCCACATTAAATTCTCATTCCTTCGATGCGGGACTCAATTCCCTACCTTGCAATTAGGATCATAACATTTCACCACGCTTCGCAGCCTACGCGAGCTGACTTTACGCTAGCCTAATCTAGTCCCAAGCGAACACTGCAATATTGATGTCACCGTCAGCACCCGCACGATTGCAACCGGGAGATAATGGACAATTCTGATACCAATTGTTAAGTGAATTTGTTCTGGTTTGGAATTTTCAAAGAAGGAGAAGTTTAGGCAAGGAAGGATTCAATATTATTTCACATATCCCATCCAACAAAAACAAAACCTCTTAAATAGGCCTATAAAATTACCGTTACTGGAATCACCAAAACAACTCCCAACAATTCTCCTATTTTAGCTGCCACTACTAACCTATCTTATTGACTGAATCAACTTAATTGGTAACTCAACTAAGACCAAGCCTAAGCAAATCTCCAAGTATGTTGCATGCTGATTGTGAGTCCATCATTTGTAACAATTGGCATCAGAGCCACGTTGCACAAAACCATGGCCAAAAACCAAAGCAACGCTGAGTTCCGCAGTAAAGTCCAAGAGGTGCTAGGCCGTCACAAGTCAAGTTTGGACCAGGTTCATACGACTCTTCAGACTCTTCAGAACGTTTTATCTGAGTTGCAATCCTTACGCGCCTCACAAGCTTCCCACGCAATGGCATCTGAAACAAACCCATTAACATCTGTTGAGTCTTCTCAGCAAATCAACCAACCCTCTGCCTCACTCAACCCCATTAACGACCGCAATCATCACCTAAAACTCATCTTTCCAAACTTCAACATCGAAGACCTTATCGGATGGATTTACAAGGCAGAAAAATTCTTTAAATTTAAGGGTATCGCCCCAGACCAGCAAGTTCAGTTGGCTTCTTTCCATTTTGAAGGTATTGCCCTCCAATGGCACCGGTGGTTAACCAAATTTAGAGGACCCCTTACATAGGAAAAATTTACAAAGACTGTCCTCCTCCGATTCGGTCCAACAGATTACGAGGATCCTTCCGAGGCATTAACGCGATGGAGACAAACCTCGACCGTGGCGTCCTACCAAGAAGCATTTGAAAAACTCTCATCGTGCGGATGGCTTGCCGGAACAATTCTTAGTTGGATGTTTTATTACAGGTTTGCGAGACGATATTCGCGTGAAGGTCAAGCAATCCAAGACTTTAGCGGATACCATTGGTGTAGCCCGTTTGATTGAGGAACGTAACACCTTAGTCAAAAAGACAAGCGGCAGTAACGCATTCATACCTCCAAATGCAATAACCTTTCAACGCAATCAAACATCTTGCAATCAAACCTCTTCTGCTGCAGGACTTCTTGGCCCTCCACCAACACAATAACCGAACCGAACTTCAAATACCATTGTTCGTCGCATTACTGGGCAAGAGGCGAAGGAGAGACGCGAGAAAGGACTTTGCTTCTATTGTGACGAAAGGTACATTCCCGGGCATCGTTGTCAGTGCCCAAAGTTCTTCATAATTGAGGATTGTTTAACCAATATTGATGGAGAAGAAGAACAGGAATGCAATGATAAGTGTGCCAATGAGACCTTACCAGAAATATCTTTCCATGCTATGGCGGGAACGGTTCATCCCCAAATTCTACGGGTGATGGGAAAAATCAGAAACAAGGAAGTTACAGTGCTCATTGATGGGGGAAGCACTCATAACTTTATTGATCAAAACATTGTTAACAGGTTGAGTTTGCCCATTACTCATGATACAAATTTTCAGGTGATGGTGGGCAATTGTGAGAAGATAGAATGTACGGGACACTGTCAGAACCTTACACTTAATATTCAGAACCACCTTATCCGAGCCGACTTTTATGTTCTTCTTATGGCAGCATGTTCAGTAGTGTTGGGGGTTCAATGGTTAGAAACCTTGGGTCCTGTGGAAACTGACTATCGAAACAAGACAATGACGTTTCGCAATGGAGGTGAGAAAAAAACTTTTCAAGGGCTAGGTCACACTCAATTGGAACCCTTAGATAGCAAGGAGTTGCAGCAACTAACAGGGTTGGGATACTACATGCAAAAATCAAGCTTCAACCCACACTTACAGTGACTTCAAATGCTGACCAACTTGCATCACAACCTGCTAACACGGTTCAGCTATTGGAAGAATTTTCTGAAGTGTTTTTAAAACCACACATTGATTTGCCAACAATATTTTCAGCACACTGAAGATGATTAATGTGATCTTCCCAAGTTCTGCTGTACACAAGAATATCGTCAAAAAAACTAGCACAGACTTACGTACATGTGGCCTGAATAAGTCGTTCATGAGGCTTTGGAAAGTAGCTACGGCATTCGTTAATCCAAATGGCATGACCACGAACTCATAATAGCCCTCATGAGTGCAAAAGGCCATCCTCTTCATGGATATCTTCTTCATGGACACGAATTTGATGGTATCCGAAACGTAAGTCAATTTTTGAAAAAAAATCTTGCACCAAACAGCTCATCAAGCAAGCAATTCGACGATAACCGGAATTGGGTACTTATCTTTAATGCTTACGCTATTCAAGGCTCTGTAATCGACACAAAACCTCCACGTGCCATCTGATTTTGTAACAAGGAGCACAGGAGAAGAAAAAGGGCTGGTGCTAGGGCGGATTACACCCGTTTCCAGGAAGTCTTGCACAATTTTCTCCATCTCTGTCTTTTGATACTGAGGGTACCAATAGGGGCGAACACTGATTGGCTCTTGATTATTTTTTAGGGGTATTCGGTGGCGCATCATGTGGTCTGATAGGAGGCAGTGTAAGCGGTCCAAGTGTGAGTTTGGTATACTTCACGAGTAAACTATCTTGGGCATGTGATTACTGCTAAAGGAGTTTCAGTTGATATGGAAAAAATTCAGTCAATTAAATAGTGGCCTAAACCACCTACTACAAAGGCCGTGCGTGCTTTTCTTGGCCTTGCAGGGTACTACAGAAAGTTTATAAGTAGGTTTGGCACCATGGCAGCCCCATTAACCCGACTCACCACCAAGGAAGATTTTTGTTAAACTCTTGAAGCCGATATGGCTTTTAATAAACTCAAGCAAGCCCTCACCACTGCACCCGTATTGCGCCTGCCCAATTTTTCTCAACCATTTGGGATTGAATGTGACACTTGCGGAACGGGAATTGGTGCAATTCTGATGCAAGATAACCAGCCCATTGCTTTTTATAGTGAGGCGTTGAAGGTGCCTTGGCGCTTTCGACATATAATAAAGAGATGTTGGCCATCATCAAAGCCATTCACAGGTGGAGACCTTATCTCCTTAGCAAGCCTTTCATTGTTCGAACGGATCAACGTAGTCTCACGTATCTTCTGGAGCAACGAATCACCACGCCAACTCAATTGCGGTGGTTGCCTAAAATTCTAGGATATGACTACGAGATACAGTACAAGCAGGGGGCTGAAAATAAAGGTGTTGATGCCTTATCCAGGATAGCAAAATTCACATTCTTGCAATCTCTTTTCCACATCCAACGTGGTGGGCCACACTCCAACAAGAGGTAAAGTCTGATTCTTTTTACTCCCAATTCAAGACTGACCAAACACCTCATCTTTATAATTGTCGAGATGGAGTTTGGTTTAAAAGGGATAAAATCTTGTTGAGTCCAAAGTCATCTTTGATACCATCCATGCTCGCGGAACACCACTCATCTCCAACAGGGGGTCACTTCGGGTTCCATAAAACGGTGAGTCTTATAAGAGATGTATGTGGGTGGCCTAGTATGCGTACTGCTGTAAAAAAGATTATCCGCTAATGTGCAACTTGTCAAAGCTGTAAAACTGAGACAATGAAGCCTGGCGGTCTCCTCCAGCCATAGGAAATTCGTGAAAAAAATTGGAGTGATATCTCCATGGATTTTATTGAAGGATTACCTTCCACTCAAGGGCATTCAGTCATAATGGTTGTTGTAAATCGCTTCACCAAATATACTCATTTTATTCCATTGCGACATCCATACACTACACTCATTGTAGCCAAAACTTTCATGAACATTGTTAAGTTACACAGCATCCCAAGGACAGTCGTAAGTGACTGCAACAAAGTCTTTGCAAGTGTTTTTTGGAAGACTTTATTTCAAATGCAGGGTACCTCTTTGTGTATGAGTTCGGGATACCATCCTCAAACAGATGGCCAATCGGAAGTGGTCAATCGAACAATTGAACAGTACCTCCGTTGCGTCGCGCATGACCAGCCCAGGAAGTGGATGGATTGGCTCGCATGGGCTGAATACAGTTATAACACTGCCAAGCATTCCATAACTGGGTTCACTCCTTTTGAACTTGTTTATGGGGTTATTCCTCCTAATATTCTGACTTATGTGCCTGAATTGATTTTGAAGGATTTGCGCCAACACTTGTTAGTGACCAGGAATCGAATGAAGATACAAGCAGACCAGCACCGTCGCGAGGTCCAATTCAGTGTGGGTGATTATGTCTACGTTAGCCTACAGCCTTACAGACAACATTTAGTTTTGTTTCGAAGCAATCTCAAATTATCACCCAGGTTTTTTGGGCCTTTCAAGGTGCTCACACGCATCGGCCCAGTTGCTTATCGCCTGGAATTGCCTGAGGGTTCTCAAATACATGACGTCTTCCATGCAAGTCTGCTCAAGCGTCATCTTGGAGCCACATCTCAAGTCTTACCGCAATTACCTCCAACCACAGAGGATGCTGTCTTACTTCCACAACCCGAGGCAGTCCTTGATAGTAGGGTCATACAAAAGGGCCGATATCGACCAAGAGAGGAAATCCTTGTCAAGTGGGTAGGTGCCCCTGCTGAAGATGCCACTTGGGAGAACAAATGGAGGCTTCTGCGCACTTATCCAACTTTTCGTCCTTGAGGACAAGGACCGTTTTAGGGGAGGTGGAGTGATGGGACTCGCAATCAGTATGCGACAAACTTGGAGATTTGCTTAGATTTGGTCTTAAGTTGAGTTACCAATTAAGTTGATTCAGTCAATAAGAATGGTTAGTAGTGGCAGTTGTGTAGGAGAATTGTTAGGAGTTGATTCAGTCAATAAGATAAGTTAATAGTGACAACTAAAGTAGGAGAATTGTTAGGAGTTGTTTTGATGATTCCAGTAACGGTAATTTTGTTGGCCTATTTAAGAGGTCTTGTTTTTTCTTGGAAGGGATGTGTGAAATAATATTGAATCATTCCTTACCTACACTTCTCATTCTCTGAAAATTTCAAACCAGCACAAATTCACTTAACATGTATATATTTGTATAATAAGGGTTATTTGAAATTTAACCATTTGCTATATCAATGCAACTCGTTTCTATAAATAGTTTAAATAGACGATTGTCCATTTCACACCGACTAAAATCATGATCACTTAAAGACAAAAAATGTTGCAATTTTTTTTTAGAACTTCTTAAAATGGAATGTGTTGCAATATTTATGGAATGGAGATAGTAAGATTTAAGAGTTAAGACGCGTATTTCACACAATCTTTAAGACTTTATTAAATAGTCTTATACATACAAACAAGTATAGAATATATATGTTCTAATGAACTATAGATATTAGGTTAACATTTTAGATCAAAATGTGTTTATAAATGAATATATATGCGTTGTCTGTTATATTCCCAACAAGAAGATTGTTACACTTACAAATCGACTAATCGTACAATCAACCTATTTGGATTATATAAAAGACAAACGAATATTTCATCAACCAAATTTGTCAATTGGGCACATTGTGGAGCACCGGATCCGAAATTGAGATAGTGAGACTAACCTTGAGCTTCTCTAACTGGAAAGCAGGGTTCAAGATTCCTCTGTGCTTCCTCCATTTCTCACCCTCATAGGTCAAAAGTCCTCCACTCATAAACTTAATCAGTGGATTAGTTGTTTTAAAATATTTTTGAAACTTATCAAATTTGACCATGACTTCATGTGCCAGCTCAGCGTCAGCGATGTAAACGCATGGTACTCGTCCAACCCAGTAAAAAGAATTTTTACCTGCAAGTCAAAATATTAAAATTAAGTCAAAGTAAAGTCAGAGTTGGAATTTAATATAAAATCTATTCTCTCTCTTTTAGAAGAATTCTCACTCATACTCGAACTCAGATGCTTTAACACCCCTTCCCAAGATCAACGTGGTAGATAAACTACTAAACATTTGTTGGTCTAGTGATAAGTAGATCGTTTAGTCTGCTCAAAGTTTGGGCTTGATTTCCACTTGCAGTGAATGGTTGTTGACAATTCTACATCCTACACACTACACTATATACTTACGGAGCATTCTTAAGTTTCGGTCCCGACACAAGTGCTGTGAAAATTTCTTCAAATATTTATGGTTGTTGTAAACGCAGTGTGTTATACCGAGAGTTTAAATTATGTAATCTATCTCCCATTTTTTACATCAAAAGAAAAAATATGATAACTAGACACCATATCTACTCAATTTCACCCAGCACATGATTAGATGTTTGACAAGTAAAAAATTAAATTTTAATAACCAGGAACATCTTAAATTAAGTAAATTGGTATTTTAACTCATGGTTAACTATAAATATTACAATGTAATTTTATTAATTTTTTAGATAATCTATCATTAAAATCTGCTTTTGCCACTTGTTAATCAGCATTAGAGTGTTCGCTAAATTTAAATGTAAGGTGTATTGGAGGGGAGTCAAACCCATTACGATTTGTCTAGTTTGGTATATATGCCTAGTTTGTTTTAAGGGCGATATACCAACTGTATTTGACACTTTACAACCATAATAAAACTCCTTACGTTCTAGAGCTTTCAAAATAACCATAATAATACTCCTTACGTTCTAGAGCTTTCAAAATATGTATGCCACACGTGTGGGATCTTCGTGTAGATAATAATTTTATCCCATGAAGTTACGCAAAATTGATCTGGATCAGCAACTTTTGAACAGTGTTTTGAGCCTTTTCATGAAAACATCACTTTCTTCATTTGGGATTAAGGTCGAAGCTTAAAATTGCTTATTGTTTCAAAACTAGACTCAAATATTTTCAAATAATTAGTTTTGAATACCAAAACTCCATTTTCTTGAATTAGGGGTTTCTCACGTCATTGAATCTTATTCCCTTTCAATACCTTTTTCAACCAACTTTTTAAAAATATGATTAGATGATTAACAAGTGTAAAAATTAATTAAAATTCTGACTAACATTACACTTATCTTCTAATCATTTAATCTCTCGATACATATTCAACGACACAAATATTATATTTAGTTACACAAAAAAATTTATCGCAAATAATGTGTCGCGCTATTGTCACTAAAAGAAATATTTTAAACATTAAATGTTAAATGTGTATTGAGACAAGTTGAAGAATAAGTATAAATTTAGATCTGACAAAAAACAGCTCACTCCAATCCACCTATAAAAGAATATATTTTGAGCTTATTTTTTTAACACCAATAAAACTTTAGCCTTTTTGGGCCAACCTAGCTTGGCCCAATTCAAAGAGATTCAACTCACGGGTGACCTAGCCCAACGTAACCCATTCCTTAATAACAATCTAAAATTAATTTATTTTAATAACTCTATGAACTATAACACTATTCTAATGTTAATAGTCAAATCGAACTCTTTTATGAATTTAGAAGTAAGTAAACAAAGAAATGAAATATTATTTCTAATTGATCAGTTCTTTTTGACTTCTATTCTTACTCTATTTGTTTTTCACTTGTCATCAATTGTTTCTAATCTTTCAATCAATGTCTATCCAAATTGTTTCCATCTCTTTTTATATAGTTGAACTGAAATTTGCATGATATAATTGGATAATGCTAGGTACCTCAAATTTTTGGTCTTAAATGTGTCTCAAGTGACGTGGTATTGAATAAGACAAAATATAATTTATAATCTCTTCACATATATTTAAAAAAAATAAGATAAATTTTGATTATAAAATTAATTAATTTGACTTTAAAATTTAAATTAAACCAATCTTTAAGGATAGGGAGAGAGTACAATAGATGACATCCTAATTCAATAATATAGGATAAGGATGAGACAAAGATAACAAATCTGAATTCCATGGGCCATGGCAGAGTAAAGAAGAAATAGCAACCAAGGCAGTTAATTCAACATCCTAGGCTGGATTGAGGTAGTAAAAAGAAAATACATCAACGGTTGAGATCAGTCAACGGGTGTAAGTAAAGATTAAGGGCTGGGATTAATTAAGGTATTATTTAGTAAGAGTTGAACGACTGTGATCAAATCTGACATTTTAATGATGATTCTATGTATCACTTAACATATTAGGTAACAAAACAACGAACCGAAACTCTCTCTCTCTCTAACTTTATTCAGGCAGTGCAAGGACTCAAAATATTATATTAAGCATATCAGTCAATCTCTCTCTCTATATTTAAAGGAAAATATTATTTTTAGGTTATATTTATTTATAAAATATATATTTAAAATTTGATTATTTATATTAATTTAATATTAAGTTCAATATTAAATATTAATAATTTTTCATCAAAAAATTAAATAATACAAACTAATATTAAATTAAGATAAATACTTTAATTTTAAATAAACGTAATTTTAGTAATATAAAAAAAAATCGTCACAAATAATCGTGACGTTGATATTGTCGAAATCTAATAATCCCATAAAAATTGTACTGAAAAAAAAAGCATCCAGTCAAAATTTGCAAATATCACATTTAATGATGAAAATATAAAATAAACAAGAAGAAAACTAAGACCAAGTATGAATCGTTCATTTGTGGTACATACCATATCTTGAGATGGTGTTGTAAGCCAGTGGTCGGACACGAGGCACAATATCATCCGTCAGATTAATGGGCTTGGAATGGGCTTCTTTGAGAAGCCTCGATTTGTTTCGCAGGTCTCCAACCAGTAGCCTATAGGAGTCACCTTTGAGGCCCTGCTGGTTCAAGAGTTTCTCTAGCTTCTTCGGCCTAAACCAAATCCAGTCCAAAACTCTCCATACAGATATTATTACAAGAAGAAGGAAACAAGAGGCTACAATTAAGTTGTACATTATCTCGTAGGGAGATATTATGTAAATGAACCGGGGGTGGCGGCCGGCCGGCGGGGTGAAGAAGGGGAGAGGGTTAATAGGGGTAAATAAAAATAATGGATATAATTTTGGATCGTTGAATATTGGAGACGGTTGCACCTCTTAAATTGATATTTTAAATAGATGTGCGTAGCATCATTTCAAGCACAGGATTACAATGGTGGAGTCTTATCGCTCTGCTTTCTGAATATGAATATAAGATGTTATCATTTTGAATTATGGTACGGAAATTTAGTATGATGTCTATTCGGATATATTTTATGAATAAATATAAATGCATAATATTAAATATAATATTTTGATTTCAACTATTGAAAGATAGGGTCTGACACAAAAATTCATATCAGATCTTATTTTTTAATAATTAAAATATATATAATATTTAAAATAGTGTTTAATTATAATGTGTGTAAAATTATCAACATTTTACTCGATTTTGTATGTGTACCTAATTGATTAATACAATATCACTTGTCACCATAAAAAAGGTGCACAAATAAGAAAATATTCATCGTTCCAATACAGAGGATCTATATATATATATGTGAGTTTTCTTAACATGTGTTTTAAGGGTATATGTTAAGTAAGGAAATAAAAGATGGAGCTCACTAAATATTATTTATTTATGCATTTACACTAAATTCAATGCATAAAAAAATAATATGTTAGTAGATCTCATGCATTGAATTCAGTACAAATACATAAATAAATAATATTTAGTAAGCTACATCTCTTATTTTTCGTACTTAGCATTTACCCTTAGGGGGCACATGTTAAGAGGACCCTATATATATATAACGGATTTAAAATATATTTTTTAAATAGTATACTTCTCTTAAATAATATACTTCTTTTAAATAGCATGTTTTTATTAAAAGGTTTTGAATTTTTAAAAAAAAAATAATATTTAAAAAAATATGACATGGTGTGGTATAATTTTAAATTGTTGAATACTCAATATAAACTTAGTGGACACGGTTGCACCTCTTAAATTGATATTTTAAATAGATGTGCATAGCATCGAGAGAAATTATTCCATGCCCTTGGGGCATGGATGAACAGTTTGCTCCCCCTCTCACATGAGGGTGGGGGCCACGCGTTGTGGCACGGATCCCAACACGCGTGGCCCCCACCCTCATGTGAGAGGGGGAGCATACTATTCATCCTGCCCCAGGTGCATAGAATAATTTTTCTAGCATCGATCATTTCAAGCACAGGATTACAATGGTGGAGTCTTATCGCTCTGCTTTCTGAATATGAATATAAGATGTTATCATTTTGAATTATGGTACGAAAATTTAGTTTGATGTCTATTCTGGATATATTTTATGAATAAATAGGAGTGCATAATATTAAATATAATATTTTAATTTTAATATTTGAAAGATAGGGTGTGATACAAAAATTCATATAAAATTCCATTTTTTAATAATTAAAATATAATATTTAATTATAATGTGCGTAAAATTATCCAATTTTTATTTGATTTTGTTACGTGTACCTAGTTGATTAATACAACATCACTTGTCACCACAAAAAAAGGGCACAAATAAGAAAATATTCATCTTTCCAATATAGAGGATCAATATATATATATATATAGAGAGAGAGAGAGAGAGAGAGATATGACAGATTTAAATCATACCTCTTAAAAAGTATACCTCCCTTAAATAATATACTTTTATCAAAACGACGTCGTTTTTGAAAAAAATATTCTACTTAAGGAGGTATATTATTTAAGATGTATATTTTTGAACCGTCCTCTCTCTCTCTCTCTCTCTCTATATATATATATATATATATATATATATGTATTATTTACTTTTTAATATCAATTAAAGATATTTTAAGTTGAAGTTAAAACAAATAATTTACTTTTAGACAATATAATTCCAAAACTTTTAAATTAGTTTGATAGTACTACTAAACACAAGATATTTATTTTCAAAAATTACATGAATCAGTTCCAAGAAAAGTCATAAATTTCATTTGCTCATTGTGTGCATAAAATTTGAAAAAGAAGAAGTTGAAGGACTCGACCCTTGAGTTCCTAAGAAAGGACAAAATGTTGCTTCAAATATAGAACCAATTAAGTTGGACTAGAATCTCCTATATTACATTTTTCATTTTAACGATATAAATTTTATTTTTAATATTGAAATCAATAATACATTTATTTGTAACGAATTTTATTGTGTCTTTAAATCTAATATTTTGCGACGCTAATTATAATACTTATCATGTTAAATATATATTAAAAAAAATGTAATAGAGGAAATATTAATAAGTTGATGCACAACCCTCACCCCTCCTTACTCAGTTGGACCGCCTTCAACTCCAACTCCAACTCCAACTCATAGTACTACGTCTTTCACCTCTAGCTAGCAATTAGTGTGATTATATATGTATGAAGCATGAGCAGGGGTGCACAAACAAGTTGTTAGGCCTGTCAAATTTTGACCGTTGATGAAGTTAGGTCAGGTCAAATTTACTGGCTAAAATGATGATCTGAGCAAGCCAGTCGACTAGGCCAGGCCGGTCATCACATTTTTGGTCAGAATAATAGTGGTCATCCCCATGCTTTCCAATACGTGAAGATGGAAGTAGAGACTAGAGAGAAAAGAAAAGAGTTTTGATCTATTATTACTCAGCAATCAACATCATCGGGCCATGCCTATTTGCTAAAGTCAAAAAGCTTGGAAACATATCCATGTGACTATGTCTAATAAAAGAAAAAGTGCCCACGTGAGCTCAGAAAGAAATCATGGATACATGTATTGCATGCTCAAAAATAAGGTATTTTTGGGGCCTTCAAGTCGGGCTTTTTTAGACCAGACTTAAGTCGGATCAAGGTTAAGCCTTAGGCCTTTTGTGCACCCATACATGAGAGTATTAAGCAAGTCACAAAAATTTAATGAATCTATATTAATTGTAAATTTAAAAATATCTTTGAATATTCAAAAAGTCAATAGTTGTCATTCTCTCTCTTTCTCCCTCTCCCTCTCTCTCTCTCTCTCTCTCTCTCTCTAAAGATATAGATAATTGTTACTGATTCTTTGACTTACATGTAAAGTTTTTTGCTCCTTTATTTCAGTTATGAGCAATCTTTGAGCTTGTATTGAATTGATATACTTGATTTGTGCTTTCAAATGTTTGAAATTTAAAGTTCAATTTCATTGTTCTTATTAAAAATAATTACTGAGAACTATTACATTCCATTCATAAAAATGGTTAGCTTCTGCAAATTTCATTGTTTTTTCCGTGTGAGTGATTTGGGTAAATGTTGAAAGATTTGGAGCTTTCTCAATAGCATACATCCATATTAAATTATTAATACTAACCTAGCCTAATTTGGATAACTACTAAAATTACAAATAAAATAAAACTAAGTACAGATATAGAATCTTTTATTTAATTGGACTTAGACTCCCGCTTCTCGGGGTCTTTGGCATGGCTTCCTAAGTCTTATATATTAATCCAAAGTCTCACAGAGTCGTCCTGCATTAATTCTCCTCCCGCTGAAAAAAAAAAACTCGACTCTATCTAGTTAGGGGAATAACCATGAATATCATAGCAAGAGTTAAAAGCTCAATCACCAAAGAATTCTTTGTAAGGTTCAAATTGACATGTTAGTAGCACAAATTTTTCTTAGAATGTTTAACACGTAATAGCATAGACTTGGGAAATTGATATTTTTAACACCATTTTTTGATATTTTCATATGATGGACCTCACAAAAAATGTCGCTATAGATGTATAACGACAGTTAACCATTGCTATAGGTTATACATGTGGGGTCCACCGTGTGGAAATATAAAAAAACAGTGTGAAAATATCAATTCCCTATACTAAATGAGATGTAAGTAAGTTAACAAAAGTAACTTTAACCACCTTTCTTCTGAATTAACGATTTTTCCTAGCAACTATAAATGAACATTGTTACTCTAGCTGCTTAGCGTACTTAACTAAAGCCGACATACTGATGGACGGATCCCCTCGTTATGAGCCAGTGGAACTTTGCTTTGGCAGGTGTTGATTTTCTAGTATTATTCATCTTAAATTGATTAATCTTTTTTTTGTTGTTGCTAAATTGTTAATATATTAAAAAAAAAACATGAAGAATGGCAGAGGGGCATACCCTAAAGAGAAACTATGGCATGCCTAAAACAAAAATAGGAGCAGAACACCTAATGGTTAAAGAAGCCAATTGGCAAGGAAATTATTAGACATGGAAGATCTTTGAAATTTCTGAGAGGAATGAAGTCTACACTTAACCAGATGTATAATTTTCTTAACAAGGAACTGTCGAAAGGGTATCCTTTTTGTCATAAATCATGGAGTTCTACTTACACCAGAGCTTATAAACAACTGTAACAAAGCAGAGTGTGATAACATTAGCTTTAGTTTTAACACCCGAGTAGGCGAGCACTTTATTAACCAGAGATTGCCAAATGGGGGAGACATTATGCCAATCACAGAGAAAACTTTCTGAATCACCTGCTGAAAATAAAGACATTAAAAGAATATGTGCTGAAATGACTCATGATGTTGTTTGCACAACACACAATTAGGGTTGATATTGTTGCTAAACTTAATCAGAACATCAGAAGTTCTTAATCTGTCGTGAATAGCAAGTCACAGGATGAAAGAGAACCTTGGAATGCCACACCATCTTGTGCCAAGGGACAATTGCTTTTCTGTTCCTTATGGAGTCCCAAATTGTAGCAGCTTTAAAATTCTTTGAGCAATGAGAAATCCATAGAATTTGATCTTCAGAATTAGGATTCAAAGGCCTATTAAGATCAAAACTAGCTCTAAATTGAGCTACTTCTGTGTTCTAACTGCAGTTAACATCCAAGAGCCAAGATTAATAATGTTACTTACAGTAGCATTGTATCTTAGACCAAAACTATTAATAATGTCACTATAGTGAGAGTGTGAGACCTATATTTGAAATGCATATCCTACATATATTTGTGATCATCAAAACTACAAAACAATAAATTTAAATATTGTGATATGTATCTAGCTATCCCAAAAAAAAAAAAATGTTCTGATAGGTATTAGTATTGCCATCCTTATTTATGTTACATGGACTCTGATCCCAAGAAGTGCCAGACACTAGACCCTCCTATTTTTAGAACATTTTTCACGATTTCTCACTTTTTTAGATTGTCCTATTTTTTTGAGTATAATATGATATACTCGAAAACATTATTTTCAGTATTTCTCACTATTTTCAGGATGTTTTTCACATTTTTCACTATTTATCTATTCATGCATTTCTTCATGCGACTATTTCTACATCATATAGAAATAGTAGCAGACGCGTTTAGAAAATTTTAAATCGCGGTTGTCCACGAAGATCACGGATGACTATATATGTGATGCTATTCTTGTTTGCTTGCATATTCTTACTATTTGTGTTAATTTAACAATGATTTGGCACATCTTGTTTTACTATGTTGAAACTTTCATACTTTACAACTATAGATAAGTGAAACATATAAAAGACTTTTATATCACTCTATCCAGAAAGGTCAACTGCATGATTACTGCCTAGCTCGTACAGATGTCTATGAACTTCTCTCTCTCTCTCTCTCTCACTCTTCCCCGCTGATGATATATTTATTAATCTCGTACATATCCTATATACTCAAACACTGTTTAATTTGTAGGTTGTCTGAAGGTCTATTTTACTTCGCCATTGACAACGAATCTATTCTAGTGTCAAGATGGCTTATGAACTAACTGAGCAGAAAAGCAAGGATCCGGGTTTATTCCACGCATCACACACACACACATGCAGATGCACACCATTCGTATATCGATTTTGTTAACAAAAAAATTCTGTTTTATTTGCTGACACCTTGGTCAATAATTAAACTGTAAACTAAATCTCCGAGGATCATTCTCTTATATATCTTATTTATTTAGACCTATGTGTCATCAATATGCTAAGCCTATAGAAATAACAAATTAATCATCCGTTATTAGTTCTATGAAAAGTTCCCCGAGTATTTTTTTAAAAGTTGTATATGTATGGGTGACCTTGGCTCAAACTTGCAGATATTGGATTAGGTTTCATCGTGTTAAGATTGGATCACACACGCACACAACAGTACATAATCAACACAGAAATATATGTAGTTCTCCAAAATCGGGTACGTTCACGGGAGTGAAGAGAGAAATTGTTTTATTTTCAATCTGAGTACATCGGGTCTTTACGATAGAGAGTATATATAATCACTATTTTTATTCCAAACCTAATTCTCATTATAGCCTGGATACCCATAATACCCTTGTAACATCGTACCATACCGTGGGGGCTACGCTTGGCTTCCCTCACTCCGCTCCGCTCAACAATGACCTTTTACGAGAACTTCCCAGTACCTTATACACATCATATGAGCGACAATTTCACATCGGCTTCGGATTCTTTTTCTTATTTCTTGGTGTTATTCTTTTCTTTGATAGGGGTTTGCTAGCTCTGGGAAATGTAAGTATTCTCTACAATATAAAACTTAATTTCATATAAAATGTTAGTAATATATTATGTATTATGAAATTAGATTCTTATTCTAGGAAGTCTTAACTTACCTTATTTTTGTTGTTGCTTCATTAGATATTTTTCTTGGCGGGTGTAGCCCTTTTACTGGGTTGGCGTTCTACTTTGCAACTCTTCACAAACAGAGCAAACTACAAGGTACTGTAATGGAAAAACATAATATGGATTCCGCAATATGGTTCTTTTATTTTTCTCACAGTGCTAGTATATTTTAAGGTGTAGCTCTAAAGTTTTCTCTGATAATATTTTCCTGGTATACTTTGAGTTGTTCTTAAGGCTGGTCAAAATTACTGATACAATTTTTCTTGAAACCGTATTTCTGAACTCCAGTCTGTAATATACCAGATCTATATTGTGCCTGTTTTTCCTTTTCTACTTAGTGCCCTTGCTTAAAAGGACATATATGTCCTAATATTGTACTCCTCTCTTATAAAGCACTCTAGTTTATCTGTGACTCTTCAGAAAAAGTTCATACTCAACAAGTAAATGGCTGCCTTATAAATTTAAGGAAAATTGTAATTGAAGTAGACATAGATGTAATCTGAGTCTTTTATTATTATTATTATTTTTCTTTTCATTGCAGGGTTCTGTCTGTTTCCTTCTTGAACTCTTCTTCATATTTGTTCGGTGGCCAATAGTTGGTATAATCTTTGAAATTTTTGCCTGTGTTGTGTTATTTGGGTTAGATACTGTAAAGCACTGAAGTATTATCTCTGTGCAGCGTTAGTTAGTTTAAGCGTATCAGTAGTTTAATAATGGTATAATGGTATAATGGTACTTTCACTTCCTTTAGTAAGGTCAGAGTTGTATTTTCTCTTTCTTTCCAGTTGGTCAGTTTGTTAGGCATTAGCAGGAGCAATGCTGTTTAAATGTGACGAATTCTGTAAAAGCAGGCATGCAATTGATGAATGAAAATCTGTTTTCCTTCCTCCAAATTCTGAACTCTCCCTGTCTTCTCTCTAATCTCTCTTATTTCTCTCGTTCTCAGTTCTTTCTTCTTCCTCATACAATTCACTTCTGATCATTGATTCTTTGAATTTTATCCATAAAACTGAGCTTAGTCAGTTACTATCAATACAGATCCTTACAATTGGTATCAGAGCTTCACGATTCTGGCTATGGCAACGAATAATCAGAGATTGGGAAACTTAGAGATTCAAGTTCATGAGCACACCAATTCTATACAGCAATTGAAAGTTGAATTACAGGAATCATTTGATGGCTTTAAAAAGGATTTTGAAGAGAAGATGGATCAAAAGTTAGATCAGAAAATGCAACAGTTGATGAAAGGAGTTGAAGCTCTCCTCTCTGTTCGTTTGCCTTCTCCTCATTCCACTACAGGTACTTCTGGTAATCCAGTTAACTCAGTATTGGGGTCATATAAGACTGGATCTGCTAGTGACAAAGTCAATAATAGCATATTCAAAACTATTAAGTATGAATTTCCTAAGTTTGATGGAACAAATCCAAGGTCATGGATTAGAAGGTGTAACAAACTGTTTTCTCATCATGTGGTTGCTGAAGAACAAAAGCTGTACTTAGCTACTATGAATCTGGAGGGTGAAGCTGAAGAATGGTATGCAGGTTTTGTTCAGGAAGGAACACAATTAACCTGGAATGTTTTTGTGGAAGAAATTACTGCTAGGTTCAGTTCTGAAGTGCAGGTGAATCCAATAGGTGAACTGAAAAACCTGCAGCAGACTGGAACTGTAGATGAGTACAGAAGGAGGTTTGAAGAATTAAAAGGATGGTCCCTAGCCAGAAATTCTACATTAAATGAAGCTTTCTTCATGGATTGCTTTGTTGGAGGATTAAAAGAAGAAGTTAGGCTGGGAATTCAGGAATTTCAGATTACCACCCTTAAGGAGCTAATTAGATTAGCAAGAGTGGAGGAGGCTAAGCTAGAAGCCTGGTTGAGAAGAAGCAGACTGAATATAAAACCCTTGGCTACAGGAGCACAAAGGATTTCTGCTATGCCATCTTCTAAATCTGCAGGAATGGGATTACTTGGAAATACAATGGCTGTTGGCACTAATTCTACAGTACTACCTACTGCAGAAATAAGTAGAACCTTACCAATTAAAGGTTTAACCAGGGAGCAGATTTCTGAAAAGAGGAGAAAAGGATTATGTTTTTCTTGTGAGGAGCCGTATACCTGGGGACATGTATGTAAAAAGCCTCAACTATTCATGATGATACCTTCAGCTAATTGTGCTGAAGATTGTGAGGAAGATGATTGTGTTGCAGTTGAAGGAAATAAAGAGGAGCAAGCTACTGATCAGCCAGAAGCTCACATCACTTTGCATGCTTTGTCTGGCCATAGTGTCAATAACACTATTAGAATTGTTGGCATGGCAAACGGGAAGTTCATAAGGATCCTGATTGATAGTGGGAGTACAAATAATTTCCTCGATCCACATGCGGCAAAAAGGATTAGAGCTGAAATTAAAAACACCAAGCCAATATCAGTTTCTGTGGCTGATGGTTTCAAAGTAACTAGTCTGCAGGAATGTCCTAAGTTCAGATGGTCAGTACAAGGTGAGGAATTCACAACTGACTTTAGGATTCTACCTTTGGGGGGCATTGATGCAGTCTTAGGTGTTCAATGGCTGAAGAACTTTAATCCAGTAACTTTTGATTTTGATCAGTTGCAGTTACCTTTGGTCAAAGGGGGGCACTCTGTAATGCTGCAAGGGGAATCAGATGTTGTGGCCCCTAGTGTACAATTAATGTCTTCTGGTGACTTTAAGAGAACTCTTAATGTAACTACTCATGGGTATTTTGGATACATTTTTGGTATGTGTCAGGAGGAACTAGCAGAAACTGAAATGGTGCAAAAGTGTTCTACTCTAGTAGCTAAGGAAGTTGAGGAACCATGCCCAAAATTGAAATCTTTGCTAGAGGAATTCTCTGAGCTGTTTCAGGAACCAAATTCCTTACCTCCAAACAGGACTCATAATCATCACATCAACCTAAAAGAAGGCAGCCAACCAGTGAATTTGAGGCCATATAGGTATCCCTATGTGCAGAAAGAGGAAATTGAAAAAATTGTTAATGAATTACTGGAATCTGGAGTAATTCAGCCTAGCAATAGTCCCTATGCATTTCCTGTTTTGCTAGTGAAGAAACATGATGGCTCTTGGAGAATGTGTGTAGATTACAGAGCTTTAAATGACATGACTATCAAAGATAAGTTTCCCATACCTGCTATTGATGAGTTATTGGATGAATTACATGGTTCTAGGTGGTATTCTAAGCTTGATCTCAGGTCTGGGTATCATCAGATTAGGGTGCATGCTCCAGATATTCCAAAAACTGCCTTTAGGACACATACAGGTCATTTTGAATTCCTTGTTATGCCTTTTGGTCTTACAAATGCACCAGCTACTTTTCAATCTTTAATGAATGAGATCTTTAAGCCTTATTTGAGGAAGTTTATACTGGTATTTTTTGATGATATTCTGGTGTATAGTAAAAGCTATGAAGAACATCTAGAACATTTGCGATTAACTTTGCAACTTCTGCAGCAAAATACACTTTTTGCTAAAGAAAGTAAGTGTGTGTTCGCTACTGGCCAGGTACAGTATTTAGGCCATATCATTGATCACAAGGGTGTATCTACTGATCCAGACAAGGTAGCTTGCATGTCTAAGTGGCCCTTACCTCATAATCTTAAAAGCTTAAGAGGATTTCTTGGTTTGACAGGATACTATAGAAGATTCATTAAAGGTTATGGGTTAATTAGTAGACCTTTAACTGAACTATTGAGAAAGGATAAATTTTGTTGGAATGAAGGGGCTACTACTGCTTTTCTAGCTGTTAAGGATGCAATGGTCAGAGCTCCAGTCTTGGCTATGCCTGATTTCAATTTACCATTCATTCTGGAAACAGATGCCTCATACTATGGATTAGGGGCAGTTCTGATGCAACAAGGCAGACCTATTGCTTATTTGAGTAAAGCTATAACAACCAAACATTTGGGATGGTCTACATATGAAAAAGAATTAATGGCAGTGGTCTTTGCTGTGAATAAATGGAGGCATTATCTGCTTGGAAATAAAGTGTTAATCAGAACAGATCATCATAGCCTCAAATATCTTTTAGATCAAAGAGTTACTACTACTAACCAGCAAAAGTGGATCACTAAACTCTTGGGATTGGATTATGAAATTGTATATAAAAAGGGGAAGGAGAATGCAGCAGCTGATTGTTTATCTAGACAGTTGGAGTTTACGGAGCAGGTAAGTCAAACTGCTGTTGGTGGACTAGAGGAACAATGTTTAGCATTATCTGTAATTGTTCCACAGTGGATTTTGGAACTAGCTAGGTCTTGGGAGAATGATGAGGACACCAGGAATATAATAACTCAATTACAGCTAGATCCTTCTTCTTTACCAGGTTACACTTTCCAAAATGGAAGGCTTAAGTTTCATGGGAAGTTGGTAGTAGGGCCTGATCAGATATTAAGAAAGAAGTTGTTGTCTGAATTCCATGATTCACCAGCTGGCGGACATTCAGGTATCAAGGGATCTTATGAAAGGTTGAATAAATATTTCTTTTGGCCTACCATGAAAGCTGATGTTACTAAATTTGTCAAAGAATGTGATGTGTGCCAGCAACAAAAGCATGAAACAGTGGCTTTGCCTGGTCTACTACAGCCCCTACCCATTCCGGAGGTTCCATGGGCAGATATTTCTATGGATTTTATTGAAGGATTGCCCAAATCAAATGGTTTCTCAGCCATATGGGTAATAGTAGACAGATTAACCAAGTACAGTCATTTTATTGCTCTTAAGCACCCTTTTACTGCCTCAGACTTAGCACAAGTTTTTATTAATCAAATCTATAAGTTGCATGGTTTTCCTTCTACAATTGTTTCAGACAGGGATAAGATTTTTATCAGTATGTTTTGGCAATCTCTTTTTAAGTTGGTGGGAACAAAATTGCATCTTAGCACTGCTTATCACCCACAAACCGATGGCCAAACTGAGAGGCTCAATCAGTTGTTGGAATGTTATCTTCGATGTATGATTGCTCAAAAACCTCACAGTTGGATATCTTGGTTGGCTTTAGCTGAGTGGTGGTATAACACACACTTCCACAGCAGCTTGAAAACTACTCCCTTTGAGGCCTTGTATGGTTATAAGCCTCCCTATCTTAACTTCCACCAGTTTGGCAGAGTCCATGATTCTAGTACCAGAACTTTTTGTCGAGACAGGACTCAGTTTTTGCAGCTACTTAAACAGAATCTGGTAGCTGCTCAATCTAGAATGAAACATTATGCTGATAAGGCCAGGAGTGAGAGATCCTTTGTGGTAGGAGATTGGGTATATCTACGAATTAAGCCCTACAAGCAATTTACACTGTCTCACACCAGGTTTGGTAAATTAGTTCCCAAGTACTATGGGCCATTTCTGATAATAGAAAAAATTGGTCCTGTGGCTTACAAGCTTGAACTCCCTGGAGATACTAAGGTCCATCCAGTATTCCATGTTTCACTTCTTAAGAAGAAGATTGGTTCCAGCTGCTCTAGTTCTGCTACATTGCCTAAATTGGATGCACAGGGACAATTCCTAGTGGAACCTTTGGCTATCTTAGATAGGAAACTGGTTAAGAAAAATAATGCTGCAGTTGTGGAGGTACTTGTCCAGTGGTCTAACTCTTTGCCAGATGATGCTACTTGGGAGAACTGGGAGCAGCTCCATCAGAGATTTCCACATTTCCAACCTTGAGGGCAAGGTTGATTTGATGAGGGGAGAATTGTAAAGCACTGAAGTATTATCTCTGTGCAGCGTTAGTTAGTTTAAGCGTATCAGTAGTTTAATAATGGTATAATGGTATAATGGTACTTTCACTTCCTTTAGTAAGGTCAGAGTTGTATTTTCTCTTTCTTTCCAGTTGGTCAGTTTGTTAGGCATTAGCAGGAGCAATGCTGTTTAAATGTGACGAATTCTGTAAAAGCAGGCATGCAATTGATGAATGAAAATCTGTTTTCCTTCCTCCAAATTCTGAACTCTCCCTGTCTTCTCTCTAATCTCTCTTATTTCTCTCGTTCTCAGTTCTTTCTTCTTCCTCATACAATTCACTTCTGATCATTGATTCTTTGAATTTTATCCATAAAACTGAGCTTAGTCAGTTACTATCAATACAGATCCTTACAGATACTTCTCTGCCTTCGAACTTGATGAGCTTATTATTTGTGCTTCTCTCTTTTAAAATTTTCTTATGCGTTGCTTGTGGTGGTTTTTTGGTCATCTGTCTAGGTGTTTCTACATCATATTCCAGTTTTTGGATGGTTTTAAAACTAGACAACCAAGTGAATGCAAGCTGCCTCACTGCTTATCTCATGCATTCATCTATATATAATACAAGTTAGTTTACATATGCAAGAAGCCAAAATAGTAGTCAAAACCTATATAATAAATTTGGTGTAAAACACATGCTGAAGTATATATGTAGCAGGCTGCTTGTGTCATGCAAAATCCGGAATTTCCGATCAACACAGACCCAACTTCTGCTATCTGGTCATTGTCTAGCTGCTGTACATTAAGGACAACTTTACGTACACTACAACCAAACACTACTTCAAACACTACATATATCTCGACCATTAAAAAATGGGACCTGACACGGATTTCCGTATCAGACCCATCTTTCAATGGTTGAGATCAAAATGTTGTGTTTGGTATTGTCATTAATGTTATGCATTTATAATTATCTGTACATTAATTGCAAGGTCATAAATACCTTTCACACCTTTTTGTAATTTACTAAGTTTTGTCTTTCTCCCCCCTCAAGCGCAACTTTATGGAATGGAGGTTAAGCTTGGAGCACAAAAACATAAATCAGGAATTTGATAATCCTTTTGTAAAAATGTTTGCCAGTTGATAGTCGGATTTAACGAAATGGATGGAAAGATGGTCGTTTGCAACGAGTTCCCGAACAAAGTGATAATCGATTTTGATGTGGCGAGTACGTGCATGAAAACCCATATTACGAACTATGTGAAGAGCTGAAATATTATCACAGTAAAGTTGTGGGGAACATGGAAACGAGATGTCAAGTTCCCGAAAAAGAAAGGTAAACCACCGGAGTTTAGAGGTAGTAGTGGCGAAAGCACGATATTCAGCTTCACTACTAGAACGAGGTAGTGGCATGCTTCTTGGCTGTCCAAGAGAGTAGATTGGGTCCAAGAATGACACATGTACTAGTAGTAGAGCAACGATCATCCGGATCACCAGCCCAATCCGCATCTGAAAATACTCGAAGAGAAAAATCGGTGGATTTTTGAAATGTGAGACCATGTGTTATGGAACCCTTAATTTGAGATATCTGAAAATCCTTTTTATGACTTGAAGATGCGATGTGCGGGAAGAATGCATGATTTGACATACTTGGTTCACAACAAAAACAATGTCGGGACGTGACAAAGTAAGATACTGAAGACCACCAACCATACTACGTAGTGATGCACATTCGGCCTGCGGCCTAAGACCTGGCCTTACTCTGGCCTGGACCCGACCTGGTCAAAGCTCGGTCTGGTTAAGGCCTAGACCAAGTCAGGCCCAGCCCGCAGGCTACGAACAGGCCCCATATTTTCTCCTTTGATCCGGCCTGGCCCGACCTGCGTAAATATCCGGCCTGGCCTTCAGCCTGGCCAACCCTGGCCTGGCATCATAACTAATCAAAACATAAGCATTTAAGACCACCCACGTACCAATTATCCATGCAAGAGGCCTTCATAATTAATATTATTACTTCTCTATTCTTTTTCTGTTTATTATATACTTGGCTTTATTTTCTTAACCTTTCGATGTGGGATAAATTAGTTGTTTCTTTAAAAGTTGGAGAGGTTCATAATGTCGGCATGCAAGTTTAAAATATCTTATTGGAATTCAAATAGTCAACTCTCTATTACGAGCTTTGTTGTGGCCTTCATAATTGGTAATTGCTTTACTATTCTTTTTCTGTTTATTATATATTTGACTTTATTTTCTTAGACTTTCAATGTGGGATAAATTTCTTGTTTCTTTAACAGTTGGAGAGGTTCATAATGTCGGCATCTCCTTGAAGTTGTCATTGCCAATCTAAGCCAATTAGAAGTTTGAATGGAGAAGCACTCTTATACCTTTGGTAGTTTGGATGACTATAGCTATTTCTAGTGGTTGCTACAAGAAATGCCAAGTCTGCTGCCTTCCACCCGAATGCTCCCTTTCCTTCTAACACTGTCAATTTCTTTCCTTACATTTAGCAATATAGACCAATGTTTGACATGGGTGAATGGCTTGGGAACTTAAAGGAGTACTCCTCTCCCTCTACCAGCATCATACACAGTTAACTAGGACTAGCCTGACCCCTAGTTAACCCCTACAATTGTCCCTTACATCAGCCCCAAAAGATCCCATCTCAGCCCCCCCCCCTTTGTGGCTGCTGAAATGCCCAGATTGGGCTGCCTTTTCTGGATGCACATATAGGCTTTAAATATAACATTCGAGTAAAGAGTTCCTCTCCCCTAGATACTCCCATTAGTACTGTGCTAAGCTGCTACGGCTTATATTTATCATGAGAACTTGTGAAGAATGATTTTTGAAAATTTGCCATATCCTTGGTAATATATTTGACACTTGGATCTATTGACTGCTCCACATTTCTATTATGGCTGGTGGAATGTGCATTGGTTCCTAGATGGACTTACAAGTCAAGCATCATGTGTCCTGGCATTTCATTATGAGATCTATGCTATGAGTTTGAATGTTGTGTGGGCCACATAAATAAAGGGCATGCATGTATGTGATCCAATATGACAATTGGCCATTAACTTTAGAGTTTGATTTGTTTGTGGGTAATGCTTTAATTAACATGTATGACAAATTTGCTAAATTGTAGTATGCGTAGGAGGTCTTTGATTAGATGGAGGAGAGAGGTTTATGTTGTTCCTAGATGGACTTGCACTACCTCTTAAACTCCCACATTGCTTGTAAATGGGATTTTCAAAGTACCAAGAGCCTATAAATAAGGCAATGGGCTTCATCGAGTTTTAGAGCCAGGGCTTTGCTCAAAGGACTTTATTCAACTTTGGAGCAGGCAAATAGTAATTAGTATAAAATTTATTTGATAATTGGTTGTGCTTGGGCTTTAATTTCCTTTGGGAAAGGGTCCGGCCTGGCCTGGCTTGAAGGCTTTAACAGGCCATGTTTTTGTTCGATTAATTCGGCCTGGCCTAGCCTTCTTTTATTGGACCTTAGGCCTGGCACGGCCTGGTCAATGGTCAAAGTCTGGTAGGCCTGGACCAGGCCAGGCCGGGTAGCCTGTTTGTGCATGTTACTAGGATAGGGGTGACATCAGTCAAAGGATCACCCTTGTGATTGGATAAACGAGCATGTGTGGAGAGTGGAGTGGGTGAAGGCTTACATGAGTCCATGTTAAATTTCCAAAGCAAGTCTGAAGTATAACGAGCTTGTGAAAAAGTGAGATAAGAGGCTGTCCGAGTGACTTCAATGCCTAGGAAAAAACTTAGTTCACCTGAACGATGACTCTTAAAAGTAGAACATAAAATATATCAATGAACTCGTTGATTTTAGCTAGAGAGTTTCCAATCACAATAAGGTCATCAACATAGACTAAAAGAATCAAAGTGATTGGGCTAGAATGCTTGATGAATAATGATGGATCTGAGCGGCTGTTTGCAAAGCCATGGTATGTAAGAAAAGCTTAAAGACGTTGAAACCATACGCGAGGTGATTGCTTGAGGCCATAGCGCATGCTGTAATTTACACACATGACGGGGACGTAGTGGATCAACAAATCCAGGGGGTTGAGTCATATACACGACCTTATTTAGGACACCATTGAGAAAGGCATTGTGGACATCAAGTTGTTGTAATGGCCATCCATAACTTAGAGCAAGAGCAATTACTGTTTTGATAATATAAGGATGGACAGCGGGACTGAAAGTCTCATCATAGTCAATGCCCTCTTGTTGTGTGAATCCTTGAACCATAAAATGTGCTTTGTAATGCTCAATAAAGCCATCAGCCCATCGCTTGACCCAATATAACCATCAACACCTAACCACATTTTGAGAAGATGAAGACAGAACCATGGTCCAAGTGTTGTTTTTATGAAGTGCATCAATTTCTTCTTGTATAGCTAGCTTGTTGCCAATGAGAGTGTTTGGATGCTTTGGCAAAAGGTGGCAGGTTTATGAGATAGAGAAGCAACAAAGATTGTTGAAAGAGCTTCAAGAAGAGAATACCTGGAAGTGTTGGCAATAAGTTCATTGATATTACGAGTCTTAAGCGGTGAAGTTGAACCATCATAGCTAGGAATTGATTCTATTGCTGATGATGGAATTACATCTAATGAGGAAGAATGATAAAGAACTGGGCTTATAGAGAAGACATAGGATTTTTTTTGCATGCCCAATGGAGATGTTGGTGTTGCCAAAGGGGAAGAGATGGAATCTGCTGATTGCGGGGTTAAATCTTGTCGTGAATGGTCGCGCACCACAGATTGTGGGACGTCGGAATGTGGCACCATGACAAGCGGGGCACTAATAGATTCAGGGATGTAATTTGGTATTAGAAGAGGTGCCATGATGGGTGGAACCTGGATAAAGTCGAGGCTAGAAATGGGTGTCATAGGAGGCAAAGCTCCGCCAATTACGGGGCTAGAAAAAGGTATCACATTGGATTTAACACCGCTAAACTTGGGGTTTTTCATATAAGAGAAAGAAAAAGATGTTTCATCAAAATGCACATGATGAGAAATGTAAACACGATTAGTCAATGGGTTAAGACAACAGTAGCCCTTGTGATTTGAGTCATAACTGATAAAAGTACATTTGATAGATTTTGGCATAAGCTTGCGTTTATTGTACAGAACGAGATATGGAAAACACGTGCAACCAAAAATATTAAGTAAAGTGTAAAGCGGATAAGTAACCTTTCAAAGGGTGACATATATTTGAGTTGACGCCTGGGTAGCCGGTTAATTAAAAAAGTGGCTGTAAAAAAAACCTTAGGCTAAAAAGAGAAGGGCAATTTTGCTTAAGTGAGTAAATATAAACCCATTACCTCAACGTGTCTATGCTTACGCTCGACAACATTGTTTTGTTGTGGGGTGTGTGGACATGAAATTTGATGATGAATACCGTGTGTTTTGAGAAAATTTTGAAATGAGGAATTGGTACGAAATTCAGCTCCCCCGTCGGTTTGAACAATCTTAATTTTTGGGTTGCTACTTTTTGATTGGGTTAGAAAGTTTTCTATCATTATTTTGAAATTAGAAAATGTAGAAAGTACCTCTGATTTTCAAAACAAAGGGAAAATCCGAACATATTGACTATAGTCATCCACATTAATAGATAAGAAATAACGAAAACCGACATTAGATTTAATAGGAGAGGACCCCAAATATCCAAATGCAATAATTCCATAGGAGAAAATGTAATACAAGAACTGGAATTAAAAGACAATTTGCATGATTTTCCCAAAGGACAAATATGACAACTGAACTGAGAATTATTAGAATTGTGATGACCAAGATAATTACAAGGTTAGTAATTTATAATATTAAATTATTACGATTGTGGTGTACGGTGATCTTTAGAAAAGGAAGTTGAATGGGCTAGAGAAAGGATAATGCTTGAAATATAATCGAGTTCGATTAAAGGTTATAATGTAAAACCTATAAGAATTTATTGAATAAATTGACGAAATAGGTAATACAACACCTATGATAAAGCGGAATGTTGAAAATTTTCGACAATAAAATTTATGAAATACATTAGAAGTACACAGAGTATAACCGTTTCGATAATTGTGATTCCGGGGATGGATCCTTATAAGGGGGGAAATCTGATAACCCGAATATTCAGAAATTGTTTATAATATAAATTAGATAAGAATTTAATAAATTAAATTCTTATAACAAGGTTGTAAGGAATTTGAACATATAAAAATATATTTGTTATATAATTGTGAGTGTTGGTGAGTAAAAGTTACAAGGATGATTAAATATGTTGATATATATGTATATGTAACATATATATGTTAAAAGATGGAATTTATGAGTAATTAAGCTATTAAATTAAGTGGTTTGAGTTATGTATGAAATGAAATATGGAAGCCAAGGGTATTAATTAATTGATGTTAAGTTAAAATTCTATTATGAATTAATATAATTTGAAAATTAAAGCCTTGTGTGGCAATAAACTAATTAAGCATGAATTAAATTAAAGAATGATGTAATTAATTCGCTTAATTAAAATAGGGAATTAATGTATGTATTTTATTTTAATAATAACGGGGGAGTTATTTAAACTCATTATTTTAATATGTTAAATATTTTATATGTAACGTATAGTTGATGGTTTAATAAATTAAATCAATGAAGATACATGGTATTGTATTAAATGATATATAAATATATCATGGTTTAAGAGGTTAATTAAGTTTAATAATTGTGTTATATTACATGTACTAAATGTAATATGTTTAATGGTTTAATATATGATATTATGCCAAATGGATATAAATTAAATTTAAAATGAGGTTCAATATATAATATATGTATATTGGAACCAAATTAGTAAATTAAATTAACAATTTAATGGTTAAATAAATATATTTAATGTATAAATAAATTGTTTGAAAACAATTTATGGAAGGAAGGAAAAAATTAAATTTAATTGTACAATATTAATTGTATAAATTAAATGAGCTATTTGAAATAATTAATGAAGTATTTATTAATTATTTAAATTAATGGTTCGTTACACTAAAAGTGTTACTTTCATAATTGATTAATTCCATTTTCAAATGGAATGATTTTATACATATTTATACATGTATGAGTTTACCTAATTATGTGTTATTAATAATACATGTGTATTAATTTATATATAAATACTTAAGGATATAATGTGTTAGTGGAAGAATAGTAAAATAAATATGGAAGATAATGGGAGGAGAGGTGGCGGGGTGAGAAATTGAACAACTGTTTTGATTATTCACCATTAAGCATGCAAGTAGGGGTGTAAACGGATATAAACGGATACGGATATAGCAGTATCCGTATCCAAAAAATTAATTCGCTATCCGTATTCGTATTCGGTATTCGGCGGATTTTAAAAATCATATCCGTATCCGATATTCGAAATAATATTCGAATACGGATAATATCCGTTTCCATTTATTTTATTCAAATAAATAGATTATTTGGATATTCAGATATCTGAATTCGTTTATCAATCACCTAATATAAAATTCATTCAAATTATTTACAAAAAATAAAGAAAAAAAATTGAATAATAACTCATAACCAATCACAAATTAAAATTTAAACCATACAAATTAATGAATGAATGTTAGTTTATTTATTTTTAATAAATACAATAGTCAATACTCTAAATTACAATTCAAATAAGTTTTTATTATTTTTGAAATCATAAATTCAAAATGAATGCTCTACTTATTAATGTTTAGATGTCCATTAGTAAGTAGATATCCATTTTATGTGATAATTTAGAGTAATACTGTAGTATGTATAAATATTTATAATCTATAATTATAACATTTAAATGATATTTATAACAATTGTTAAATGATGCATTTTAGATATATTGTAACGCTATATATAACTAGACATAAGAGGAAAAAATAATGAGTTTTAAAGTATAGTTCATTAATGAATGAATGTTAATTTATTTATTTTTAAGAAATACAATAATCAATGCTCTAAATTATAATTCAAATAAGTTTTCATTATTTTTGAAATCCTAAATTTAAAAATGAATATTCTACTTATTAATGTTTAGATATCCATTAATAAGTAGATGTTCATTTTATGTATTAATTTGAAGTAACACTGTAATGTGTATGAATTTTTATAATCTATAATTATAACATTTAAATGATATTTATAACACTTGTTAAATGATACATTTTAGATATATTATAACACTATATATAACTAGAATAAGGAAAAAAATAATGAGTTTTAAAGTATAGTTCATTAATGAATGAATGTTAATTTATTTATTTTTAATAAATACAATAATCAATGCTCTAAATTATAATTCAAATAAGTTTTCATTATTTTTGAAATCCTAAATTCAAAAATGAATATTCTACTTATTAATGTTTAGATATCCATTAATAAGTAGATGTTCATTTTATGTATTAATTTGAAGTAACACTGTAATGTGTATGAATTTTTATAATCTATAATTATAACATTTAAATGATATTTATAACACTTGTTAAATGATACATTTTAGATATATTATAACACTATATATAACTAGAATAAGGAAAAAAAATAATGAGTTTTAAAGTATAGTTCATTAATGAATGAATGTTAATTTATTTATTTTTAATAAATACAATAATCAATGCTCTAAATTATAATTCAAATAAGTTTTCATTATTTTTGAAATCCTAAATTCAAAAATGAATATTCTACTTATTAATGTTTAGATATCCATTAATAAGTAGATGTCTATTTTATGTGTTAATTTTGAGTAATACTGTAGTGTGTATGAATATTTATAATCTATAATTATAACATTTAAATAATATTTATAACACTTGTTAAATGATGCATTTTAGATATATTGTAACACTATATATAATTAGGATAAAGAGAAAGTGTAATAAGTTTTAAAGTATAGTTCATTAATGAATGAATTTTAATTTATTTATTTTTAATAAATACAATAATCAATGCTCTAAATTATAATTTTAATAAGTTTTCATTATTTTTGAAATCCTAAATTTAAAATGAATGCTCTACTTATTAATGTTTAGATACCCATTAATAAGTAGATGTTCATTTTATGTATTAATTTGAAGTAATACTGTAATGTGTATGAATTTTTATAATCTATAATTATAACATTTAAATAATATTTATAACACTTGTTAAATGATACATTTTAAATATATTGTAACACTATATATAACTATGATAAAAGAAAAAAGTAATAAGTTTTAAATTATAGTTCATTAATGAATGAATGTTAATTTATTTATTTTTAATAAATACAATAATCAATGCTCTAAATTACAATTCAAATAAAATTTTATTATTTTTGAAATCCTAGATTTTAAAATGAATGCTCTACTTTTTAAAGTTTGATGTCCATTAATAAGTTGATGTCAATTTTTTTATATTTGGAGTAATACTATAGTGTGTATGAATATTTATAATCTATAATTATAACATTTAAATTATATTTATAACATTTTATAACATTTGTTAAATGATCCAAAAGTTATATTGTAACACTTGTTAAATGATATTTATAACACTTGTTAAATGATACCTTTTAGATATTTTAACTTTATAATAGTAAAAATTCATTAATTATACTTAAATCAATTTATTAATATTATAATAAAAGTATTATTTCCTACTTTTTGGAAGTGAAATGACATATTTTAAAAATAATTTTCATATGATAGTGAAAACTAATTATTATAAAAGGAAGATCGTTTAAAAAAATTATTTTGCTTATTTTATATATATATATATATATATAAGTTATTCGTATACGAATTTCGGATACGCATCTGAATTCGGATATCGGATTTCTGGTATCCGATATCCACTATCCGTCGGATATATTTACGGACGGATGTTAAATGAATACGAATACGCCTATATTCGTATTCGTATCCGTTTATTTGCGAATACCTTTAAACCGAATACAAATATATCTGATTTTTTTTTTCGAATACGAATAATATCCGTTTTTTTCGAATATGGATGCGGACGAATACAAATTTTTCAATTACCATTTACAGCCCTACATGCAAGTCACCATATCACTAAGCATTTAGTACTATTTTATTAAAGGAATTGTAAATCAAGAGTACCTGCAAGTAGGGGTGTCCATCGATTTTTTACCGAACTGGTACTGAAAAAACCGAACCGGTACCAAACTCAAATTACCGCTAAAACAAGAATCGGCACCGATACCGAATTACCAGTTTCGGTATCGGTTCGATTTTTAGTTTATACCGATTCGTAATATATATAATTATAATTTATAAATAATAATTATATATTAATTTATATATATTATAATAATTAATATAAATTTAATATTATATTATTTATTTCGGTTCTTTCGGTATACTGATTTTTATCGAAATTCAAAAATGTCCATACCGGTACCAAAAAGTATAAAAAATCGAAAAAATCGGTAATGAAAAAATCGGTACCGAAAAAAACCGGTACCGAATGTATTGGTACCGATCGGTTCGATAAAAAACCGAAAAAACCGATACCGTTGAACACCCCTACTTGCAAGTTGCAATTGTACTTCATTACTTTCAAACCAAATAAGAAAACAAGAGTTAGTGGGTAATTTAATTAATATAATATTGATAATTGGATTTTATCTCTATTTATTAAATATTTTTAGATTTAATTATTTTTGAATTTTTAAGTATTTTTAATAAATTAGGTGTTTTATTTATTGTTATGCATTGTTATTATTTTTAGTATTTTTATATTATTTTTATTTATTTTATATTTTATTTTGTAGGAAAATTATAAGGAATGACAAAAGTGTAAATACGCAACAAAGCTGATGGCAAATTAGTAATAAGCAGTAAGGGGCAATTTTGTAATTAAATTGAACTCAGCTTTTGCGCACCAAACGCGTTTAATGAGGTTAGCAGCTTGGAAGGGATGACGCCGTTTTGGCGTTTCAATGAGCAGTTAGCATGTATGGGCGCACGTTGCGCGGGAATAAGGAAACCGGGAGCAAAACTACGCCGTTTCGGTCCAGGGCAGATTCATGAACAGAGGCGCAATGCTCGCGACATTTCAGGAGCGCGCTGACTAAGTCAACGCCGCATTTGGCAAGCGCGTTCAAGCAGAAACGGGATTCTTTGATTATTTTTTTTATTCTGGATTGGATTTTAATTCAATTCCTTTTCTGCATTTTCATTGTACTCCTATAAATATATTATTGGAGTCTTATTTTCAGCATATTAACAGTACATTAACATATAATTAGATAAGTTTAGAAGAAAATATTCAACGCGTAGGATTCAGGAATTAAATACGGAGTTTGAGAATTGAATATTGTGATTTGAGTGACAAACGGATATCAAAACACATATTTGATTTCTTTTCTTTTACTTTTATTTTTGTAATTTTGATATGTTTAATTATTTGTGGATAATTTATTATTTAATTTTGATCTAATTTTTATTTGAGATTGCAATTCAACACATTGCGTAATTTAATTTAATTTATTTTCTTTTTAATTAGTGATGATTATATATAAATGGTTTATCATATTTTGGGCATTCATGTAATTAATTAAGTGCATGTAATTAATGGGATAATCTATACAAAATTGAAAGATAGAGTATAGATTTAGATCTGAAAATGATAACATTTGTTTATAAAATCTGAAAGGGTTTATATGATTAGTATATAAGATAAGAATATACATATGTATCTTTTGCAGCCATAAAGAGAATCTGAGCTTAATATTCAAATTAATATATTTCACTTAGGAATATAGTAATTTAATTAATTAGAGTGTTTTTTTTCTAGTTCTGTTGCTTTAGGGTCAGATTTAGAAGGATTTATTTATATGACATTGGAAGATGCGTATCAATACTATAAAGAATTATCGGTTAACAATTTAATAGTATTAATTAATTAAAAAGGGAGAGAAAAGATTTAAATGAAGCATTGGAGAAAATTATGATCTTAAGTATTTTTAACATATGATTTAATCTTAGTTATTTAAAGTAATTTAGTTTTTAAATTTAATTAGTTTTTATTTTATATTTTATTTCGTTTGTTTAAATAAAATTAATTTGATAAGGCTAGGCCATCTTGTTTTACAAATCTATAACACTAATTTACGAAATCATAAACCTAAATATGTATAGATTCATGTATTTTCTCAAGAACATTAAGAGCAAAACTAAAATTATAACAACTAGATTTTTTTACCTCTTGAAGTGTAAGCTTTGACAACACTTGTGCAAGGCTTCAATACATGATTTGAACATTATTTTAACATAATCTCACAAAGGCTTCTTTTCTCTCAATTTACTAGTGAATTGGTGAAAATAATGAAGGCTAAAGCTTCTTATTTATAGACTTTCCAAACTTTGTCACCATGAAAATTCACTTAGCTTGGCTCCAAATACTTTGGCTCCAAGTTTGGCTTATTCTTTGGCTCCAAGTTTGGTTTCTTTGGCTTCAAGTTTGGCTCCACTTTGGCTCTAAGTTCGCTCAAGGTTTGGCTATAAGCTTGGCTCCACTTTGGCTCCAAGTTAGTTTAAGGCTTGGCTTTAAGCTGGGCTTAAGTTTTGCTATTTTTAAAGACCCCTATACCCTTCCTCTTGCTTAGCAAAAGACTCCTCACGCCTTCCCCAACCAAACCCTTTGTAGTTTAGTTTCTCAAGCCGTAGTTTGTTTTCTAGTTCATTCTTAAGTCTTTTAGTTAGTTGACTTTTACTATTCATCAGTTAACTTTTTGTATTTATATCGTATAATTATTGTATTATACGTGTATTTATGAATAGTTATTAGGATTTAGGGTTTAACCCTTAGGGTTGAACCCGTAGGGTTTTTAAGTTTTAGGGTTTAGGTTATAACCTTTTTTAGGTTTTTCAAACCCTAAATTTAGATTTTCTCCAAAAAAAACTTCTTGATTTTAACAAGTGTTAAAGTTGGATACTTGAACTAAAACACAAAATTATACACATAGAAATAGAACATATTTCAATCTTTGTATATCACATAACACATATTAGGTTAAATATTTTTAACCTTTAGTTGTATGCGATCACATTTTAGAGTCGTATTAGGTCTTTACAATAGCTCAATGTATACTCGAGCAATCGTTCTTAGGTTTGAATTGTCAATTTTATTAAATCTTATCAGATCATATTTGTAATGTTTGGGATATTATAATAAATTAACTTATTTAAAGGATGTTAAACCAAATATGGTTAATAAAATAATGATTAGAGAAAAACTAATCTTCAACGAAAATTAAGTTTTGAATGAAATGGTTATGTGTTTAAGATGTATTTGCTAACCTATATAAGGAATATAATACATCGAGCGTAACACAAATTAAGATTAGGAAACTAATCTAGGTGAAAGTGAAGTCTCGAATAAGATTATTGAATGCATTATAACTTGATTGTATATATATGTAGGTTATGCAATGAATGTAAATGTATGGATTACATAAACCGAGAAATACAAGTTATGCAATAGGCATATAATACGTGAATAGCGATAAACGCAAACATTGACAAGTTCTTTCAGTCTTATGTGAAACTTATTTTGAGCTTGTTGCTACTTGGGGAATGTGCTATAACGTGTTGTTGAACCATTGATATACAGTGGATAAGAAATTGTTGATTAATGTGAACTCAATGAATATGATACGTTTTGAACATGTATTAAATGTTACGTGACTGAATACGAAGTATGAAAAATAAGAAGTATGCACTAATTACACAACATGAAGTGTATGCTGCATATACATATAAGATGCATTACATGAAAAGTATGTTGCATTATTAAATGCATGGCATGAAGTGTATAATGCATGAACAAAATGTTAAGCATGCATAATATGTGAAGCATGAAATGTGTTATTTGTTAGACATGCTGAGCCATCGCGCTTATTCTTACAAATATTTTATTTACAGATTAAAGGATGCATTATCATATGATCATGACAATAAAGATCTGAAGCATTTAGAAAACGAATGTTCTTGTTTTCTTTAATTGATCGTGTATTAAGTCAAAAAGATTTATTGTAATGGAATTAAACCAAGTTGTATTGAACTTTGAAATATAAAATAAAAGATATTCGTTTTGATATTAAGTTGTGTACTTTACATTACGTTTGTAAAGTAGAATAATATGACTGGGTACTATAGAAAAGTCAACGTATAGTATGCTTATAGAGATTAATGTATGCTATTTGGAAATCCAGATAGTTATATAATACATGTAATATTGGATTATAGCGAATGATGTGAAAACGAAACACGTATTGCAAGTTGAGTCTATGTACACTCATAAGTGTTGTATTACATTAAAGTAAATCATAATGCATATGATTTTGAGAATAAGATATATCATAAAGATTGCGATTCAAGGAATTAAAGAATGTGTAAAAAGTTTTTAAAATTTACGATTTTTGTCAATTATATTATTGATTCAATGATGTGGAGTTAGACTAAGGTTGTATCGTGAGCACTGAATCCGAGGTTCAAGGGACTCAGATTTTGTCTTAATTGACTTTTTTAAAGGTACTAAACAATCGTCCGAAAAATCGCGTTTAACATAGTTTTTGGTTTTGTACTAGTTTACTAGAAACATTTCAAAAGTCATTTAAAACTTGTTTTGAAACATCCAAACAATTAGAGTTAACCTATAACTCATGTATGTACATCATTTCACAAAGAACACTAACAAATTCTCATTTTCTAGCAAAATAGCCTCATTGAGGCATTTTATAAAATACCTTCTATGCATGATTTGAAAACTCATTAAGTATGTGAATTCAAAGCGTAAAAACATCAACTCCAACATTATTCCAACCTTATTTCATGAATCCTCCTTGATTCCCCATTTATACCATCTCCCACAACCAATACTAACAATTTACCAATTAATAACTCTAATTAGCTAATTAATTGATATAAGGGAGGAAATAACTATTAAACCTTTGTAAGATAATTGGTTGATGAAATCCTTGAAACTCTTACTTCTTTTCTTCCTTCTTCACCGAAACTCTCTTTCTCTCTATAATATGTTCTTATTTTTCTTCTTGCTTTCTTTGTTGGTTCGGTAGGAATTGAAGAAATGAAATACACTAGTGTAAGTACTTTGGTAAAACCAAGAATACAAAATCACCAATTTCATTAATCCTCCACCAACTCCTTCTCATACTATGCATATTACAACACATGTAATCCACTAACATAACTTACATTAGTCATTAAAACACTAACATATATTATATTAATTAAATTACCCACTAACTCTTGCTTTCTTATTTGGTTCGGAAGGAATCAAGTATAATTGCAAGTACTGTTGATTTACAATTTCTTTAATAAAATAGTACTAAATGCTTAGTGATATGGTGACTTGCGTGCTTAATGGTGAGTAATCAAAAAACTTGTTCAATTTCTCACCCACCATCCGCGACCTCTTCTCCCATTATCTTCCGTATTTATTTTACTCTTCTTCCACTAACACATTATATCCTTATATATTTATATATGAATTAATACACATGTATTATTACTAACACATAATTTGGTAAATTCATACATGTATAAATATGTATAAAATTCCTCCATTTAAAAATGTAATTAACCAATTATGAAAGTAACACTTTTAATATAGCGAACCATTAATTTAAATAATTTATATTTACTTCATTAATTATGTCAAATAGCTCATTTAATTTATACAATTAATATTGTACAATTAAATTTAATTTGTTCATTCTTTCCATAAATTGTTTTCAAACAATTTATTTATACATTAAATATATTTATTTAACCATTAAATTATTAATTTAATTTACTAATTTGGTTCTAATATACATATATTATATATTGAACCTCATTTCAAATTTAATTTATATCAATTTGGCATAATATCATATATTAGGCCATTAAACATGTTACATTTAGTACATATAATATAACACAATTATTAAGCTTAATTAGTTTCTTAAACCATGATATATTTATATATCATTTAATACAATACCATGTATCTTCATTGATATAATTTATTAAATCATCAACTATACGTTACATATAAAATATGTAACGTATTAAAATAATGAGTTTAATTAACTATCTCGTTATTATTAAAATAAAATACATACATTAATTCCTTATTTTAGTTAAGCGAATTAATTACATCATTCTTTAATTTAATTCATCCTTAATTAGTTTATTGCCACACAAGGATTTAATTTTCAAATTATATTAATTCATAATATAATTTTAACTTAATATCAATTAATTAATATAAATTAATTAATACCCTGGGCTTCCATATTTCAGTTCATACATAACTCAAACCACTTAATTTAATAGCTTAATTATTATTTTATATATATATCAACATATTTAATCATCCTTGTAACTTTTACTCACCAACAGTCACAAATATATAGCACATATTTTTATGCGTTCAAATTCCTTACAATCTCGTTATAAGAATTTAATTTATTAAATTCTTATTTAATTTCTATTATAAACAATTTCTGAAGATTCGGGTTATCACAAGAACCATGCAACAAAATTTTGAAATTATGACAAAGATGCTGTAAAATATAATTGGAGGGACGTCCAAGTCTAGCATGCCAAACTTCAGATGTTGCCCGTTCTCCAAGAGTGGCAAGATTGGCAATGGATGGTGATGAAGAATTGAGATAGTGCAGACCATCAGCACTAGTTCCAGAAAGGAGAGTTTTCTGTGTCTTGTTGTCCTTGATCTGACAGCCATATGAATCAAATTCAAAGTAAACACTATGGTGATGAGAAAATTGACGAATAGATTGAAGATTTTTGTGAATATTTGGTACGTAAAGAACATTAGAATGTGAGAGATTTATTTGACGATGTAAGCACCAAATTAAAGAACCATAATGAGAAATAGCGATGAGAACCATTAAACAGAAGTACTACCTTGATAGGGATGAGAATGAGTGAGATTTGTAGGAGATAATGTCATGTGGTTTGTGGCCCTAACATCTAAGCACAAATTCGCGTCCCAAGTTGGTGTAGAGAGATGTGCTTCTGCAGTGCACGTTGTGCGAGGATTGCAAGAACAGTGTTTTGCTATGTGGCCTGATTGGTCACAAAGTTGACAAACTGTGGAATCCCGGGGAAAAGGGTAGTTGGATAAAGAAGAGGGAGTAGGAAGAAGAGGAGGACCATTGTTTGGAATGAATCCGCGTGGGTTAAGAACCATTTTGGCGGCTGAAGTTGTTGTGGCGGTTGGAGTTGTTGTGGTTTGAGCCATTGAAACGATTATTAGTAGAATTACGGCTGTTGGTACTTGAGAAACCATGTCTGCGGTTGTTGAATCGAGAACTTTGGTGGAAATTGAGAGTATGAATGTTTTGATTTTGTGAAGCAGCGAAAGTGGTGTTGTTTATTTTTCGCTGAGATTGTGATTCAGCAATAAGTGTTGTGCTGGGAGAGATGGAGAGAGAAGAAAAACGAGTTTGAAGTGTCTCTTCTTGGATGAGAAGGTCGTGAAATTCATCAAATGAGACTTGTGGGTAGAGATGGAAAGAAGTAATAAACTCCTTAAATTCAGCACCAAGTCCATCAAGTATATGATTAATAAAATCACTTTCAGGAATAATACAACCTGCAGAGGCAAGTGAATCGGATATTAATTTCGTGCGGAGAAGAAAATCAGATATAGTGGTGTTGGAATCTTTCTTTAGAGCGTGAAGGCAATTTTTCAAAGTTTGGATATGAGTTTTAGAAGAAGAGGCAAAGTGGTTATGAAGTATGTCCCAAGCTTCGGGAGCAGTTTTGCAGGTGACAAGGAGATTTTGAATGGAGGGAGAAGTCGTAGCTTTAATCCATGTAAGAACAAGACTAGTAGCACTTTTCCATTTGGTGTATTTGGGGTTAATGGTTTTGTTATCTAACTTTTCCAATGGACAATTTTTGTCATGAACAAATGTTCAAGAGAGTGGGTACATAGAACAACAAGAAATTGAGAGCTCCAATTTAAATAATTCTCTTTTGTTAGGATGGTTTTAGACAGCAAGGATTGAGGGTTAAAAAGAATAGGAAGGGAAGAAGAAAGCAGAATGTGAAGAGGAAGATGAGATAGATATTTCGGCCATGGCGAGAGAAAAAAATTAAGAGCTGATAAATAAAAACTCTGATACTAAGTAAAACTAGACAACCAAGTGAATGCAAACTGCCTCACTACTTATCTCATTCATTCATCTACATATAATACAAGTTTGTTTACATATGCAAGAAAATAAAACAGTAGTCAAAACCTATATAATAAAATTGGTGTAAAACACATCCTGAAGTATATATGTAGCAGGCTGCTCATGTTATGCAAAATTCCGGAATTTCCTATTAACACAGACCCAACTTCTGCTATCTAGTCGCTGTCTAGCTGATGTACATTAATTGCAAGGTCATAAATACATTTCAAACCTTTGTGTAATTTACTAAGGTTCGTCTTTCAGGATTATATAGTATCTTGTTATGGTAAGTTATTTTTAGCTTTCTTCAAGATATATCTCCTCCCTCCGGCTATAAACCCTATCTTTTGTTAGCCTTCATTCATTTCAAACTCATTTTCGATATATAATTCATGTTTTTGGCGTTCTCATAAAATAAGTTGCATTTGACTTGGTTATTTTTTACGCCCTCTCTTTAAGAAGATAGACCTCCATTGAGCTTTTTATTAGAAGAGGAGACAATATAATAATAATATAGAACCCTCCCTCCCAACCCCCCCTTTTCCCCTTCTCTTTGTCTTGCGCCTGCCAAGGTACCAAGTGTTCTAAAAGCTTAAATTTCTAGATAATGTACCCTACAATTTACGTTATGCTATGCCCCCTCTCTCATGTGCAACACCTTGTTTGCATTTGGAGAGAGAAACTAGTTCTCTCATCGTTAAAGAAGTAATGAAAGGGAAGCCCTGGGTCAAACTACATTCGTTGTTGCCTGTATAGCTTTCTAAAGCAGAGATCTAGCAAGGCATTTTAGGCACAAATTATCTGTATTGGATGTATCGTTAAGTCGTGTCGAGTCAAATCTGCTTTGCTTTTTTTTCCGTTACAAAAAAAAGATCCCTTCCCCCGCTTTAATAAATGATAAATATGATGTCTAGGAGGCTGTAGGTACTATGGGTCCTCTGACTCCCAATCGGGATACCTTCTCAGGTCTCGCCAGTGTTGCCTGTAGGTCGTGATATGCCTTAAGATGACCATCTCCTGTCCCTTTACCGATGGGTAATCCATTCCCGGGTCATCGTTATGTTGCGTTTGGCCTGTCCTCTAGGCACTTTTGGAAGACAGGGAGTGTGACAATGTACACACTCCATTTACTCCGTAGGGCCTTCTCATCAGTTGTAGGGTTTAGTTGCCAAAAATTGACTTGGCTTAGCCAAAAAGCCTCATCTCTAAAAGCCTGGCTCACGAGGCATGGTTTGAAATTTGTTGAAAAAGTTACACATTGTAATTGCACCAACAACATAATAGGGGGGCCAAATGTAAGCATGAGAACTTGATCTTTTTGAAATGAAAGCTCTAATAATATGACAGGTTACTTATTTTTCTAGAATAAAGACTTTAATAATAGGTGCAAAGATATAGCCTAAGTTGCCTAGGAGTGTTAAAGCCAAGTGCCAACTATTAAACCATGTTCAGTAATCATCTCAAAGCAATGTGAATACAGGCTTTCTTGTGATATTCTCCATAATTAGCAAATCTCTTTAACAACCATGCAACCTCATGATTTTAGTCTTTTGTAAATCACACGTTTTCAATATATTGTAATCACTTAATTATAGGTTGTAATCCCATAATTTTTGCATAGATTTTCTATGTAATTATTCTTCACAATAAGTGACTCTATAAATGTAAATGTTTACATACAGAATTTTGTGTGCAAGAATATAATAATACAACTAGTGTGTTTCTTTCTACTTCTTATTTCTCTTGGTTCAATTTGGTATTAGGGCCACCATGGCTGCTACCTCATCTAATGTTCTTCCTATTACACCCCAGCACCCTTCCATTTCCTTTGGCCAAGCTCACCATTACCTTTCGATCAAACTCACTCGCACCAATTATCTCTTATGGCGTGCTCAGCTCCTCCCTTATCTTCACAACCAATATATCTATCGCTATGTCGATGGCTCTTTTCCATGCACATTATCGACCATTCCCGTTCCCAACTCTAACAAAACTATCCCAAATCCTGAAACTCTTGTTTGGACTAGACAAGACAACATGATCTCTAGTATTCTTATCTTGCCTCTAAGTGAAGAAATTGTTCCTCACATTGTGGGTTTCTCCACTTCGTCTAAAATCTGGCATGCACTTGAAAAAGCCTTTGCTACTTCCTACACCACCCAAATTTTGCATTTTCATATGACTCTTTAATAGGGGGAAAAACCTGATGAACAGGTTGAATCTTTTCTCCAGCGTCTCAAGATGACTTTCATCCTATGAGTACTGATGATTTCAACATTCATGTGTTTCGCGGTCTCTATCGCAAATACAAAGATCTTGTGACAACTCTTCTGTTGTATTCCAAACTACATGGCCTTCTTTGTAGTCATGATTTTCTCAATGGCACATCCATGGATTCCTTTACTCTTAATCCTATTGCCAATCTCTCTCGTGTAAGTCCATCACAAACCTTCTCCACTAGATTTGCGCATTTCAATTAGCAACGAGGTAATTATGGTAATCGTAGTCGTTTTAATAATAACAATTGTGGCCAAAAGAATTTCTCCTATGATCAATCTAATAATGGTCTTCTGATATGAATGAATTTTATTATATTTTTATCCCTTAACTCTTAATTTTTATAATTATTTTCTGTCTAATTATATTTTTTATTTTTATTTTATGAGTTCTTAAGTGTTTTATATTAGTTTTAAGTGTTTTATGCTAACTTCATGTGTTTTGACATTGTTTTGTAGAAATTTGAATAAGGGCTTAGTGAATTGAAGTTTGGAATTGTTATATTTGGATTTTCAGCTTGCAAATTTACCTAGCTGTCACTTTAGGCCTGATGTCTACCTTGTTATATTCTACTTCTCAGCTTTTTGGAACATCTTGAATGTAAGACCCCGAATTTTATGAAATACAAAATTTAACTTTTCTTCATATATATTTGTCTGAAACAGTAAGTGGTTAAATTGGCAAAGTTAAAAGTTAAGGATGCTATGTGCAAATTTTATTATGTCGAATAGTATTCGTTTGGTCGGGGAATATTCGTTTTGTCGGGGAATATTCGGGTCGTACAACGGCGCCGAAATAACTAATTATTGGTGGACCCCACAACGGAATATTTGTCGGATATAGAAAACGACAGAAGTAACCTTTTTAAATAAAAATAGTCAACGGTGTTATCACTTTTAAGTGTTAAAATACCGGTGATAAAAGAATAGTAGCCTACGGTAATTTATAATATTTTACTAAAGCACGCGGTATTCTACAGTAACATAAGGTATTGTGCGGCGTTTATATTATTGAACTGATAAATTGGTTATTACACAGTATTTGCATTATTGATCTGATAATTGGCACCGTAACTGTTGCACATCATTTCATCAATAATTGTCACTGCATAATATTTTATGTTATCAATTCAATAATTTTTGTTACACAATATTTTGCATTATTGATTCAATAATTGTCATTACACTTATTTTATATCATTGAGTCAATAATTGTTGGTGCACTGTATTTTAAAATTATTGAACCGAATAATTGTTACAGTAGCAAATACACAGTAACTTATATTATTAAATTAATAATAATCTGTAACGTGTTTATTACATTATTGTTGAATTATTGTTATAGCATTATTTTATTTTATATGCAGGACCCACAAGAAGAAAAAATAAATTAATTATTATTTTATGTGTATAGTAACGTGAATAGTACGTGGATCCACTGTGGGGCCCACATGAAATGTGAGAAATGTGTTTGCTGGGTTGGTGGAGGCTACGCAGCAAGCTCTGCTGAAAATTTCAGCTGGCGGGCTCACCTACCACTCCGCATAGTAACTTATTTTCTCCTATAAATAACTTGCTCAGCTGAATAGAAAAATCACATCTAAAACATAAAATATTTCTATAAGTATTTTATGAGTTTTCTCTGAAAATAATAAGGTTATCTTGAGTGTTTGAAACCAAAAGGAGTGCAGGAATTTTTTAAATAAGTCTTTTATTAAAGAGTAGTAATTTCATAAATTCCTATTTTTCACGGTATTCACAAATCATCTTTTAGAAGACTCTTCTTAAAGAAGATTCATTTTTAAAAGCTTTCTTTGGAAGATTTATTTTGGAATATTATTTTAAAAACTATTTTAAAGTTGTTATATTATACTACAAAAATTATGTTAAATATATATAATTTTGATAGTTCATATTATACGAGTTATCATACACTTTGAAATTTATATATGGTAATTACTAATTATATTATAAATATATAGGTTGATCAACCTCATTTAAATCAATATCCAGTCACGTGTTAAGGTAAGGGGTATTATTCTTTTCATCATCATAAATGGTATTATTTTTTTACTTGTAAGGGATGTCATTTTCTTTCATACTCTTAAACTTACTACGGTAAGGGATTATCGTTCTTTAATTCATGAAAATAATATCGTTTCTTTCTTACTCATAAGATGTGTCATTTATTTCTATGTATTGAATTGTGGGAATAACCTTATGGCGCGGACTACTGCCTGTTGGTGAATAACCTTTCATATTCATTTCTTATTAATCTCTGAGAATAACCTTACTGCGCGGATTACCGCCTGTTGGTGAATAACCCTTTTTAAATTCCTTATTTGTCTCTTGTGAAAATAATTTGTCTACACAAATTATCACATGACACTTTTATTCCATATTCGTTTGTAATATCATTTTCTTTCATATTCGTAAGTGATATTATTTTCCTTTATACTCATAAGGGATACCATCTTTTTCATCTTCTATAATTCAAACTTACTATAGTAAGGGATATTATTTCTTTTATACTCTTAACTTACTATGGTAAGTACTATTTGGTAAAGTTTCCTGAAATGATTATATGTTCCTTAATAGTTTATGCTTCATCTAATATCATTTCAATTGAACCTTCCTATTTTTCTAAACATTTCTATTGAACTGTAACCATTATTCTGAACTCTGGATCTTGAATATCATTTTTGAAATTCTTTCCACATCATGGTTAACAATTTGGACATTATTTAAATCTGCACAAAGTAAACTTCCGATACTTATTGCTTATCATGTTTCTTCTGTTCATCATTTGTATCATTGTTATTTGTACTAATCATCAAGAATCAAGCTGTTGTGAATATCTGTGGTTGGGGGCACAAATGCGATATAATTGTTGAACAGATGATAGGTTAAAGGCAATATAATAGGTTAAAGGCGATACATCTGTTCGGTTTCTTTTATGACACGTGGTGAAAGTTCTCTTTGGCCCGTAGTGCAAAGATGAACTGTTGTTTGGTATGATTATAACCAAAGACTGAATAGTGGTATAATCATGATTGTTGGTGTTATATTGAATATCTTTGGCCCGTAGTGCAAAGATGAACTGTTGTTTGGTATGATTATGACCAAAGACTGAATACTGGTATAATCATGACCATTGGTGTTATATTGAATATCTTTGGCCCGTAGTGCAAAGATGAACCGTTGATTTGCATGATTATGACCAAGAACTGTGAATTTGTATTATCATGACTAATGGTATTTCAGATGATAAAAGTTGATGATGTTTTTCCTAAAAAGAGAAGCGAGTAGACATTATAGTCTGCATTATTTTCTAATAGATTGCTCATTCCGCAGCTATTATTGATCTGAACGTTGTTCAAGAATTTAACTATAGTTTTTGATATAAACCTTGTAGTCTATTGTATTCTATTAAGAACTCAACTGTTGAAGGCTAACGATAATTTATTCGTCATTATCTTAGTCATGATATTCTTTACTGGGCTATTTGAGCTCACTCTTTCTTTTTGTTCCATTGTTTTTCAACAGGAGATAAGAATGTAGCTGGGTCTAGCCGGGGGAAGGAGTGAGAGTCCGATAGATAGCTATCGTAGTCTTCACGTGTTTTAAAATAGTGTGACAATAATAGTGAAGACTTAGTTGTGTATTATTATACACTGTATTGTTAAACGTTGTAATAATTTTGTTGTAATCTTTCGACAACTCAAGTTTGGGCTATGTGGGCCTAGATTTGGGGGTGTCACATTGAATCGCCTTAATCAGAGTTCGTATGAAAAAGTTATGGTCGTTCTACCAAAGGACATCAATGCTAAAAATGGGCTAGCGTCGGTAGCACTGGAAATGGCGCTGGTTGGTAGAAAGTTAAGCGCCGACAGCTCTATGGGACGTAGCCAAACTTGGTTTTGACGTGTTTTTTTATGTTTTTGACTCCAAATTGGATTAGGATGTCCATATATGCTAGGGATTAGTTATGTAACCTATAAATAGAGGATATTAGACACAATTGAGAGTACTTTTTGCTAGAGATTACTTCTTCTTCTATTTTTCTTTGGTGATTTCATTGCTATGCGTGGCTAAGTTCTTGTTCATAGTTTAAATTAGCGAAAGCCATCAAAATTTATGCACTGTGAGATCTAATTAGTTTGAATTGTTCAATTTATATTTTGAGTATTGGATATTCTTCTGCATTTAATTTTATGATTGATTCGTTTGATTATTAGGATAAACACTAGTTTATTATTTGTTGAAATCTACTGCTAAATTAAATATCAAATTCATAATTGTTTGGTCACTTTAATTTGCGAAGCAACTAAGATTAATAATAGGTTGCAACTAAGATTAGTAATTGGTTATTGATTCAAAAGATTACTATATCTTAGGAAGAATATTCATCTAAATTAAATGCAACCGCTTGTTCTTGTGTTGTTTAGTTCAATGATCTTTCTAATTCTTAAAGCTGCTACTAGGTTAAATCTTTAACGCTTGTCTGAGGTTATTTAGTAGTAAGGGATATTTAGATCTCTTATTTTTGCTTGACTAAAATTAAGGAGAGATAGGAAAATTATTTGAATGAGAGTAAATTATTCCACGGTAAATATTCAAAATATGAATTGATTTATGTTATAATCAATGATCAGTGTAAATTTCTGATGGTGGACGTTAATTTAACCAAGATTCATTTTTCTAATTTATTTTATTAATTTATTTGCGTATTTGATTTCTTTAGTTAATATTATTTAAATTATTTCTTTTAATTAAAAACCCCTAATTTTGTCTTACATTGCATAAAATTAAATTAATCATTCTCTATGGAATCAACTCTTATTTGCATTACAACATAAATATTTACCAAAGTAAAATTTTATTGTTGATTGCTTATGACAGCACACCATTGTCTAATTCGTTGTTATATCTGTCATGGTACTAATCATCATACATGCATTTGTTACTACTGTGGTTCTCTCCCACATGATCATCGTTCTTGTGCTCCCACCTTCTATTGCAAATTTTGCCTTATATCCCCAGTCCTATATCACACCTTTGGCACTTTTCCTAACATCGTCTCAATGGCTACCTGATATTGGGGCTAATTTTCTTGTAACAACGGACATCGCAGGACTCCGCTTAGTTGATAATTATTCTGGTTTAGATCGTTTACCTGTCGACAATGGTGTAGGTTTAGATATCTTCATACTGGGTCTAATGTCATTCATACTCAAAAAAATCTTTCACTCAAAAATATTTTGCATGTTCCTCAAATTATTAAACGTTTATTATCTGTTCAAAAGTTCACTAAAGATAATAATGTATTTTTTGAGTTTCACCCGGATTATTTTTTTGTTAAGGACCGAGTCACACGGAGTACACTCCTCCAAGGACCAACTAAGGATGGATTCTATTCCTTGTTAGTCTTACCATCTGCTTCCCCAGTTGCTCTTCTATCTGAGCGCACAACCATTGAAGGATGGCATCGCCGGCTAAGACACCCGTACACTCGTGTTTTACAGCATGTTTTGAAATTCAATAAGCTTCCTTGTGTCCATATAGTTCCAGGATTTTTCCATATTCTTCTTGTCACATGGGCAAGGCTTCATGCCTCACTCTTCCTTTGTCAAGAACTAAGTATTTTTCTCATTTAGATTTAGTTGTTAGTGATGTTTAAGGTCCTTCCCCAAAACCTTCAACTAATGGACATCATTTTATGCTTTTATTTATTGGCTCTCATACTCGATTTACTTGGTGCTATTTTCTTTAAAATAAAAGTGAAGTGTATTCCAAATTTCTTGAATTCCAAACACTTGTTGAAAGAAAATTTCAAATAAAAATTAAAGAATTTCAAACAAAAATTAAAGACTTTCAATCTGACGGTGGAACTAAATTTAAGACACTCAAACCATGGTTTCAAGCAAAAAGCATCCAATATCGCACTTCTTGCCCTTACACGTCAGCCCAAAATGGCCTTGTTGAACAGAAACATCGTCATGTTATTGAAACGGGTTTATCCTTTTTAGCTCACTCTTCCATTCCAGGTGCATTTTGGGATGATGCATTTGAAATGACCACTTATTAATTAATCGATTACCATCCTGTAACAATGACAACTTGTTTTCTATTCAAAAATTATACAAGCGTGTTCCAGATTACTTGTTTTTCAAAACCTTTGGGTGTTTATACTTTCCTTTTTTGCGTCCTTATAACAATAATAAAATGGAGTTTCAGTCCACTCCATATATTTTCCTTGGGTATAGTTCGTCTCGTCATGGTTACAAGTGTCTAGATGCCAGCACCAATAAATTTATATTTCTTGACATGTTTGATTTAAGGAGTTTGTTTATCCATTCACAGGTCCATCGATTCTTGATCATCTATTGCCCCTACAGTCCTCTCATACTAATTCTATACCTTAGGTCGCTTCACCAAATATGTTGGATGTCCTATATTTATCTCCTTCACACACTAATTTAGATATCCCAGTTAACATGCCCATCCCTTCTTCAAGTCCAGCAACTGTAAGCACCCCTACCTCCTCTCCCATTTCTACCTAGCCATCTCATAACATGTCCATCCCTCTACTCAGTACTTCACTTGATACTCCTACACCACTTATAATTTCAGTCTCATTTGGGTCTCCTTCTCCATCTTCGGGTCACCTTTCCCCAGCTACCACCCCACTATCAACACCACCACTACCTCTACCTCGGTCCGAACACACCACATGTGTCTTTGTAGTCATAAGTCGCCATAACCTTCAATATCTCTTGTAGTTTCTGAACCAACATCGTACATTGAGGCTCATAAACGCAATGAGTGGAATAATGCTATTGTGGATGAGTTTAATGCTCTTATTATAAATCACACATGGTCCCCTTATTCCTCATAAACCTGGCATGAATATCATAGGGTGTAAGTGGGTATTCTGTTTGAAACGACATGCTGATGGTACCATTGAGCACCACAAAGTGCGGTTTGTTGCAAAAGGCTACCATCAAAGAGAGGGTGTCAATTTCCATGAAACATTCAGTGCAGTTATTAAGCCCACTACCGTACGTCTTATTATTTCTCTTACAATTTCTAGTGACTTGTCCATTTGTCAATTAGATGTAAACAATGCTTTCTTAAATGGTGTTCTCGCCAAGGAGGTATACATGAGTCAACCATTCAGTTTCACTGATCGAGAGTTTCCAAACCATGTTTGTCGGTTACACAAATCACTTTACGGGCTTAAACAAGCACCCTGAGCGTGGTTTGAAAAATTGAAACAATTTTTACTCTCTCAAAATTTTCTTCAATCTAAAAATGATACTTCATTATTCATTTATCATACAGACAATGTTAATCTTTTTGTTCTTATTTATGTGGATGACATTCTTATTACAAGAAACTCCTCTTTTCATATTACCGAGCTGATAACTGCACTTGGCAAAGCTTTCTCCCTAAAAGATTTGGAGCCTTTAAATTACTTTCTTGGTGTTGAAGTTATTCCACATGCTTCTGGGGTTATTCTCTCCCAATAACAATACATTTAAACTTTGCTTAACAAAGCGAATATTGGTACTTCCAAGCCCGTCACCACACCTTTTTCTTCGTCCATAAAATTGACAAAACATGGTGGTATATCCTTTGCTGATCACACAAAATACCGTTAACTGATGGGCTCTGATCTTCAATACTTAAATCTTACTCGCCCGGATATCGCATTTGCAGTAAATAAAGTTTGCAATTTATGAATGCTCTGACTGAGGATCACTGGATAGCTCTTAAGCGTATCCTTCGTTATTTGCAACATACAAAATTAAATCCCACAATCTACTTGTAATACCTGGTCAATTTTTTTAAAAAGTCCCACATCAACTAAATGTTAAACCATCTTTCATGCCTTACAGTACATATAGGGCTTAACCCTTTTAGTTCACTTCCAACAATTAGTAACTCCTATGTGTTAGAGAACTTTGTTGTGAGAGGATTTTTTTAGTAAAGACCTCCTTAGTTAAAATTTTCGGTGTCGAGGACGTAGGCGTACTGCGAACCTTATAATTTCGGGTACGTCTCTTTTTCTTTCTTTGTGTAGCTATTTAATTTTCTATATTAGTTTTAATTTTTGTATGCTATTTAGTTTGTTAGTTGATATATTTTGGTATATCTTTGTTAGTAATTAGCATTTTGGAATATTAAATTAGTATTTTTGTAACTTTAAAGTTTTGATAGAAATAATAATAATAATAATAATAATAATAATAATAATAATAATAATAATAATAATAATAATAATAATAATAATAATAATAATAATAATAATAAAAATATTTGTTTGTAATAGAATTAAAAATAGAAAAAATATTTTTGTGAATGTATTATATGTATTTTGGAAGGAACAAGAATACTATTATTTATTAATATATACGTTACCATGGTTATAATATTTATGTATGTATAACTTTAGGTAGAATTTTGTTTAAAACGGAAGAATTTCAGATTCCTCTAAGAGAAAGAAAAAGTGTAAAACTTAATCAATTGATTAACTATTTATTTATCAATTCCTTTATTTTGTTTAATTAGTTCCAATGGAGGGAATTTAATGAGTCAATTTTGCAATATAATTGCGGGTATTACATTGCTTATTCCATGTACGGATTTCGTACCCCTCCAGCGATATTCCTTTAATTTTAATTCGTTCATTTTGCTCCTTATTTAGAAATTTGGATATTATTTCAGTACTTTGGTCTTAGTTGAATTCATATGATCGTTTTGCTTGATTTTGGATATTCATAAATTTATAACTTGTACTCTTTGGACTTGTTGAGCACATCTAGTATTTATTTTGATTCTATAGAAACGTACATGCTAATATATTTGGGAGCTTTTGTGTCGATTAGTTTCGGTTTAACATATGCGTATTAGAACCCCTTTGTTAGTATTATGTCGCATATATTGTGATATAATATTTTTGTTAGAATGTATCGTAGGGTATACCTAAGCTATAACCACTTGTGGGGATACCACAAGCATGTCCTCTTGGCACTGAGGCATGTCACCTTTCACGGCGGTGTGATCAGTCCACGACGTCTCCATTTTGTGTTTCGGTGGGCATTTGGTGTTTTGTTGTGGGAGGTGTTTCGGTGGCCATTTGGTGTTTTGTTGTGGGAGGCGTATGGGTCGGCCCTAGAATTCTGTTTTGTTCTGTTCTGCGGTCTGGTGTTGTTTTTAGTGTCGAGCATACCTTTTCAATTTTTGCATACATTTGGATCAACAGTCGGATATGTGACTTCTATTTTGTTTTGTTTTATTTTGAGCTTGGTATGAAATAAACACAACCATTCAATTCAGTCTTTTATGTTGTTCAATAAATCAATTCAGTTCAGTGGATCAGTTTTAGTTTAGTAGATTAGTTCAGTTTGTAGATTATGTTATTCAGTTTAGTTCAATAGATTATATTATTCATTTTAGTTCTTATTTTTGCACTTTATATCCGTACTGGGCATTTGACTTATGTTGTACTTTTCTTCCGGCGGGTATTTAAGAGAATCAAGGGCGGGTGTGAAGAGAGTTTTATTTTTGTTTTGATATTCTGCTTAGAGTTCGTAGCGTAGCCTCTTTTTCCACTAGTCAGGAAGGGGATGTTACACTACTAATTTCTCGAAATTCCACTTCTACATTGCATGCGTTCTCTTATGCGGATTGGGCCAGCTGTCCTGATGACCGTCGTTCCACCCCTGGATTGCAATATTCTTGGGTAATAATATCATTTCATGGGTTCCCGAGAGCAAAAAATAGTGGCTCGTTCTTCTACGGAGTCTGAATATAAAGGGCTTGTGGATATTGCTGTGGAGTTAAAATGGCGACCTATCTTCATACGCATTATAATGGTGCATAAGAGAGCTCTCCATACGCTTCGTAATGGTGTGTAAGAAGATATTTATACATATATAAAAATTGCGTCCAATTAATTATATAATGGACTGTACAATATGGCTTTGGTTACACTCCATATAGATATATAAATCGTGTCCATTTAGTTATATAATGGACCGTAAAAGGGCACATAAATTTTTGAACGGTTTCATGCTAAATTTTCGAACGCTTTCATGCTAGCTCACCATAGTGGATAGAGCAACTGCTTATCTAATACTGTTGTTTTGAGAAATTTTTATCCGTTCGTCACAAATTTCAAGCCAAGACTTTTAACTAATTAATCTTATGTTTACAGCTGCTTAATCCTTTGAGGAGTTCGCGTTGACTACATGTTCATGTTGTATTCTTTTTCATCGAACGACTAGTTATACTGTTGACCATCCCATGCATTCTCAAAGCTTCTCGATATATTTTCAACGAATAACTTTACACAAGTTACAACCAAACATTAATTCAAATACTACATACTTCTCAATTATTTAAAAGTGAGATCTAACACAGATTTTCGTGTCAGGTCTCATCTTTTAATAGTTGAGATCAAAATGTAGTATTTTAAGTTGTGTTTGGTATTGTGCAAATACACTTATCCATTTTCAACTGTTCCAAGAAACTTTTTTGAAGCGAGAGTGAGAGGCCAAGAAACTTGGATGTTTACGCTTTCACTCTGACCGCGAGGATCAAATCACCATTTTCTTCAGGTTGTATTATGATATCAATCTGATGGTGTATTGATTGTCTTCGTTCAAAAATCAAACACCAGATACAGTTTATGAACGATACAATTTCTATTGCTTTTTCTAGGTATCTGACTATTATTGAAAAAATTGTTAGGTTGGTAGTGAAAAGAGGTTTCTTTGACCTTATTATTTTTCATGTAATCGTGTCTCTGTGCTCAAGCGTGAGACTGACAAAATGGTGAAGAGATTGGGTCTCCGTACCCTTTCTTAGGCTTGACCAGCCATGTTAATACAAAATCCAATTGCGGTTCAACCTGGACTACACTAAAACATACTTCCTTGGTTCTAAAATAGAAGATAGATTTTGACAATTTTGTACTCAATTTATGATATTTTTAATTTAAAATTAATATTCATTTAATTTTAGATGATATAATTATAAAAATGATAAATTATCTAAAATCATAAGAGTTATTATCTTCAAAAGTTAATTGAATTGTATCACTTTTGAATTTAAAAATATCTTATATAGACTTCACAAAGTTAAATGTTGTCGATGGAGTATTATTATAAATATAATATTGGTACCAAACAAAACTAATGCATCTTTCAAGATTATGGATATATTTTTAAAACAATTGATTTTTTCCAAACATATATTTAATATTAGTTAAAAATGTAGTAGTTGACTATGGTACGTATGACCTTTTGTTTCAAAAATTAGAGATATATTTTCTCTTTCTAATACGTTTTAAAGTTAAAATTATATTTTAAATTTTAAATTATAAAGTGACATAAAGTTCTTAATATTATTTTGATAATAATGTGTAGCACTTATCTAAGAAATGTTACTAGGATAAATGAACTTTTAGTACCTGTATTGGGATACAACTTACAAGTTGGTACTTAAACTGAAAAAAATCACAAACTGGTGCTTGTAGTGGAGAAAACTTACGATATGGTGTTTGTACTTGATATTTTTTGTAAAATCGTTAAAATTAACTAATGGAGTAGATGAAAAAGTCTAATGAGGCTTACTCATCCAACATGGATAATGACATGTGTACGTGGGACCCATCAGAGATGCAAAGGGGAGGGAAATATACTTCCCACGTGACATAAACACACACACAATGAGAGAGAGAGAAGGCGGCTTCAAACACAAACACACAGAGGGAGAGAGAGAAGACGCCGCGAAGTTCTTCCAAATTGCAGGTTGTTAGTCTAAAAATTAGTGGTTTCGACAAGATTAAGTGTTGATTGCGTGACAAATTTGTTCAACAGCAGAAAGTAAGCATCCAAACTTGACCTTTTTTCTTTTCTTTTTTTAGATTTTAGGGCATATGGAGTTCTTAATCTGTGTAGTTGATTTTGGGTGTTGGTGTAGTCAATTTTTTCTTATTCTTTGTTTATGCTTACTTTATATGCATAATGTCCACCTTATTAGATGTTTTTGGTCGTTTCCCCTAAATTTTTTGGTCCTATTCCTATTCATTGTTGCTAATCTATTTTGTATAAGGGGGTCTGCTTTCCATGATTCAAACCACATTTATTAGAATATTATGTAATTAAGTGCTTGTTATGATTCAAAGCAAACTTTGGATATTATGTTTTTCAACTTGTGATGTTAAATGTTTTTTAGTTTATTTTAGGGTCTGTTTTCCCTGGTTTACTTTTTATAAATATATTGGGTTTACTAAATGTTTCTGTTTAAAATGTGATGTTTCTGTTTATTTACTAGTGACAGATATGGTTTCATTAATTGTGCACTACGGTGGAGAGTTTGTTACTAAGCCCTGAGAACATTATGCAGGAGGGTTCAAAAGGGTTGTCCCTAGTGATTCTGATTTCTTGTGCAAGACACGTATAAATGAACAAATGGCTAATATGCTAGGGCACCATACTACTGCCAAGGTTTTCTTTAAATATGGTGAAAGGTTTAGATTAATTAATGATGATGATTCCATTAGGGATTTAATTAAAGCATCTACAATATATATGAGTATGAAAGTTTTTGTGGATCATAAACTGGATAAGGATCACCCTGATTATCAGAAAAACCTGGACCTACTTAGTAAGCTAGAAGAGAATCCAAATGAGGGGAATAGTAGTGTGAAAGCTGACTTGACTGGTGATGAAGTTACTAAAGATTTTGATTCTAACTGAGTGGTGATGATGATCAATTAAGCAGTGATGAAGAGTACCAAAATGCAAGAAAGAAATTTGAGTATACTAAACAAATGAGAGAGGTTGGAGATCCTGATGACATTGGTGGTATTGATATACATGAGTTGCAAGGGGAAGGAGAAAAGGAGGGTGATCTTCAAGTTGCAGAGGAAGAGGAGGATGCTGATCAGGTTTATCTATTAGAGGGTGAAGAGGCAGGTAATCAACAACATCCTTTAAATTTAGATGATGATGATGAATATACAGATAGCAATGAAAAGGAATGGTCACCTAGTGAATATGAAGACTCAGATGAACTGAGGCCATTGGATACAGACAGTGATGAAGAGGATGAAGAAGTGGATTAACTAGAAAAGCTAAGCAGGAAAAAGAATGTTGAAAGGCCAATGATAACATTTGACCAAAAACCCAAGAGGAAAGATATTGACTTCTCTGTTGGTTTAATGTTTAGTGGAGCTGATGAATTTAGGGAGGCTGTTAGAGGATATTCTTTGGGGAAAGGAAAAGATATCAGGGACACTAAAAATACTAGAAAAAAGTTTCAGCTTAAGTGTAAAAATCCAAAATGTCATTGGGAGTTATTTGTTAGCAGGATGGATGAATCAACTGACACACTGCATGTTAAGACATACTAGAAAAAACATAGATGCAGCAGGGCATTCAAAAATAGGAAGGGATCAGTCAAATTTTTGTCACAATTTTATAGCAACATAATCAGAAAAAACCCTTAATGGAAGTTAAAAGACATACAAGATGAGATTAAAAGGAAATTTAAGTTGGACATTACTATATGCAAGTGTTCTAGGATTAGAAACAGGGCTTTAAGTAATGTCTGGAATTTACTGGTTAAACACTATGAAAAAATTTGGGATTATGCCACTGAATTGATCAAGTCCAACAAGAACAATACAATTGACATTCTTCCACACAGAAGCAACCCTACTGATCAACCTTACTTAAAGAGGTTCTATGTATGTCTTCATGCTTTGAAAAGAGGTTGTCTTGAGGGATGCAGACCCATAATTGGGGTAGATGGATGTTTCCTTAAGACTGTTGTAGGGGGACAGTTGATCTTAGCTGTGGGTAGAGATGGGATAAATCAAATGTATCCTATTGCATGGGCAATTGTGGAGATTGAAAACACAGATAGTTGGAGATGGTTTTTGAAATTGTTGGTTGAAGACTTAGAGGGAGGTGATGGAGCTGGGTGGACAGTGGTCAGTGATGAACAAAAAGGCTTGAAAGTGGCTATCCATGAAATTCTTCCTTTTGCTGAGCACAAGAATTGTGCAAAGCACATATACGCAAATTTCAGGAAAAGGTTCTCGTCCTTGGCATTAAGGAAGACTTTCTGGGCAGCATCAATGTTAACATATGAAGCAGAGTTCAAGAGAAACATGAAAGAGTTGAATAGACTAAACAAGGATGCAAATGACAAACTGCAGGAACAAAATCCCAAGGTATGGAGTAAAGTTTTTTTTTTAAGACTATATACAAATCAGATGTAGTTGAGAATAACATTTCAGAATGCTTTAATTCATGGATTGTGAAAGCAAGATGGATGAATTGCATTGATATGTTAGAAGAGATACCATGATGAAGTCAGATAATAGTATATGTCCTAGGATAAGAAAAAAAACTTGATCAGTCCATTGAAGAGTCTGCTAATTGTGATCCAATATGGGGTGGAGGGAATTAGTTTTAGGTTAAAATGAAAGGAGACACATATGTTGTTAACATTGAGCAGAAGACATGTACATGCAGAAAATGGGATTTGACAAGAATTCCATATGCTCATGCCATTTCTGCTATATATTTTAAGGAGGAAGAATCTGAAACTTACCTTGCTCATTGGTATAAGAAAGAAACATACTTAAAGTATACACACACATGTTAGAAGTTATGAGCAGTTTTTGGGGTGAGACACCTTATCAAAAGATGTTGCCTCCACCAATATACAAGAAATTCAAGGGAAGACCTAAGAAAATGAGAAGAAAAGAAGGATGGGAGAATCCAAATAATCCTACAAAGATTATAAGGAAGGGAAGGAAAATGCACTGCTCGAAATGTAGACAAACCGGACACAATAAGAGTAATTGTCCTACCATCACAGACCAAACAGATCAACCTCATCCAAGCAATGTAAGTATGATAATTTAAAATTTTGTATTTAACAGTTTTTGCAACTCGACTTAAAAATGTGTGCTTCTCTATTTCAGGCAAGTAGGCAAGTCAAAAGAAAGGTGCCTACATCAGGAGGTCCAAAAAAGAAACAAAACAATGACATAGAAAGATCAAATTCTAATAAGGTATACATCATTAAATAGTTACAGCTAGCTAACATAATTGATGGTTAAATGATAAATTATTTAAGTTTTACAAGAGCATATAAGGACTAATAATAGACCAAAGCTACCGGTAAAGAGGACGAAAAATCCATATAAAGTACCAGCAGGATTTGGTGTTTATGTGAGTCCTGATGGAGCTATAATAGACAATATGAATGGAAACAACTATGGCTTAGTTTTTGTGAGTTACCCTTTTTGTAACTCACTTATTGTTTAACTTATTTTGAATGTTCATGTGTAACCCTAGTTTTCTACTTGAACATGTAGATAGCTACTCGAGGAGAATCCAGACATCAAGATGGATCAAGCAGAAGCAACACACCTCCTGCTACAAGAATGTATACCACCCCATCAACATCAAGCAGCAATGAACCAACTTCAAGTACCACTCATGCACCCGATAAGCCAACTACATTACGGAACAAGAGAGGCCAAGTTGGAAGCCAGTAGAAAAAAAAATATATTTATGGCTTTTGTTTAATATCATATTATATCTATTTTGTAATATTTGTAGTACTCTTTTATATGGTAATTCAAGGTTGGAAAGTCTGATAATTAGTCCTAATGGTTGTAATCGACAGTATGTTATTTTCTTTTAATGAAATGTTGAATGGTGTTATGGATTCTTTTGGGGTGTCATCTATTTTGGGTTGACAAAATCACAATATTTGTCATTTTTAATTTTTATGGTTGGATTGAATGTTGGCAGGGTTATGGTTGAATTGAGTTGTGGCAATGGCAGAGTTAAATTGTTAGCTGAAACAGGCATGCCATTTTCTCCAATGTATTGCCATTGCCATTGTCATTCCCATTCAAATATCAAACATAACATTACCAAAACCAAAATGCAAGTTTCAAATACCAAACATTCAAATATCAAACATAACATTACCAAAACCAAAATGCAAGCTTCAAATATTAAACAGAACATCACACTACGTAATAATCTTTGTCATTCATTCATTCATATCCACGACCAAAATACAACTTTCAAATCCTAATTTAAGATAAGATAAACTTACAATTACATTTATAAAACAACAAACACTAACACCCACATCCATGAGCAAATTAAAAGAAACCATAAAAAAATTTCCTTCCGTACAAGTTTCACATTCATCTTTTTAACCTCCTTGTCCACGGTCTTCACAGAATCAAGTTCTACAATCTTAGTTGCTAACTAAATTTTTTCCTTCTCACTTTTTTCATTCTTCATTTTATTTACCATCTCTCTACTAAACTTCAATTTTAATGTCAAATCTTTAATAACATCTTTAGCTTTGTCAGGAAATGGTGGATCATACCATTTAAAGAAACCACAGTAAGCTCTCTTGTCCTATTACACACCAACCATTAACATAAGCAATAATATGGGAAAAAAAATTAAAAAAAAAATTCCAAACAATCATACCCGATAGTTAACACACCCAAGGAATCGCCTTCCTTGATGTTTTGTACCATCTTTCCTTGCCTATCACATTCACACCATTACAGTTGCAACGACTTGGAAACTCTGGTTGAATCCATTGATTTAAACTGCGTGAACTACAATCTTCCTCTGCGATTTCATTCATGATTCCACTTCAAGGCGAGATCATCCTTTCAATTACACATTGAAAAAGCCTTTAATATATATATATATATGTGTGTGTGTGTGTGTGTGTGTGCGTGTGTGCGAACCAATAATCTTCAGCTTAAGCAACCATTATTCTATTCCGTGAAAAATTGAGAGAAAAAGTAGATGAAGCCCTAGTTTTTTCCCCAAAATGAGCATGCTTTCCTTTATAGATGGAAAAATACACATTAGTACAATTGTCTTGCGCAGTCATCACCATGTCATCCTTTGTCCTTTGACGTGTCAAATGTTCAAACAGAATAAGGATGGAACCCTACTATTTAATGGACTGTAACTTTTCTCCACTACAAGCACCAATTTATGACCTTTTTTTTCCAGTTTAGGTACCAATTTGTAAGTCGTATCCCTACCAAAAGTTCATTTGTCCCAAATGTTACTAGAGTAGAGTATTTACAAATGTTACTCCCTCCGTTCTAAAATTAGAAACATAATTTGATTTTTAAGGTTAAATGACGGTATATTAAATTTTAAAATTAAAGTTTAAAATAAAATAAACTTTGTGATTAATAGTTTTGTTATATACTATACAATTATACTAATTGTATCAACTAAAATTAAATAAATTCACACCAATCTGAAGTTTAATATGCTGTCGTTTAATATCAAAATTAAAATCAAATTGTATGTCTAGTTTTAGAACATAAGTAGTATTATATTACAATCTCAGTATTATATTACAATCTCTATATTATACGATTATAATAGGCAAAACATAGCATTATCTCACTGAAATTAGCACGTTTTACTTAATACACCATTGAACTTTTATTTTTACAAATTACCACATTAAACTAATTAAAAAAAAGTAAATGGGCCATTACGTCAAATTAGGTGGATGAAAATTAACTTTTTTCCTACGTGGCTATTTAAAATTAAAAAAAATGACAAAAAATGACATGGATATTTCATTTTTTTTTAAATATAAAATAAAATTAAAATTAATTTTTAAAAATACAAAAAAAAAAATCTACAAAAAAAAAAAAAATTAAAATAAAATTGAAAAATTATAATATAAAATTCAACACAAAATACTTTTTTTTTTTTAAAAAATAAACTTGAAAAATACAACAAAAAATTTAAAACAAAATAATAACTTTTAAAAAATACAAATTAAATTAAAATAAATTTGACAAATAAAAATAAAAAAATTAAAAATAAAATAATAAATTTTTTTAAAATATAAATTAATTTTATGAAAATTTAATATAAATTCAAAAATTAATTTATAAAAAATAGTTAGTAAAATTAAAATAAAATTGAAAATTACAATAAAAAATGATAAATCTTTTAAAATACAAATTTTTTAAGAAATGCAAAAAAAAATTAAAATTATTTTTTCAAAATTAAAATAAACTTGAAAAACTATAATATAAAATTCAAAACAAAATAATATTTTTTTAAAACAAATAAAATTAAAATAAACTTGAGAAAAACAACAAAAAATTAAAATTATTTTTTTAAAAAAATACAAATTAAATTAAAATGAACTAGGAAAATTACAATAAAATTTTTTTAAATAAAATAATTAAATTTTGAAAATATAAAATAAAGTTAAAAATGATTAAAAAAATTAAGGTAGAAATAAAATTAAAATAAGCAAATAAAAAAAAATTGGCAAAAAAGTTTTTAACTTTTTATTTTACATTTTTTTATTTGTTTATTTTAATTTTATTTTGTATTTTAAAAAAATTACCATTTCTTTCTGTAATTTTCAATTTTATTATTTATTTTTAATAATTTAATTTTTAATTTAATTTTATATTTTCAAAACTGTATTATTTTATTTTTATATTTTTTATTGTAATTTTTCAAGTTCATTTTAATTTAATTTGTATTTTATATTTTCAAAATTTTAGTATTTTATTTTTAAATTTTTTATTTTAATTTTTCAAGTTCATTTTAATTAAATTTTGTATATTTTAAAATTTATCATTTTTTTTTGAATTTTTTGTTGTATTTTTCAAGTTTATTTTAATTTTAATTATTTTGAATTTTATATTATAAATTTTCAAGTTTATTTTTATGTTATTTGAATTTTTTCAAGATTTTTTTTAATTTTATTTGTATTTTAAAAAATTAATTTTAATTTTATTATATATTTTGTGAAAAAATTGTCATGTCATTTTTGGTCATTTTTTTTTATCTTTTATAAATAGCCACGTAGGAAAAAAGTGAGGTTCTATTCATTTAATTTGGCAGAATGGCCCAATTGTTTTTTTAATTAGTTTAATGTGATAATTTCTAAAATTAAAAATTTAATTGTGTATTAAGTAAAACGTGACAACTTCAGTGAGGTAATACTATGTTTTGCCGATTATAATATTGTAATATCCCGGATATTAAATGAATTAGAAATAAAATATTTAATATTTAATAAAGGTTGGAGTTTGATAACCTAGTAGTGATAGATAAATAGAGGTCCGAATTAAATTTAACGGACTAACTTAGATATGGTGATATCAAAATTTTTGATACGTTAGCAAGCAAAGTGATAATTCAATAAACTTGACTAACAACAAGTCTAATTAAATTAAGAGAATTAATTAGTGGAGTTATGTAATTATGCGACGTGGTTGCATGTAAATTAAATATGTATTTATATGAATATATATATATGCGTGCATATTTAGTAACATAATTTAATGGTTAATTAAATTGTGATAAATAGATAGATTAATATTAAATTAATCCGAATTGAATTAAAAGGTTTATTGTGGAATTAATTATATTCATTAATCAACAATTATGCAAATTGTTGATAAATTATTTGTGAGGAATAATTATGTAATTTATATAATTATAAATTACATAAAGTAGTTGAATTAATGAAGGGAAATTAGTAATTGTATATATGTACAATATTTAAGTTCATATATATGTACATATATATAAAGGGATTAAATTAATTGTGTAATTTTAAGTAGTAATTGAATATGTTAAATGAATATATTCTATAATTAAATAAATCATTGTAAATGATTTATGAGAGTGAGAAATTTAATTATACAATTATTTAATATTAATTAAATAATTAAATAAATTATTTAAATAAAAAATTGAGTAAATATATTATTATTTTAATTTATTTTCGGGTAAATGGAATTACTTCCATAATTGATGAGAAATGAATTATTTAATGTAAATGTATTAAATAATTTAATTTATGGCCTAAATAATATATATTAAATTATATATTGTATTTATTTTAATTTCATAATTTATTGTGAAATTGTTTTGAGGTAAAGTAATGTGTATAAATAATATATATAGATTATATATATTATTATTAGCGAATACACTCTAAAGTTTTAATATCAAAATAATTGATAAGTTATCATTAATTAAATATTCAATTAAATTGAATAAAATGAGTGAATTAAATATAATAAATTAATTAATATGATTATTAATTAATGTAAATAATGTGAAATATTAATAATAATATTTATTAGTCCATTTAGTAATTTAATACTTATGGGTTAAAATATTTAATTATTTATTCAATTTAATTATTTATTTAATCATGGATTGAATAAATAATGTGTAAATTTTTAAATTAACCCAACATGGGTCAATTAGTAGCCCAAGTGGGGAATAATAAAATTTGACAATTTAGTAGCCCAAACAATTTAATAGAAGCCCAATTGGTATTTTAAATTAAAGCCCAATGATTGGCCCACTTGAAAAATACTTAATTAAACTATTATTTATTAAAAAAATGAGAAAGTGACAAACATTTTGGGACAATTCTTCATGTATTGCCGGCAATGATGGTGCTAGGAGAGACAAAATGAATTGATTGTTATTTCTTTTATTTTTCATTTAAATAAATTAAGGTTACTTGTATTGATTTTTAAAAATACATGGACCATCCCTCTTTTCACCAACTCTAGTCCTTAAAGCTTTTCTTGTGCTAGTATCTTTGCTAGGCTCTTGATGGCTAGAATTGATAGATATATTTTATATCTATAGAAGTGCAAGAATATTTGCATTTGGAGGCTAAAAGAGTTAGTCATTTATCATCTTTCATTTTTTTTCTCAAGCTAAAGAGAGCTAGAGAACATTTGAGAGAGTGAGAAAATATTTGAGAGTAAAAATAGCAAGAGAAGGAGGAGGAGTCTAAGCTAGTTCATGACATCTTCTTATACTACATATTTGGAAAGAAGAGGAGAATAGCTATCAAACCAAGGTAATTATTTTAGAAACCCTAATCTTGTTTTCTTTCAAGTTTATGGTAGAAATATTAACATAGTAATTTTTATGGTTAAAATCATACTATGTATGCTTCTATAATTGATCATGAGTTTAAATTATGTTTTATAAAGTTTTAATGATGGAAAATATGTGTTTGGTGATGTGTAATCAAATCTCAAAATAATGTCCAAAAATAATTTTTTATAAAATTTAGATTTAATGTTATAATATTATAGAACATTAAATCATGAGAAAAATAAAGTTTGAATCACTTAAAATGGAGTTATACACAAAAAGTTATGATTTGTGGTAGTTTATGTGATGTAAAAATTTTTACTATTAAATCATGAAAAATTATATTTTCATGTTATAAATTAATATTAGGTGATTGGTAATTTTTTTGGATTTTTAAAGCTTACTTGAATGTATAATTTTTATTAAAGTGGTGTATAAAAATTACTATTCACAATCTGCTTGGAAAGGAAAAAAAAAAAAAAAACACTGGCCGCGCAATGCGCGGACCACTGTTCATCGCCAGACGCGGGACGAAAAACGGCGTCGTTTTAGGCGAAGAAAATTTCATCCGCGCGTTATGCGCGGAAGCCAGCCGACATATCCCCAACACTGTGCCGTTTTGGGGCCTCTAATTTCTTAAAGCGCGCAATGCGCGGGCGTAAGTTTTCGGCGGAAATTACCATAATGCCCCTCCGTTCGGTTTTCTAATTAATTACGAAATTGCCATCGGTCCGGTTTTTCAGTTTATTTACGATTTTGCCATTCTGGATAATTTAAATTAATTTAAATGTTTAAAAATTAATTTAAAATTATAACAAAAATATTAATAATACAAAAATGATATTTAGGTATTGAATATTATATTTTTCAAATATAATAAGTATTTAGGATTAATATTTAAATGTTGAAAATATTAATCTAGTTAGTTTAATATTATATTTTTTTCAAATATAATAAGTATTTAGGATTAATATTTAAATGTTGTAAATATTAATCTAGTTAGTTTAATATTATATTTTTTCAAATATAATAAGTATTTAGGATTAATATTTAAATGTTGTAAATATTAATCTAGTTAGTTTAATATTATATTTTTTTCAAATATAATAAGTATTTAGGATTAATATTTAAATGTTGTAAATATTAATCTAGTTAATATTATATCTTCTGAATTTATGATTAAACTAATTGTTTATTATTTAATTAATATTAAATAATAAACAAGGATGATAAATTAATTAATTATTATTTAATTACTATTAAATAATAATTAAAGACAACTAAGATTGAGTATTTAATTATTTGTTATTTGATTAACTTTAAATAATAAATAAATTCAGTTAGTTATTATGTAATAATAACTAATGATATTTGAGTATTTACTATATAATTTTATTATTTATTATTTAATTAACTTTAAATAATAAATGAACCTAGTTAGTTAGTTATTATTTATTATTAAATAATAACTAAAGATATTTGATTATTTTTAATATAATATAATTATTTATTATTTGATTAACTTTAAATAATAAATAAATCTTGAAGTTATTATTTATTATTAAATAATAACTAAAGGTATTTAATTACTTACTATTTAATTAATGTTAAATAGTAATTAAATGAAATAAAGAAAATGTCTTTTAACTCTTTTGTTTAAACAATTATAATAAATTGTTTAATAGTTTAATAAGTGTTTAACACTTGAGAAAATTATTTTCTAAATTATTAAATTATTAACCTAATTTGATTGAGAGTTTATAAGGTTAATAATATCGTTTTGACTGATGTAAATTATGTGTTAATACTTATGTGTGGTAGATAAGTTCCTTAGTGAGCGTATAGTTGTACAAATACGCCGTACTAATTATTAGACCAACTTTATTAATGTTAGGTCTTTCAAAGCCAGTTAGTTAAAGCTAGACATTTATTGTAGCTGAGCAGACAGACAAGTTTCCTAAACCCTACTCAATTTATATTCGAGCAGGATATATTATTTTATTGTTCAAGTCCCTAACTCAAATTCAAGTTATTACGTTTCAAGCATGCTATGGTTTAATTCTGTATAATTATTCCACATCTTTAAATTGTTGATTCGCACATAGTGCTTGTTGCATGTGTTCATCAGGTATGAAAGGCTGATCACCTTCATTACCATAAGGTTCAGTTAAAATTGTTCATGGTCATTATTGACACTCAACATTACTTGATTCAGTCATTCAATTATTGAAATTATGATTCGTACTCTTTCACAATTATTATATTGTTGAAAATCCGAAAGCTTGTTCTTTCTTTCAATCATGATATATCGTTATTGTATTTAAACTTGCTGAGCAAAGTCGTTGCTCACTCTTGCTATATCATGATAACAAATTTCAGAATAATACGAATGTCCGAGGAGAGACGGAGACAGAAGCAAAAGACAAGATTATAGTGTTATTCATTATAACTAAATTGTTATATGATGTAAGTAATTTTGTAAACCTTTTTATGAATCTAAAGGTATATATATGTAAGTTAAGGTTAGAAACCTTGGGAAATGTTGTAGAATAAACAATTTATGTTTATATATTCCGCATTAGTTATAGAACATGTATGAAGATGATGTATCGTGACGTACCAAGTCTAGGGTTTAAGGAACCCGGATTTGGGGTCGTCACAAATATGACATGGTCATATAGTGTTAGCTCAGAAATGTTAGGAGAGTATTTACAAAAGCGGTGCAGGTTAGATGGATATGGGACAATTCAAATTAAACCAGACAAGAATTGAAGACGAAGAGCCACCTTAAAATACGAGGTCATAAATCCTGTCTAGTGTGTGCATGGCTTAAATTGGAGAGTCGAGGGTGTCTATATAGTATAGAGGCTCAGCAGCATCAGAAGCAGAAGCAAGCAAACATTTACTAGTGGTATTTATAAATGGATCCCCATTAAATAAGGCGTTCATGCCCCCAACAACCACCACCAAGACTCACTATTATTAATTGTTTGTTGTTGGCACTGGTAAGGCTAGCACCCTATCATTTACTCTATTCTCTCCGTCATTTACAACATCTAAATGTATTGGAGTCTCCGATCTTAGGTGTAGACTAGTTAATTGACGAAATCCGACTAAGAAAAAAGATATATTTTGTAATTGTAATTGAATATAATATTTTTATAATACGTAGAAGAAATACCCGATTAACTTTAGAGTGTGAGTTTTGTCTGTTTTAAAAAAAAAAAAAAAAATTTCCTTCTCATACTGTAATATGGAGTTGTCTTTTTTTTTTTTTTTTTTTTTTCTGTAGTTCAAAAATGAAATTAAAGTTATCTTTTTTCTATATATTTCAAAAAAGAAATTAACGAAAAATGTATGGGATAGTTTAATTAAATGAGACTAAAGTATTAAAGTTCAATTTCAAGATTTGTTTTCTTTTTCTTCTTTTAGATAAAAAAATTCTTAGCAAAAGGCAAAAAAAATATTTATTGAACAAAAAAACAAAAATAAAAAAGAATGGATCTCGATTAATTAAGTACATCTGGATCTCGATTAAGTACATCTATCACTGATTTAGACTTGTTTGCCTGAAAAAATTGCCATCTAAAAAATATAGGATTAATATTGATTTTTTAAAATTAATTTAAGATATTTTTAATCTTAAAAGTGTTATAATTTTTTTAGGTAATTTAAATATAAAATTAGGTAAAATGGTACCGCTAATTACAACATTTATTTTTTTCCTACATATATAAAATGAATCTTCTCAATTTGAATTTAAAATTTAGTCTTATTGACTTTGAAAAGTTAATTTTGATTTTGTATTTCAAAATGAATAAGGTATATATTAGGACGAATGTCACTTATGTCCATCTAAATTACTACCAATTTCCAAAGTCGTTCTTAAGGTGCATTTTTTGTCAATTTAATTTGGTCCTTAAAGTGATAATTTTTTGTCGTTTCTGTTCATTTTACCCAAATTTCACCTAAATTCGATCCAAGTTCAACTCAACCCTATTTATTAAGGGAAAATTTGTCTTTGCCAGCTTTTAGCTATATTTCATATATATTATTAAAATACAAAACCAAAATTATAGAGTATTATCATATTAAAAATTAAGATACAGAAAAAAAAACGTAGAAATTAAAATACAATCAAATAGACAAAGATAAGAAAAAACTAATTTCAATATCAAAAATAAAATTTGAAATTAATTATTATTTTCAAAAACAAAAATAAAAATTTAGAAAAATGAGTAAAATTTTATAAAAATATATATCTAAAAATTTAAGTAAACAATAAGTAAAAAATAATTAAAACTTAATTAAACTAAAAAAAAAAATCACGAAAAGTAATTAAATTTAAAAACTAAAAATAAAATATCCATAAAAATGAAAACAAATCAATTTTAACTCTTCTTCTTCATTCTCGTGGCTTCTCATCTTCCGTCGCACCTTGTCAGGTCGTATCCTCCCAAATCACTTATGCTTCTCCTCTTTCTATTTCCTCCCAAACCCTTATCCATAAGCTGATATTCACTCTTCTATCCATAACAACCAGATCCATATCCTAAAAGAGAATTCTTATACTCCAGCTTCCACCCAAACCCGCAAGATCCACATACAAAACTTGCTCTCACCACTGCTTCCTACAAAAATTTATCCATTAATGGTCGCCAAACCATCAAGTACTTGTTCAAGACGTCTTATCCTCTTCTTCTAATCCTTCATCTGGGTTACCTCATTTTGTCCAAAAGATAATAGAAATTCTAGTAGCAAACACGCAGTTTATAAGCGTAGTTGGGGCAAATTGGGTGTCCGGTGGCGGTGAATTTCGTTGAAGAAGATAAATTATTTTTTGTTTTGTTTTTGATTGACAAAATTAATTAATTAGGGATACGGTGGATGAAGAGAGATCTGAGATACGGTAGATGAAGACGAATTAATTTTTTTTTTTTTTTTTTATTGATTTTAATTAATTAATAATTTGATACATTGAAGTGTGTTAATTTTTTCAACAATATATTTATTTTATATTTAAGCCTAAATTTATTGATTTCATTATATGCATAATAATTTCGATTTTCAAAATTTTGGATTATATTTTTGAAATTTGAATTTTATTTTTTTTGAATAGTAATTAGTTTGCTTTGTTTTTTTTTTTTAATAGCAATTAGTTTGCTTGTATTTTAATTTCTAATTTGTATATTCTAGTATTGACAATATTTATAAATACACACATATATACTATACATATACGGTATATGTATGTTTAAAATATAATTTTGATTTTATATTTTGAATATTATTAAAGACAATTTTACCCTTAATAAATTGGGTTGGGTTGAACTTGGGTAGGATTTTAGTAAATTCGAGTAAAAGAAATAAAAACGACAAAAAACATTACTTTAAAGATCAAATTGACAAAAAATGTACTTTAAGGACGATTTTGAAAGTGAACGACAACTTGAAAAGACATAAGTGATATTTTGCCCAATATATTACCCTGATCACTAGGGATTCTTTACCAATTTAATGTTTATAAAATGAGCCTAAATCCAAATTGTAAGTGAAGACGCCAACCTATCTAATTCAAAATCACTTAAGAATAAGAGGAATTGGCCATAGTTATTATATACTAGACATATACTCCTAATACTCTTCCTTACGTGTAATCTTGCGTATAATCTTTACGTGTAATCTTGCGTATTAAAGATTATACGTGGACTTGATAAGTATGCAACTAAAACAATCAAAAAAAGTTGGTCACAAGCCAAGACTAGAAATCACAGGCAATTGTTGACCCAATAATAAGTGTCTACTAATCGGGTGACTTTAACCCTTAAGAATGAATTGTAACTTTAACCCTTAAGAATGACTTCCAAGTAAGTACGTAAAAATGAAGGCAAAAAATAGTGTTAGTTAATTAGCTCAAAGATAACCCGTTTTGATACCATGTATGACTAATAAAATGAGTTCAAAACTAGAATATGAAGGATATCAAATTTTATATGTAAGTCAAAATCAATTGATTATGAAAATAGTTAATCCTTATCATTATATGCTAACATCTTTTCTGAATATTCAACGTGTAACAACCAAACGACCATAAATAAAGGATAGTGAGGATTTAGGAACATCTAGCTAGGTACTCAAAAGAATAGAGATCATTCTCAGATAATTAATCTGCAAGGACTTCATTTTGTCATAGAGAATTCACCTAAGATAGATAAATATACACAAGCTTATCGTCCCATAGCTCCGATTTAGTTGGAGTGCCTTCATAACCTAGCTAGAACCGAAATCTTTAATAAAATTAATTAAATAAAACTAAAAATAATAAATAAATAGTCCCAATATAGAACAATTAATCAATGCAGGCCCTTACTACTAGTAGTACTTAGATGCAGGCAGTAGTAGTACTATTTTTTTGTATTAAACGTAAATTAAGATTGAGGGGAAAGGTATTAAATACATGTACCTGGAAGAGGAAATGCATGATTACGGAAGCACTGGATATGATGACATCATCATGCAATCTAGTTGTGTTTGCATGGCTGCTATTTTTTGGTCTATATTTTGCTCTGATGCATGCACGTAAACCTTTTCTATGTGATGGCCACATGATGAGACGTCACCGGACCACCAGTGACGATTTGATCCATCAGTATAAATTATAAAAGGTTATGTTAATTTATTATATAAAATTATAAACTTCAACAGGAATATTTAAATTTTAATCCATATGTTAATATGGATAATTGTTGTCACCATGGGCGAATCTAGTTTCTTGGTTCGGGGGGGGGGGGGGGGGGGGGGGGAGGTTCGGGGGTCAATTTTTTTATAAAATAAAAATTTCAAAACTAAATAATACTAAAATATTATTTACAATAACATTTTTTGAGACTTTATTGCTTGAAATTACTGTATGATACTTTAGGGGCCGATTTACAAAAATATCACGACACCCTCATTTTTAATAGTTGCAAAAATTCACAAGCACTTGCTAAATTTATGAAATTATAAAAAAGATAAAACTAAGAAAATATATTTCTTTGACTAATCAATGTTATAACTGGAAGATTAAAATGGAAAGAGTTGAATGAATACAAGTTTAAAATAACTAATAATTTTTTAATCTAAAAGTTTATATTTTTACTAAATACTCTATAAAAAAAAAATTAACCCCAAAAAAATTCAATGGAAGTATAATGATAATGAAAGTAATTAAGTTTAAATACTCTCCAAGCGTAAACGTAAAACCTTTTAGTGAAATATAAACAATAGCCATTGATGATAATAGATGCAACAAATGCAAAAAATTGCAACTTTTAAAAAAACTTCTTAAGAACTTTTGGTATGAATAAAATAATAGCTCTGAATAAATACCAGTAGGAGTATCAAATATTGATAGTAATCTTCGAGCTAGATCCTCAGCTAAGTGAAGCAATTCATCATCGTATGTAGGAATTTTCATGCCCTGTAAGTAGTGGTGCACAAATGGCTTGCGGCCTGCGGCCCGGTCTTGATCTGGCCTGGGCTTGGCCTGGTCAAAGCTTGGTCTGGTCAAGACCCAGTTCGGCCTGGCCCCGCCTGAAGGCCTTGAACATGTCACATTCTTTTTGCTCAGATCTGGCCTGGCCTGGCCTGCCAAAAAACCCGGCCTGGCCTGGCCTGAGGTCCGGCCTGAGGTCTGGCCTGATCTGAGGCCTGACCTGGCCTGAGGCCCGACCTGATTCACCCAAAGCCCGGCTCGGCCTGTCAATTTATTTTGATTCATGCATGTTTGTTTATATACGAATAAATAAATTCATAAAAATACATTGGGTAATGTAATATATAAGAATTTTTCTTACCAAGCTAGCAATCTACACTTTTTGCAGAACTTTCATTACATCTTCATTTTAATAAATACTTAGGTTAAAAACTAGAAAATTATTTGTAAAATAATGATAATAAAAAAAAAGATAGCGTTCATAAAAAATAAACTTTTTTTTATTAATAATAGTATAAAATAATACAATATCTTTAAAATTGTACATTATTTCAATTCATTATTGTAATTTATAAGTTGTAAGTTATAATACATTACTTTTAATTAATACATCAATTAAGTTTAAAATTTTAGTTAGTGTTTTTATAATATTTGAAATTATTAAAAAAAATTGAATAGATCGGATAGGACCGGCCTGCAGGCCTTATTTTCAAGCACCAAGCCCGGCCTGGCCTGCAGGCCGAAAGTTAAAGGCCCGGCCCGGCCTGGTCAACGGTCAAGGTCTGGCAGGCCCAGGCCAGGCCAGGCCAGGCCGACCTGTTGTGCATGACTACTTGTAAGTAAAAGGAGCTCAGTTATGATTTGTAGCCTAAACTATGATACTCAAGGAACATTTGAAAATTCCCTTGATAAGTAACATTTGAAAGCTCATAATGTCCTCAAGGGATATCTTCTCTACAATTCTGTTCTTTAAATAGCAGCACAAGCTTCGATGGACATATAAAGGTTCCATAATATCATAAACATAACCAATGGTACAAACTACTATATCCACACAATTCACACAAATCACTACCAATTCAATTAATAAAAACACTGGATTAAGCCAAATAAACGTCTTTCCAAATTGAATTGGAGAATTATACATAATGCACACAAAAAAAATGAACCTGTTGATACAAGGCGTAGAGCAACATATAAGGTTGCGATGTTGGGAAATTTAGAGCTAACACCTTTGGCAGGGGAGATAGGAGATCCGACGAAGCCAACATATGAGGTTGCGATGTAGAATCACTCAGGGTATGCGAGGCTAGAGCTTACCCTCACCATAGCCATTTATATGTGTGTAATTAGTCTGTGTTTTGTAGATTAGATCAAAGGAACTGCAAAAGAAGAAGAAGCGAGGTATTATTTTTATATAAAATGATAAATTGGATATTTGAATGGAAATTGGGGCGAAGAGGAGGAGCCATTTATATATGTTTTTATAGTGTTTGTAGTTGCAGATGTCACTCCTACTTGGTGATTCCGTTTTATAATGGGTTGTATTATGTAGTTGTAGTATAGTAGAATTTATGCTGCGTTAGGATTGATTGAATGGAATGGAATGGAGGATGAAATGAAATAATTTTAAGGTATTTTAAATATATATTTGGTTGTTGTTGGTAGTGGGTGTTGTCATATAATGACAAAATTATCACATGTATCCATTCCATTGGAATGAATTTTATTCCACCTTCTCCACATGGAATAAAAAAAACAAAGAGATGGAATGAATTTTCATTCCATTGGAATGATTTATCCTCCAAAATGATCATCAAATACACTATTTTTATTTCATTCATTCTTCTATTCCATTCCCTCAATTCAAACATAAGTTGTTACATTTAACGGTTTATATTGAATATTTGATTATTTTTAATTTTTTCAAATATTTGATTAAAGCATTAATAATATGTTTATCGGGAGTTTTATTTATTATTTATCGTTAGTATATATACATACTTATAAAGTATTTATTTTATTTTGTTATACGTAATATTTATAGAGAGTTTGAGTTATAATATATGTGTGACTCTCCAAAAAGTTTACGGAGTGAAAATTTTGATTAACTGAAATACATTTTAAACGTGAACAAATGAAAGGTTACTTTTTAAATCAAATATTTATTCTCTTATTTTTAAATTTTTATTATAAATATTTTTTAAACATTATTACATTACACTGCACAATCAACAATGCTTCAAGTGTTAAATAATAATCTACTACCATTTAATTAATTTTAGTATGATTATCGAAGATATGTTATTTTTAATATAAGTTAAGATAAAAATATTACAAAATTAAATTACTAGTTATAAACATTTTTTATGGACAACCAATTTAACTATAAAATTTATTGTTCATTCCCTTTTTGTTTCACAATTGCCCTCTTGTTCATCATCTGTTTGACAATCCATATCTTCCTCCCTTTCAAGATGCACCACTTCAGCTTCATTCTGCCCCTCATTCTTTGTTTCATAATGCCCTCAACCTCTGTTTCATAATACCACTCATCCTCTTTTCCAGTTTCGGGTTCTGCCTCTACTTCACATATTAGGAATTCTAGCTCTACTTTATCTACTACATTTGGTATAAAGGGGTCAACAGGCAGTGTATTAAATTATTGGGCATACTAACTAGATTTAAATTATTAAATATAAAATTTAATATTAAAATATTTTAGTAATAATAAAAAATTATACCTAACCTAAATAGGCATTATAAATTTTAAATAGTAAATATAACAAAAAATATTGATGTATATTAAAATTGTATAATATAATGTATATATACTAGTACACATAAAGATACTTGCATAATTGAGTAAGATATAAAATAAGTAGTAATACTTGTCATATATACTATATATATTAAGAAATTAAAATATTATAATAAATTGATATAACTAATACATAATTACTAGTTTAGATTTTACAAGAATTAGTATATATTAAGTATAAAATTGATATAACAATACTAGATTGATATAGCCAACACTAGATTGAATTATGTAATGCAAGAAATGTAATACTAGATTGAATACTAGATTGAATTATGTAATGCAAGAAATTTAATATCAATTCACGTGTGTCTATTTTATGAGATGATACTAGTGCTATAAATTTAAATAAGACTCATGTGTTGCATGGTAGATCAAAATACATAGATATAAAATATAAATATAGCTGATATACTCACTAAACCTCTTAGTTCCGATCGTTTTTGTAAATTGCATGTGAATTTAAGCATGCTAGACATTTCTTCTTAAATTAATTATTGTTAATTAAATATTGTTTTATAGAATCATATCCTACACTAACTAATTTTTTTTTAATTGAATATTAATTACTAAAATTTATTTTGACAAAAATATTTTTAATTTTAAAGATAGACATTAAACTAATATAAAATATATTTTTAAAAATTTTAAGTATATACTCTATTAAATATATATGTTAATCATTTCAATTACATTAACTAAAGTTTAAAATTATAATTGGTATACTTATAAACATAAAAAAACAATTAAAATTAAAATTGGTATATATATATATATATATATATATATATATATATATATATATATATATAAAGGTTTTAATCTGGGTCATCCAAATCTGATCCAATGGTTAAAATGAATATTCAAGTTTGAAATTCCACCATCTAAGCCATCCAATAAGAGAGCTACACGTGGAATTCACTACCCAATGTTGGTAATCAAAGCACATGTAAAATATAATTATTCCCCCAAATTTATCAAATTTCCCCCAAGTTTTTTAGCTTTCCCTCCGAACCTTTTTAGTTCCCCCACACTTTTTATAACCTCTACACACTTCGCAAACCATTTTCCTTTTTAGTTCTTTTTCCTCTCTAATAATTTTGCATCTTCTACTTTTAATTTCACTAATTTCAAAATTATATATCCCTAATTCTGCATCTTCTACTTCTACTAATATTTTTTTTCTTAATCAATTTCATACATTATATAAGTTTAGATCTGCGGTGCCTGCTTCTAGGTCCGGTGTGTGGAGGATCTCCGGTTGTGTATTCCCGGGACATCGATCATTGTTACTACCACTAATTTATGTGCTCTGAATAATGGGTTAGTCGACGTTAGTGATGGCCGGTGTAATCTTCTGAATGTTCATTTTGTGCTTCCGATTGAAGCTTTTGAAAAGATTTCCATTTGGAAGGCTTCCAATATGCTCATTCAGTATCGCAAGTACTTTCTCTCTCATTTTTCCCTGTTTTGGCAAAATTATCCTTTCTTTCAGGTATTCACTCTAGCACCCATATTATTGCTACTTCACTAATTATAGGGAAATACTAAGTACTAATAAGGATAATTTGGTTATTAGAGATAGGATGTTAGTACAATGTAGTTCATATAGGCCAAAAGTAGTGGGTTATAGTATGTTCATTTGTTGCACCAACTCAAAAGATTATTACAATACATATTTTGGTATAGATAGATCCCTTGACGAGTTACACATTCAGTTCATTGTGATTCACCTATCCTATTAGTTCCCAATGACACGATAGTAATCTAGAAGGGGGGGGGGGTTGAATAGATTCTTTTAAAATTTCTTCTCTTTGAAATTATCTTACTTGATTAATTCTTAACCAGAAGTTTAACACAGCGGAATAAGATTTAGTTAATCTTTTCTTGAAATGTTAAATTAATAAATCAACAAACAATTATATGACAGATATAGCAAATGAAAGACACCAAGAAAGAGACTCTGGGTTTTAAGTGGTTCAGAGCACACAATACTCCTACTCCACTGTTCTGCTCTCTCAGCAGCAAATCCACTAAGGATACTTTTACAATAGCTGAATCACTAAGATTCCTTCAAGACCCGCAGTCTTGGAATTTTAGTTCACAAAGAACTTCACAAGTCTAACAGACTTGCTTACACTAGTTCACAAAGAACTCTCAAAGTCTAACCGACTTGCTTATATCAGTTCACAGAGAACTCTTCTGGATTGATGTATATTTGGATGTGCTACTAAGTTGCTTATCAGCTTGAATGTTTTAAAGGGCTTAGTAGCAATGCAGGCTTTCTTATCAGTTCAATCTTTTTCACTTCTTGCGTTTTTCTTTCTTTGTGCAGTGCTTCCTCTTTTCTTCTGCTGATATTCGTATTTAAGAGGTAAGGGCTTCAGATTTCTTCCCGTTGGATCATCTGTTTGATCGTGTATTTCTTCCCGTTACCTCATAGAGGAGAGCTGCTGAATATTGTATTAATAAAGCTCATTAAATCTCTGATGAGACATTATTTGATCTGACCTGTTAGTCCATGTAAGGTTGTTTTCCTTTTTCCTCTGTGACAGAGATGTCAGACATAGGTTCCCACTAACTTTTATAGAGTCGTTTGGTCTTCCCAAACTATAGGTCTGATAGGACACAGTCTTCTGACTTTTCTGCCTTGAAAGTCTTCTTTCTGTTCCATAGTGCGCTTGGGTCAGACTCCTGACTTTTCTGACTTGATCGATTTGCAGAAGCTTCCTTTTTAGTTACTTTGATGAAGATTAAAATACTTGAATAGAATGGCTCCTGATCTGAGAAACGTGATGTCTCCTGCCTTTTTGCTCAACGATCTTATATGATCAACTCTACGAATACCCTTGCTTACGTGATTGATCTGTAAAGGATCATCTCTTACTGATCATCGTAGAGTTTACTCAACTGTTAGAATGTTGATCGTAGAGTCCAATATAAGGTTTCTCGGAAAGAACAGTCTGGTTGGTCGTAGAGTCTTCTGGACCACAATCGTAGAGTCCATTCTACGATTGGTTGTCTTGATCGTAGAGTCTGTTCGAATCGTAGAGTTTCCTTGACACAAATCGTAGAGTTCTTTCTACGACTTTATTACATCAACAGATCAACCTAACAGTTTTGATCTATCTAAGTCTTAGTACAACACACAAGACTTTTATACAATTAATAATAGATCAACCTAACAGCTTTGATCTTATCTAATACAGCCCTTGTACATTATTTCTAATCATCAAATTTAATCATTCAATGTTCAACAATCTCCCCCAATTTGATGATGACAACATTATTAACAGATAGTGATTTTGAGCATATTAATATAGGCAAAAAGCAAGAGTAATTGAATGCCTAATCATATAGTGAGCAGCTGTATTTTCTAGAGAAAAAAATGAATTTTATTGATGTTTTTGTCAGATGATACAATTGAGCAAACAACAGAAAAAGAAAAAAAACTTATCTCCTTCTGCTAGGAGGTCTCCTGCCTTCTTCTTCCCTCTGCCTGAAGAATGCTCTCCTTTCTTCTTCAGCTTTTCTTAGTTCTTCTTCCCTCAACACAGCTTCTTCTTCTTTAATTTGAAACCATTCCTGTGAGCTAGAAGGTCTCATTGATGAGGAAGAAGGTCTTGTTGTCACCACCTCCTGTTGTGAGCCAGAAGTCCTCATAGTTGAGGAAGAAGGTCTTGCTGTCACCTCCTGTCTGGGACGAGATGGTACTGCTTCGAATCTAGGAGGATATATTGAAGTTTGAACCATCCTCATCCCTTGAGGTGCTCTTCCTCTTCTGCTGTGATCTGAGCTAGTTCTTGTTTGCTCTACTGTGCTCAGTTTCTTCTCCCCCTTGTTGGCATCATTAAGTGTTGCTACCTGTTCTGAAATCTGCTGGATGCCCTGAATAATTTCTTGAAGTTGGGTCTTAGTGGCAGCTACATCATCTTGGTGAGCTTGGAGTCTTTCGTTAGCCATGATTTGTTTTTGCTCCACCAATGACAAAGTGTCATTCGATCGATGTTTTTGTTCTCTGAGAGAGTCCTTCAAGGCAATGATTTCATTACTGAGGAGGGTGATAGATTTATCATTTGTTTCTTGAAGAATAACAATGGCCTGCTGATGTGAGTTCGAGGCCTGCAGAATAATTCTATCCCTTTCCTTGAGATTTTCAGAGACTGCTGCCGTTAGCTGCTTTAGTCTTGTGGAAAATTGGTTGTTCAGACTGGTAGAGAGACCATTGGCAGCATCAATGATGTCGTCCATTCTACGTTGAAGGTTGTGGGATTTCGATGCCAGGTCGTTTTGGATCTCTGTATGGATATGGCTTGTCAAGTCAGTTAAGCCCTCAGATGTAGGAAGCCGAGATACCTTGTCTAAAATTTCCTGGAGAAGTTGAGATGATTGTCCCTGGTCAGCCGTAGAGCTTGGAATATGAAAGTACTCGTGACCAGAGGTGGAGGGAATATCCTCGTGTGTTAACAGGAGTCTTGAAGATGGAGCCGGAGGAATTGTTTGCTGAGTAGGCAGAATTTCAGGAGAGTCTGGAGGGCACTCTACGTTTTGATCATGTATGCTTTCTTGACCACCAATCATAGATGGTGGGGACTCTACGATCGGGGAAGTATGGGTCGTAGAGCGTGATGCAGGATGAGTACTTGTGGGCTCTTCAAATTTATTGAACATATGTGAAGGTGTATGATTTTGAATGAGGGTTTGAGGAATAAAATGTACCTTTTGCCCTAAAGTTTGTGAAAAGGGGCTGCTAGAGATGAGCTTCTGGGCAAAGAACAGATTCTGAGGGTAGCCTTGAGCAATAATCATCACATTGGGATATGCTTTGAAGGTCCAGAAGAGTTGATCCCATGCATTGTGCACCAGAGCTCGGTGGAATGGCATTAGTGGCAAGAATTTTATCAGGCAGTTGAAGTTAAGGTGTCTTTGCTCATTTCTTCCAACGGCCACTATTTCAATGTCATCCTCTTCATCATCATTCATTGTGGCTGTAGGGATTGAAATGTCATCTTGAGTCTCCCCCTCAGCCAGAGCATCTGCTGGCTCAGGAATAATTGGAAGCTCCCCCTCAGCTTGAGCATCCATAGGCTCAACTGCTTCAGATGACTCCTTTTCACCTGGAGTAAGGTCAGGTCTTTCAAGTAGCTCCCCCTTAGCTACTGAGCTTTTGTCGGCTAACTTTACTAGCCTTCTTCTCTTTTTCCTTGGCTCCTTTGGAATGACCTCTTCTGCTTCATATTTGCTGCGAGTCTCTCTTCGCAGATCTGAACTCTCATCCCCTGAAGCAGCCTTTTCTTCAGGAGCAGTAACAGGAGCCTCATTTGAAGATCCTTGAGGTTCTTCAAGCTTAAAAGCTCTTTTTCCTTTCCTTCTTCTGACAAGACCCGGAGAATGCCTGCTGACCTCCTGAGATTCTTCTTCAGCAGGAGTGTTCTTCAGAAGTGATGGCCCTGCACCACTCTGTGTACCTTCACTATCCCCTGACCGAGATAGTTTCCTATTTTCAACTGGGTTCCTCCTCCAGTTGTCAAAGAGTTTCTGGGTAATCCTTTTGTTGGTATTGAGGGCTTCTCCTTCATCATGCTCAATTAAATCCCCCAATGATGATCTAAGGAGAATGCTGATGAATCTTCCATAGAACATTTTTCTAGTCCCCTTAGCCTTTTCTGTATTTAGTACTTAATTTCCTATCCATTCCAGCAGCAAGGAGCCATAGTTGATGTTTGTCTTTTTGACTATGGCTGTCATTATTTTCAGCTGTATCTCACTGACTGAGTCATGGGCTGAATCTTTACAGAGGAGACATTTTCCTACAACATTAGCTAAAAACTCGTATTTCTGAGAAAATTCTTTCTTCTTCAACCCTTTCAGTGCTGGATTCTTTTGATGGTGCATTCTTCTTAGCCCTTCTTGGGTGCTCACCATACTTAAAGATGTCAGGCCCCCTTGCTTGAAACCTAGGGCTAGGTTGAATTCTTCAGCGGTGAGGTTGAGCTGAACCCCTTTTACAGTGGTGGTTAGAGTTCCGTTGGCATAGGATCCATTTACGTAGAACTCTCGAACAAGCTTTGATAGAATCCTTGTATTTGTTCCCAACGCTTCTCGCAGTCCAGCTTTATCTAGCAACTGGATTATTCTTTTGAACTGCTTATCTGCTGTATCGAAGGCTTCAAAGTTGAGCTCATTTCCAGAAATAACTTGAGCAGGTGCCATTTGTTAGTTTTTCTGAAACGAGAAGAACGGTTTATCTGAGAAATGATAACTTAAGGTTCGGGATTGAGAGAGAAAAGAGAGAGAGAGATATAGATTTTTGAACTTTGAAGAAATGAACGACGTGCAGTTTTCAAAGTATTTAAAACTTCCCTCTATGTTTGCTGAGACACGTTCTGATAGGCTCATTTCAGTTGGTTGATGACCATTTTACCCTTAGTTCCTTAGAGCTTTACGATCCTTAGTCACACAACGATTCTTTTTTTTTTCGTAGGGTTGTCTCTACGATTGAGGAATACTCTGCGATCCTTGGATTGAAAGTCGTTGAGTAAGTTCTACGATTCTTGGCTTGATGATCGTCGAGTGAGCTCTACGATCTTGAGTATACTCTACGATCCTTGACAATTGTTGACTTGAGTTGAGCATGTCCATTACTTTTCTTGCATACTTTTGTTCCTGCAGAGTTAGTATCCTAAAGAAAACGTACATTAAGGGTCTAGATTTAGCATTCCTAACTCACTTATTAGTTTATTAAATCTTGATTCATCTAAAGGCTTTGTAAAGACATCTGCTAGTTGATCTTCAGTTGGGATGTAGTGAAGTGATATATTTCCATTTTGTACATGATCCCTGATGAAATGATATCTTATATCTATGTGCTTAGTTCTAGAGTGCATAACAGGATTATGTGTTATAGCAATTGCACTAGTATTATCACAGTATATAGGGATAGATTTTAGCTCAAACCCGTAGTCTGCAAGCTGAGTCTTCATCCATAGGATTTGTGCACAGCAACTGCCTGCAGCTATATATTCAGCTTCTGCAGTAGATGTCGATACTGAGTTCTGCTTTTTACTAAACCAAGAAACAAGTCTGTTGCCAAGCATCTGACAAGTTCCACTTGTGCTTTTTCTGTCTATTTTGCATCCTGCATAGTCAGCATCTGAGTATCCCACAAGATCAAAGGAGGACTCCTTGGGATACCATAATCCTAAATTTGGAGTTCCTTTAAGATACTTGAAAATTCTTTTCACAACTAATAGATGTGACTCTTTGGGGTTAGCCTGAAATCTAGCACATATACATGTAGCAAACATTATACCTGGTCGACTCGCAGTAAGATATAATAGTGAACCTATCATACCTCTGTACTGAGTGATTTCAGTGGATTTACCATTTTCATCTTTGTCAAGCTTGGTGGCAGGTGGCATAGGAGTCTTCATGATAGATACAGATTCCATGCCATACTTCTTTAATAAGTCTTTGATATATTTGGCTTGATTAATGAATATGCCTTCATTTGTCTGCTTCACTTGTAGTCCAAGGAAGAAGTTGAGTTCTCCCATCAAGCTCATTTCAAATTTGCTCTGCATAAGCTTGGCAAATCTTTCACATAATTTTTCATCAGAGGAACCAAATATGATATCATCTACATAAATTTGAACTAGCAGTGTCTTATCCTTATGTTTCTTCAAAAATAAGGTAGTATCAATTCTTCCTCTAGTAAATCCCTTTTCAATGAGAAAGTTAGTCAAGGTTTCATACCATGCTCTAGGTGCTTGTTTTAGACCATATAGTGTTTTATCTAATTTATAGACATAATTTGAAAAAGTTGGATTGATGAAACCTGGATGTTGTTCCATGTAAACTTCTTCTTGGAGTTCCCCATTCAGAAAAGCACTCTTGACATCCATTTGGAAGACTTTGAACTTCATGTGAGCAGCATGGGCAAGGAAAATCCTTATGGCTTCCAATCTAGCAACTGGAGCATATGTTTCATCGTAGTCAATTCACTCTTCTTGAGAATATCCTTTGGCCACTAGTCTTGCTTTGTTCCTTGTTATCACACCATTTTCATCCATCTTGTTTCTGAAAACCCATTTGGTGCCAATGACAGGTTTATGCTGAGGCCTGGCCACTAATCTCCAGACCTTGCTTCTTTCAAATTGATTTAGCTCCTCTTGCATGGCCTCTATCCAACTTGAATCTTCTAAGGCCTCTTCAATCTTCTTGGGTTCCTCTTGAGAGAGAAAGCTTAGGTAAAAGCATTCATTAGAGGTTGCAGCTCTAGTCTTGATTCCGGTGTTTGGATCTCCAATAATAAGATCTTGAGTGTGATCTTTGGTCCATTTTATTCTGCTAGGAACGTCTGTTCTGGTGCCCTCTTGTCTGAGTTCCTCTAAATCAGCTTCTGGTTCTGATCGTAGAGTTCCAGTGTCTGATGTGGTGTGCTCTACGATTTCCTCTCCTAGCTCAACGATTTCTGTCGCTGGTTCCATGGCCGTAGAGTCGGACTCTACGATTTTGAGTTCTTCGATCGTTGAGCTTGTGTCTGCCGACTCGTTGAAAGGTGATCTTTTCTTTTCAGGATCTGATTCATCGAATGTGACGTGGATGGAGATTTCAACAGTTAGTGACTCCTTGTTGAACACTCTAAATGCTCTGTTATCTGTTGCATAACCAAGAAAGATTCCTTCATCTGATTTTGGCTGGAATTTGGTTAGATGCTTCTTGCCATTGTTGAGTATGTAACACAGGCAACCAAAGGCATGAAAATAACTTATATTTGGCTTTCTTCCTTTCCATAATTCGTATGGAGTTTTCTTCAATGTTGAGTGTATGAGTGACCTGTTTTGAGTATAACATGCAGTACTGATGGCTTTAGCCCATAAATATTCAGGGAGAGAAGCTGCTGCTAAGAGGGTTCTTCCTGCTTCAATAAGAGTTCAATTCTTCCTTTCTGCTACTCCATTTTGCTGAGGCGTTCTTGGGGCTGAGAAGTTGTGATTTATTCCATTTTCTTCACAAAACAAGTCCATTTCTGAGAAATCAAATTCTCGTCCATGATCACTTCTGATGGCCTTTATCTTTTCTCCCTTTTCATTCATGATCAGTCTGAAGAGCTTGATGAGATGTGAAATGGTTTCATCTTTAGAGCTTAGAAAGAATACCCATGTATATCTGGTGTACTCATCAACTACAACTAGAGAGTATTTCTTTCCTCCGAGGCTGGTCGTAGATACTGGACCGAATAAATCCATGTGAAGTAGTTGAAGTGCTCTATCATTTGAGTTTGCTGATTTGCTTTGGAATGACGTCTTTGTTTGCTTTCCAAACTGACAAGCTTTGCAGGGCTTTTCTTTAATGAAGTTTAACTTTGGCAATCCTTTTACTAGATCTTTGAAGGCAAGCTTTGAAATGCTTTTGAAGTTAAGATGTGATAACCTCCTATGCCAGAGCCAGCACATATCTTCAGAGGCTTTAGCAAAAAAACAGACAGTTTGTTCTGAACTTAATTTAGCAAGATTGACCACATAGACATTTCCTTCTCGAACTCCTTCTAGCTTTAGAGAATTAGTTTTCAAGTCTCTAACTTGACATTGGTTGTTGAGGAAGGTGACTTGATGTCCTTTGTCACAGAGTTGACTTATACTTAGCAAGTTGTGCTTTAGTCGCTCAACATATGCTACTTTACTGAGAGATATTGCACCATTCCCAGTTGAGCCATAACCCCTGGTTTTCCCTGAGTTGTTGTCTCCAAAAATAACAGTAGGTCCATCTTTTTCTTTAAACTCTGATAGAAGAGCCTTATCTCCTGTCATGTGTCGTGAGCATCCACTGTCAAGATACCAGATGGATCTCTTTACCTGCATAACAAATCAATCTTCATTTTGGTACCCATATCTGTTTGGGTCCTGCTTTGTTAGTACCTTTTGGGACCCAAATCTGTTTGATTTTAGATCCTTGCCTTCTATGATATCTTAACAAATATTTATCATTTTTATGAGGGTGCCTATGATTAATATGATATTGATAATGATATGTGTGTATTTGTGACTTTTTGTTCGTCCAGGACTTGTATAGATTATGATTTCTCATAGTCTTTTGCTGATCTACATTCTGCTTCCATACAACTCTACGATTCTCATGATTCGTAGAGTGAGTTTTGCTTGACTTATTTTTCAATTTTCTGAATCCAAGACCTGTGTGAGTTTTGTTAAAACTGATTGTAGGTTTAGCAGAATGTGGATAGGTGGTAGAATCTGAGGATTTGATGAACACAATTCCTTTATTAAAATTAAAGGATTTGCCTTCATTTATTTCCTTTGACTTCTCCATATTGGGTTCTGAGAATAAATTCTCAAATCCCAATCCTGATCTATCAGTCATATCTTTTTGACTTGAGATCAGGGTGTCCATAGACAAACTAGACTTGTTCCACATAGAAATAGTATTTTCTAGTTCCTGAATCTTGGAGACTAGTGAGGATTCTTTATATGTGCTCAATTCATTTATCTCTTTTAGTCTTTTATTCTCAGTTTCAAGATTAGAGTAAAGTTGTGCAGTTTGAACTGGGGCTTCTAATTCCATGCTTATTTTTTCTTTATCCTCTTTTAAATGAGAGTAATCTTTAGATAACCTTCTAAACAATTTTATATATTTGTGCAATTCTGTCATTAAGTCATGCATGCCTTCTCTAAGATCATCAATGCTTAAATCAAGAGAATAGAAATCAAATACCTCATCTATGATGAATTCCTTTTTGCTGCTTCCTTCTTCATTTGCCATTAAGCACAGATTGGCCTTCTGTGGCTCTTCATCATCACTTGACTCAGAGTTTAGTTCTTCTTCTGAGTCACTCCAGGAGCCTTCAGCTATGAAGCTTTTGTCCTTCTTCTTTTGTTTGTGGAAGCTTTTGAATTCTCTTTTTGGATTTGCTTTTGATTTGTCCCTCTTCACCTCTTCTCTCAATGGTTTTGGACATTTAGCAATGAAATGACCTGGCTTCTTGCAATTGTAGCAAAGGTCATTTGCTTGTTCTTTGCTGCTGTTGCTTCTGAACTTCTGAGATCTATTTCTGTTGATGAATCTTTTAAAATGTCTGACTAGCATGGCAGCTCCTTCATCATCATTTGATTCATCTTTGTCAGAGTTAGAGATATCCTTGTGATTGCTTCTGTGAGTTGAGGTTGAGGCTTTAAGAGCAATGTTTTTCTCCTTCTTTCTTTGATTTAGCTCCAGCTCATAGGTGAGAAGATTTCCATATAACTGTTGTACAATCATCTCGTGCAAGTTCTTTGACTCTCGGATGGCTGTGGTTTTGGCATCCCATTTGCTTGGCAGAGATCTCATGAATTTAATGATAAGATCTCTGTTTGGATAGATTTTTCCATAAGATCTGAGAGAGTTTAGTAGCAAGTTAAATCTCTCGTAGGTGGTTGTAATGTTTTCACCAGAGATGTGGGTGAACATCTCATACTGTTGAACAAGCAGTGATTGCTTATTTTCTCTGACTTCTTCTGTTCCTTCATGCATGATCAACAAAGTTTGCCATACTTCTTGAGCTGTCTTGCAGTTGACAACGTTCTCAAATAGATCATCATCCAGAGATTGAAACAAGATGTTCTTAGCCCTTTTGTCTCTTTGAACATCCTTCTTTTCATTGTCCGTCCATTCGTCTCTTTTCTTTGCTACTAGCTTGCTTGGATCTTCAGTTGATAGTGCAAGCTTCATTGGTATGAATGGCCCATTCATCACTGTCTCGAACAGTTCATCATCTATAGCATCCATGTAAGCCTGCATACGAACTTTCCAGTTAGCAAATTTTTCTTTATTACACATAGGTGGTCGGTTACCTCCACCGAGTTCCGATCCATTCTTGTTGAGTGCCATTTGATCTACTCAAGCTTGTAAGGCTTTAAATGTGAGAACCTGCTCTGATACCAATTGTTAGTTCCCAATGACACGATAGTAATCTAGAAGGGGGGGGGGGTTGAATAGATTCTTTTAAAATTTCTTCTCTTTGAAATTATCTTACTTGATTAATTCTTAACCAGAAGTTTAACACAGCGGAATAAGATTTAGTTAATCTTTTCTTGAAATGTTAAATTAATAAATCAACAAACAATTATATGACAGATATAGCAAATGAAAGACACCAAGAAAGAGACTCTGGGTTTTAAGTGGTTCAGAGCACACAATACTCCTACTCCACTGTTCTGCTCTCTCAACAGCAAATCCACTAAGGATACTTTTACAATAGCTGAATCACTAAGATTCCTTCAAGACCCGCAGTCTTGGAATTTTAGTTCACAAAGAACTTCACAAGTCTAACAGACTTGCTTACACTAGTTCACAAAGAACTCTCAAAGTCTAACCGACTTGCTTATATCAGTTCACAGAGAACTCTTCTGGATTGATGTATATTTGGATGTGCTACTAAGTTGCTTATCAGCTTGAATGTTTTAAAGGGCTTAGTAGCAATGCAGGCTTTCTTATCAGTTCAATCTTTTTCACTTCTTGCGTTTTTCTTTCTTTGTGCAGTGCTTCCTCTTTTCTTCTGCTGATATTCGTATTTAAGAGGTAAGGGCTTCAGATTTCTTCCCGTTGGATCATCTGTTTGATCGTGTATTTCTTCCCGTTACCTCACAGAGGAGAGCTGCTGAATATTGTATTAATAAAACTCATTAAATCTCTGATGAGACATTATTTGATCTGACCTGTTAGTCCATGTAAGGTTGTTTTCCTTTTTCCTCTGTGACAGAGATGTCAGACATAGGTTCCCACTAACTTTTATAGAGTCGTTTGGTCTTCCCAAACTATAGGTCTGATAGGACACAGTCTTCTGACTTTTCTGCCTTGAAAGTCTTCTTTCTGTTCCATAGTGCGCTTGGGTCAGACTCCTGACTTTTCTGACTTGATCGATTTGCAGAAGCTTCCTTTTTAGTTACTTTGATGAAGGTTAAAATACTTGAATAGAATGGCTCCTGATCTGAGAAACGTGATGTCTCCTGCCTTTTTGCTCAACGATCTTATATGATCAACTCTACGAATACCCTTGCTTACGTGATTGATCTGTAAAGGATCATCTCTTATTGATCATCGTAGAGTTTACTCAACTGTTAGAATGTTGATCGTAGAGTCCTATATAAGGTTTCTCGGAAAGAACAGTCTGGTTGGTCGTAGAGTCTTCTAGACCACAATCATAGAGTCCATTCTACGATTGGTTGTCTTGATCGTAGAGTCTGTTCGAATCGTAGAGTTTCCTTGACACAAATCGTAGAGTTCTTTCTACGACTTTATTACATCAACAGATCAACCTAACAGTTTTGATCTATCTAAGTCTTAGTACAACACACAAGACTTTTATACAATTAATAATAGATCAACCTAACAGCTTTGATCTTATCTAATACAGCCCTTGTACATTATTTCTAATCATCAAATTTAATCATTCAATGTTCAACATATCATATTTAGTCTCATATGATTTGGTAGGTGGAACCCAAACTTCACTTATTAGTTCAAATAATAATGGAATTTAATGCATGGGATCAAATTTAAATCTTTATTTACTTCAATTAGGAGATATTAAATTAAAGAAATTATGATGTGAATGAGTGACAGTGATTGTGTGACAATCTCTCGGGCTCTTACATAATGAAATTATGTGATTTGTACATGTTAAAATAACGTGCATTTGATAGTCATATTGAATAATTTTCTTTACATACACAAGTACTTTAAGATCTTTGTAATTTGAATTATGATAATAATTTATTTATAATTACTATTTCTATTATCAATTATAAAATTTCTGAAGGTTTGCAATATCTAAACATATTTAAAAAAATTATTTTCTTTTATTTGAGTTGGTGTTTTTTCAAGTCATTGTGAGCTTTTGTAATTGTTCTTCTTGTTAGCATTACGTTGATAGACATCCGCCTTAGTCCCTAATAATCTTTTTGCATTGTTTAATTTATCTGATATGTTGGCCATCCGTGTATGAGATCCACTAAATGTTTATTTTCTTCTTGGTGTTAAATATGTATCTAAATCACTACTTTTTGATAGGGTAAGCAAGGGTAAATTTCTTGGTGTTAACTTTGGATACTTCACTACTATTTGAAAGGGGATTGAATTATATACAGATGAAAACTATCACATAACATACTAACCCATTTAACTTAATATATTTAGAATTCCTCACTTACTAAGAATTGTATATTTAAGACTATTTAAACCACTAGCAAACTTTTCCTTGTACACTACTACAAACTTTGAATTGTTAAAATCTAAAATGAACTGAATTCTATTATGTTATATATGTGTATATATATAGGTAGTCTATCGGGGTGGCCTTTCTAATTTTGACCAAAGCCCATATTGGTGCCATGAGCCATTTGCAATTACTCTGATTAGGTTCTTTTGACACTTTCAACATTTTTAACGTTTTAAATTAGTGAGTCTTGGCAAATAAACAACCAAATGCACGCCAGAGTACAAAGATACTGTTTTAATATTAAAAAAAGAGGGTAAAGCAGTGGATAGCAACCCACCACTTTACTAGAATACCTTTACAATCCTGCATAAATGTGTGACCATAAAACAAAATTTGCATTAAAATTCTTATTATATATATACTATTTCTATTTTAAAATAGAAATTCATTCCTCTTTGTAAAGAAGATTAATTTATTTTAAAAAAATATCTTATATTTTAAGAAAATAGTGATTATTTATGCATTATTTTTGTTTATCAAATTTAAAATAATAATATTGTACCACTTATTCGATGGAAGTTACGAAATCATATGTGTGTAAATGACTAGTTAAGTTGTTGGGTGAGGTGTGTATTGTTAGGTTGTTTGACTTTTATTGATAAGTTGAACTTTGACAGGTTCTATTATATTTACATAAATAGATCGATTATGTGTTATTGATGCTATAGATGTTTCAGGAATATATATTATATTAAATTCCTCATGGTTCATATTATTCTTCCCATTTTGCTGAAATCATTCCTTTCTCTGTGTGTGCTCACGTGTCATCCAACAGAGAGAGGTGTTTGGCTTCCAATTACAAATTTAACTTTACAATAATTATTGTAGATGAGAAGAACTTGCCACTTATTCAAAGCTATAATAGCTTTCAAGCACTAAGTCAGGGTGTCAATAAGTCTGACAGAGAGCATGACCTTGTCATTGTTGTAAGTTTCTTTGTGGTCATGATCTTCCAGTGGTAGGATAAGTCTAATAGCAATGTCTTTTATTTTCTATGTCCATATCCTTAAGTTCACTGGTTAAGTATTATATGAAAACTCAGTTATGATATTGTTTTCATCTTTGTTACTTATTGGTGAAGTCTTATGTGCTTAGAGAGATACCCTCATTGAAGGATATACTTACTATTGTGCGCCAGCTTTAGGATCTTAAACGAGATGTTTTGATAAGTGTTAATGTGCATGGATAAACTTAATTTGCAAGAATTATGTATGTACAATCCTGATTATCTTGAACGACCCTCTGTTGTGGTGTTAAATAAGATTGGTATTCCTGAGGCATGTATTATAACTCTTTCTCTACGTGCTGGTACCATCCCAGGTCGAACATTTGTGTTTGTGCAGTGATGCATTTCTAATATTAAATTCAAACTGGGCTTTAACGTACACATCAATTTTAACAATAGGCCTTCAACGAGCTTCCTTCTTTGACTCAAGATATATGGAGAATTGGAAGAGATAACATAATTGCTCAAGATGGGACAAACTCTGAAGATGCCTGTAACACACCCGAAATCCCTACGTTCCTTAATTCTATCCATTCAATTCTGGAGTTCATAATCATTAATCTTTAAAATCAAATTATATTATCCTTAATCATCTTAACGGTGATTTCGTGCGTTAAAACGTAACTTTTAACCTTTAAAGACATTAATTGACCATAATGCGGTCCATAAATCTGTTTATTTATCTTACAATCATCATCCTGTCTCAGGATTGTAACGTTCACTTACTATTCATTAGAACCTAGGTCAAACATTTATTAATCGTGACCTAGTCTATTATAATTATCAGAATCATATATAATTTATGATTTAACTTGACATAACCTGTGAATAAACTTTCATCATTAAACTATACATACATAACCTACTTACCTCATGCCTGCTCCGTTTCTGATCCTATTGACATACAATCATCCATTGTATCTATATACATACATATATTTATTTATATATATTTGTACCATATATGGCAGTTTGTTACATATAAAACTCAATTACCAAATAACACCTTCACCTTATTCTTTTATAACATTTCTTAAAAATAAATTACATTTACTGCTATCACTATGAATTTACAAACCATTCATTCTTATTACAATCATGGTTTAATATTTAAAACCAAAACGTTTCATTGCTTGCATCTGCACAACTTTACATTTAATTGGCTTACTTGTACATTACACAAATTACATATAACAAATTTGCTTCTGCTTATCCATATGTTCACATTTCTTTAACGTATCTTAACTGGGACATCCGACCTTCTCTTACTTTACTTGAAATGTTAGTTCATAGTAAGAGTGAGCACATAGGCTCAACAAGTCAATCAGATAACACCTTTCATGCTTACAGTTTATATTTATGTGTCATGCATCTTCTACTTTACCATGCTATGCTTAATGGCACATATTCCACTTAACAGTTAATACACATAGTTGCACGGAGTGCACATTTCAACCATCACATAGTTCACGTAGAACAATTAGTACACTTTAGTCTGAAAAACTTGCCTGATCTGCATTTATCTTACACTTAACCTTTACTGCCTCGCGTGACCTTCCTATCCTTTCATAACCGTCTTGTCGGTCTGCTACTTCGAGCGCTATCTGTAAACATTGCACTATATGCATCACATATAGGATCATAAACTTTCTATAACTTGTTAAACTAAATTCATAAATATTAGACCCTTAGTCTCTATTCATTTCAAATGTGATGTATTATACCTTATGTAGGTTCATAATACATCCTAACTCGTTTCCGCCTTTTAACATAACTCATAACATACATTGGCTTAGCTTTAGGCATATTACATTATGCTTTTTATCATTTCATTATACCTTGACACCCTTTATATATTGGTCATTCTTTATCTATCTAGGGTTTACATAGCTTATCTTTATTATTCTGTATCAAAACGTCGCATTTTAGACATTTTAAATTTTTTTTGTGAACAGTACATTGGGCCTCAATCGCTCCAGACTTCGTTGACCGCGAAGTCCTCTCAGCCCATGAACAGTACATTGCACCCCGGAGTAGTGTTCAGTGTAAAACACTGCGCCCTGACGCAGTGCCCCTGCATTAGACTTTTCTAATTTTTGTTGTCACTTTGCTGATTTTTAAATCCTTCATTAAACATCCAATCAAGTCCAAATTTAGAACAGAACTAGGTCTTACTACCTAGTATTTTATAAAAAAATTACTTGCCTCAATTGGCTTCTCAAAATCATTAAAACAATAGCACGTAGAAGGGCGTTTCAAAATATTATCAGACTTGTAAATTTTTTTCAACTTTAAAACTCAATTTTTTCAACTTTGTGATTTTTGGCCATTTGCTTTAAAACTTCATTCCAACACTTGAAAAAGTTCATATAACTCATATATGACATATTCAAACCTTTAAAACAATTAAACTTCACATGAGACGAGATTTGTCCGTTAAAATCCATCTAGGGTCGAAATAATCGATTTCGATCGTTCGAATCGCCTTTTCATTCAAATTTCAATCCGTTGATTTCCAAATCAACCTAAACACGTATATTTACATAAAATCAAGTCGTTTGACTTTATTTCACCTTTAATTCTTCAAAATTGCCATAATCACCCTTTAGTGTCATTTTCAATAACTTTATAAACTTTTCAAATTCTAAAACTAAACTTAACTTGACATCTTAAACTCAACACACCACATAGGCTACCACATACACATTTAACCACTTTGTGTAATCACATAACTTCTACATGAACCTTCTAATGCACTTTACATATTATAATTCGGGATACATGAAATTCATAGCCTAATATTGTATTTATTCTCAAACAAATCATGCTTTTACACCATTTATGAACTTAGATTTCTATCTAGCATGAAATTTTACATGCTTTAAACATATTCAACACCTCCAACTAGGTTTTCATCTCATTTAACCAAAATTAATTCATGATCCTCCATGAATCATGGTTTATAGCCTTGAAAACGTGCATAATAGTGCACCACCTTTGGTTCTACCACTTTCAAGCCTAGGGTTTTATGATTTTCCAAACATATAACATGCAATACACATGATCTTTACATAATCACCCTTTATAGCCAAAGATTCATGCATGGCTATAACTAAACTTCCATTTTAAACTATTAAACTGCAAACTTTAAAGTAAGAACATGATTATGCCTTCTTGTATGACTAACTTCTTTGCATAGAAAGCTTTGTCTTGACAAGATCTTCCTCTTTTCTTCTTGCTTCAATACCAACCAAACATCATAGCTCATGTAATCAAGTTTTCTCTCCATTTTCCATGGCTTCCTTCTCATTCTCTCTCTTAAGGCATTTCATTTTCAGCAAGTGCAAGAACAAATGATGAAACTTGCTTGCTTTGGATAATTATATGAGACTTAACTAAGTGTGGTTAAGTTTAATGACCACTGTTAACCCATCCAACGGTACTTTAGTCATTTCATATAATAAGTGAGGGGTATTTTCGTAATTTCATCACTTGGGACACATAGGTCATTACCTAATTTTTCAAGGGTAATTTGGTCAATTTATCCTTTAGGTCACAATGGTCATTAACTAATTTGTTGAGGGCAACTTGGTCATTTTTCCAGTTTGCTAGATTTTTAATTTTTCAAGCTAATTTCCTTTTTAAGGCAATCTTTATATTTCCTTCTCATTAATTCGCTTCAAGCTCGTTTAATTTAATTCTTCTTCCAAACGACCGACTAGGTCATTCGTTTTCCATCATACTACGTTCACGTAATATCATTTTATGACTTAATTAGCCCTTTTTTATCGCAAATCAACTATATAACTTTCTTTTAACCATAACATACATATCTCGTTCCTTACGAACCTTCTTGGTTCCACATTTAATCAATTCCAATTCCCGACATCTCAATTAGTGAGATACTCACTTTTTTCATAAATCGCTTCCTCAAAAAGCGACTGCGCTCGGATTATCAAAATTCATCTTCATTTAATCATATAAACTCATATAGTCATTATACGACTTTACGTTCCTTTCATCCGTTTACTTCACACATATATGCTAATTTACACCATACTTGCATACAACATTCTACCTACTGATCACTTTCAGGGGTATTACCTTATGTTTCTATACATTGTATAAATACATACCTTATTATAATCATTCAAAAATATCAACTTCTTAATAACGTCAAACGTTCAACGATCGTTAATCGTATCATTCTTTTAATTCTTAATAAATCGATTAGGTCATACGGTTCCTTCTTCACTGTATATACATACTTACCTTACCTTGTCATTTTCATATCCTCGCCTCACCAGGCCTAATCATTAAATTCGCTATTAATTTTCATAACTAAAGCATCAATTTAAATACGTTTTTCTCATTTCCATCATTCTTTAACTTAACTCTTCTTTCTATATTCAATCACATATACATATACACATATTAAATCTACCACATGCTGACACTACACTGTGTCTTACATTAATTCTATTCAAAGTACCATATTGTGGGCATTACAATTTATCCTTCACTTTAATCCATCACATTGCCATTCAACCATCAGAATTTATATTCATAATAATTTCATGATCTGTTACGTTGCTAATACAGTTTAATAAATAGCTGATCCTCATACATTCTATAGACCCTTATTTACATCAAGAGTCCTTCTATATCATTTCAACCACATAGGTTATTTATAACGCATTGATCACATAATAATTCATATTTAATCATCCTTAATATATTATGTCATTCAAACCAGGTTTTATCTGTTAACCTTTACTAAGTTAATCAAAATCCTCTTTTAGAAATCCTGTAAAAATTTGGAATGTCACAATGCCCTTCAATCACTCTTATCTGATTGGGAATACACTGATGATGTTTCTCTAGAGATCCCTGATAAGTGTAAAAGAGTTACAGAAATTGAGGAATATCCTCTTCCTCTTGTTATCGTGGGAGATAACATTCTGTAAGTTTTTATTGAATTCGGTTGTTCATTTCAACAGTCATTTATGCTTTGCATGTGAAGACAGTTTTAAGCTAATTTGCTTTTCCTTGTTTCAACTCAACTGAAGTTATTATACTATTTTAGGCCAACAAATAATGACTTATAATGTATATATAGAAGCTTTATTGGATAAATCAGAAAGATATAACATAGCATTTCTAGGGTCAAAGTATCTCTTGTGCTTGAAATTTTTTCATAACAGCTGTTTCTTTCATATCTATTAATAAAGTCAAAGGAAATATTGACAGTTATTTTTGGTGTAAACATAAAAGTGAAGCTTTTTTGTATTCTTACAAACTCTATCAAGTCAAATAAATTTACCCGTACAAGTCCTTCAAGAATACCATAAAACTATACTACTACATGGACATAAAAGCAATTAAGGTTTAGAGCTTTAGATTTTCAATGATAGAGATCAATGCTTGGGCTGGTTTGTGATATGATGCATGTTTTTGTTTAGTTAAACTGGATTTTTTTGGATCTTCTTCACCATTGTGCAAGTATGAGTTATCTATACATGTTCTGTTTTTAGTTTGTTCCTTGAGGAGATATAGTAGCGTAGCCTTATACATACTTTTGCAAATTTCTTCTATTTATATATGGTTCTCTTTCATGTTTATTTTATCGCTTTTTAAAATTTTCTCTTGTGTTGTCTAGTTTTTAGCCTTTTGTGTCTATCTTTTCTTTTCTTTATTCTTGATTTATTATTCGTCATTATATATACGATTTCTTTTCAACCCACCCAAACTAGCTTGGGATAAAAATGCTTTGGTGAGTTGAGTATCTATTAATTTTTGCAGGCTCACGGTATTGATCAAATGGTTCTCCCGACTAGAGACTACCTATTTGCAGATATATCCCGAGCTATGGCCTTCGTTTATGGTATCTACAAGTTATAATTTCTACTTTAGATAAGTGTGGACAAACTATTCTTTTATATAGTTTCAAAAACATATTGAAAATGTTACATCCTTTCATGCCTTATGTGACTGAAGAACTATGGCAGATTTAGATAATTGATTGTAAAGATGATGAATGATCATGTATTGGATGATTTTATTTAATTAATAATATTTGAGTTTTTCGTATTTCTACCATAATTTGTTATGGCTCATTGGGCTACGATTTATTTTGTTTGTAAAATAATTTTGACATTTGTTACATAACAAAGAAAAAGGTAACATTTATATCATTGCAAATTATAACAACTTTCGTTACTCATATAAAGCAAACGACAACGTATAGTGTCGCAACTAATCGACAATAACTTTTGTTGCTCTCGAAAAATAATTAGCATCGAACATTATCGTTGCTAATTGATCATAATTATCTATAACAATACCAACGATAACAAATAATCTCGTTGCAAAATAATATGATCGATATGTTTTGCACATTTAGCAACGAACATTGTTGCCAAAAAATATATAATTAGCAATGAAAACTAGTTAAGGCAACAATTTCCATATTATTCAGCAACGAAAAACATCGTTGGCAAAACTGTCTTAACTGCAATGAAATTTCATCTTCTTTGACAAAAAAAAAGCTTCTTTTTGTTGCCAATTAGAAGGATTTTGCAACGAAATTTACTTTTCAGTAACAATTTCTTAATAAATTTGTAACAATACATTTCGTTGCTAAATGATCTATGATTTTACATGAAAACAAACTTTTGTTGCGAAGCTCATTGCGCAACGGATGGTCCAACGACCGAAAAATCGTTGCAAATGACCTTTGGCAACGAAATTTCGTATCTTTAGCAACGAAAACTAGTTGTTTCCGAATTGCCAATTTTTTGTAGTGAATTATAAACAACATATCAAATTATAAAAACTTACACGTATCTGGAGCACCTCAAGAATACTATCGTGGGTGGCCACATAAACCTCCATTCAATGGATAGGCTGACCCTAGGACGAAGCCTCCTACAAATATAACTCAGAATCCATACATATATATAATTATTAATCACATGTTGTCATACTAATATCATGACTGTAAACATAAAATAAAAAAACTTTACAAAATACGTACCCTGGCAGTAATATGCTGCAACTATGAGATATTACCGCCCCCATAGTTGCCTTTTGCCTTGTGGCCTTTAGGTGCATCTGAGACACTGTTCATGGCGGCAGTCCTACGTCGCTTAGCCCAACTCTCAGATTTTCACTGTTCATACATGTTAGTCCACATGGGTTGTGCACACCACTAGGGAAGTACTCATGCATGTACTGTTCAGCCTCTCCTGGATGGTCAATCTGAGCATTTTGTAAGGCTTTCTGTCTTTCCTTATTCAAGTTGTCTTTAGTTTGGACGGTGCACTTTTACAAAAAAAAAGTATCTGTATTATTGCTGCATGCGCGTTGTCCCATCTATACATTTTCTACAAACAAAAATACTATAATACTAATATTACAACGGTGACAATATAATCCAATACTATAAAATAATATTAGTTCATTAATTAAATTGTCTTACAAAATTAGAAATATATATATATATACCTGAAATTCAACACATACTGCATCTTTGTAGGCGAGAGGTGTAATGACCAATGACCAATAGTTTTAAGTGACCTTATAAATAAAATTAAGAATTTAATTTCTAGTAAATTAAATTTTTGGTGAGAATTAATTTAAAGTCTTATGTGATTGGTTGACTATGTGACTATATGGTTGATTAAATTAAAGGAATGTCCAATTAATGGATACATTAAATTAATGGACTAACCTAAGGATTTTAATATCAAATGATTGATATGATATTAAGTTTATATAAATATTCAATTAATTTTGAATATAGTAAACCTAATTGGATCTTGTGATTTAATTAATGTGAATATTAAATAGGTGACAGTATGCTAAACTTGTGGATGTATTTAATAGTCCAAGAATGTAATTAATTCTAATGGACTAGCCTTGTGTTGAAACTAAACAAGCCCAAGCATTTAATTATGTAATGGACTTGTAAATTTTATTATGTGATTTATGTAAATTAAATTAACTAGCCCACTACTTGATTTATTTTACAAGACAATGCTTGTAGGGATGGTAGCCCAATGTTTTAATTAATTAGAGCCCAATAAGAATTTAACTAGTAGCCCAAACTTGACCCAATTTGAGAATTAAGTAAAAGTCAAAATCTTGGGGTCGGTCAAGCTTGGGAGTACAAGAGGGGTCCTATGTAATCTCACTTTGGAGCTTTCTTATTGGCTAATAAGTGTAAGCAATCTCAAAAGCTAGTTGGATAAAGATTTCAAGGATTAAGTTAATGATAATTCTATAGATATATATTTGTACGTATAATTTTGGATGAACTTAAACTAACCTAGACTATCTCTATTGACCAACTTAAGTTTTTATTTTATAAGTGTTAGTTATTTTAAAGAGAGGAGCTCTCAAACTGGGATATAGAAAGTTAAAGAGAGAAGTAAAAGAAAACCTAAAGTGAGTTCATTAAATCTTCAAGAGTTAATGGTTAGTGAGTGTTAAAGTCATTAAAGAGGAGTTTTGAATGCCATCAAGCTTTGTGAGATACTTTTGAAGAAAGAGAAAAAGAACATCAAAAGGAAAAAGGTTTAAAGTGTTCTTATCTTTAGAACTTTTACTTTTAATGTCTATATATGTGATATATATATATATATGTTATTTGTGAGGTTTATGGTTTATAATGGTCTAAATATGTGTATTTGTTCTAAATATTTGAAAAATATTTTAAAGATCTTTGTTTTAGATCTATGATTTCATATGTTAATATATCTGTGTTGGTATGTTATAGACTTATGAAACATCAAAAGATCTAAAAAGAATGGACAAAAAAATGTATTAAAATGGATTTTTAAAGCAAAAACTGTCACTTTGGAAAAATTGTCCATATTTTATTTTAATCCAGACAGGCAAGGGCCATCTGCTTTGGGTGTCTGCTTTGATTCTGTACTAAACTAGACAGGCAAGACCCGACTGTTTTGGTGTCCGCTTTGATTGTGTACTAAACTAGATAGGCAGACACATCTGTTTTGGTGTCTGCTTTTGTTTTGTACTAAACCAGACAGGGTAAACCTGTCTGCTTTGCTGTCTGGATTAGACAAAAACGTAGAATCAATGTTTGTTGTGCAGTCTAAGCTATTTTATATATAAACCATATATGGACTAATAAATTAAACTTATAAATGATTTAAGGATTAGTTTTTTCCTGAACTAAGGACTCTTGACCTAACGCCAAACGTATATTTTATGGGGTTGAGGCGCATATTATAATGTCATATAGTCTGGAAACACTCTTTTAGATCTCGAAGATGATGTTGCATCCGGGGACTCTTGACAATCATATCATCCACGTAAACTTTCATGTTTCTTTTGATATGCTTTCAAAAGACATTATTCATCATTCTCTGATACGTGGCCCTAACATTTATCAACCCAAATGACATTCTATTATAAACATAGATAGCTCGGTGAGTTTTGAATGTTGTCTTTGAAATATCCTCCTTCGCCATGTAGATCTGGTGGTATCCCGAGATGGCATCTAAAAAGCTCAAAACTACATTCCCCGAGGTGGTATCAATGAGCTGGTCGATATACAGAAATGGATAGAAGTCTTTCGGGCACGCCTTAGTCAAATTTGTATAGTCTATGCAGACCTTCCACTTCCCATTCTGCTTTTGTACCAACACCACATTAGCCAGCCACTCCGAATATTCAATCTCTTTAAATACCCTAGCATCCAAGAGTTTGTCAAGCTCTCCATCTATAATCTATTGGCACTCTGGGCACTTGATCCGATAAAGCCAAGTATGTCAGGGAATGGTCGCTCTATTCTAGGCACTTGATCCGATAAAGCCAAGATTGTATCAGAAGGGGATCGGCGTTTTTTGCTAGTTTACCTCTGTACCAACCCTCCGAGGTTGATTCCCCTAGGCTCGGGATTAGGAGTTTGTCATTGTAATGTCCCAAACATTTCAAAAGTCATCTACTAAGATCTAAGTAAGGTTGTCAATTCAAAACCTAAAGAAGGATTGCTCAAACATACCTTGAGCTATCTGAAAGAATATATACGACTCAAAACTACGATCGTATACAACTAAGAGGTTAAAAATCTTTGCCCTAATTTGTGTTATGTTAATGGTAAAGCTTGAATCGAGCTTTTAAATGTGATATGTGAATTATCTATGTGTAGACTTTTCTGTATTGGTTTGAGTAGTTAACCTTAACACTTATTAAAAATCAAAAGTCAATTTAGGACAAAAACCTAAATTGTAAAAAAAATTAAAACCTAAACCCTAAACCCTAGGGTCTAAACCCTAGAAAATAACCTAGGCTCCAGAGAGAAACGTGTAGGTCAAATTGACATTCCGTTTCAAGATTCAACATTCCCACGATTTGAAAACACGTAATAGTCAATAAAAGGTTTTCTCGAAAAACATGTAAAAGCACTATTCACAAGGTGACGTTTTTCATTCGTTTGACTGTTTCTTTCATCTGTAAGACTTCTTACATTTCACAACATAGTGATAATATGAGGTTTAGATGTCAGGAAATCAATAAAAAATTTAGGAGAAAAAGACGAAAATGTCACGATTTACGAGAACACGTTTCTCATCTTTTTGAACGTTCTTTTTGACATTTTGAATTTTTACATTTCACGTTATGGTATTTATACGGGAAATAGATATCAGGGAGCCACTGATATTTTTTTCAAAAATAAAATGTAAAACTCTCTTCAAACGGGAACCTTTTTCTATTTTTGAACGTTCCGCTGAAGGATATAGTGTTTGTATGCAACAGCGATGCGTAATAAGCAATAAATGATTTTCTCAAAAAGCGTGTCAGGAATAAGACGAAATAGGAAAAATATTTTTTTCGACTTTTTGGTCGTCTAACCATTTTCTGAGAAATGGTCGCCAAAAACACTATTCACCGAAAAACGTGCCAAGTCTTTTGGACTTTTCACTTTACAGAATAGTGTTCATTCAGAACAAAACTCAGTAAAATCAAAATTTTAAATCAGTAGAAGTTAACCATTTAGTTGGAATCAGACTGTTATATAATTAACTACTAATTCATCCGTATTGTTTTCATCAAACGGAACACGAGATAGGTTAACACTAAATTTGAATAATCAAATTTATCAGATTAATACCTAATTATATTATTCAATCACAAGTTGTGTCTAGAACGAAAAAAATTTATCAATCGCGTCGCCCGGTAGGTATATTTGAGAAAAATACACGGAAGATTATCAGAGATTAATTCAAGAAAAACTTTGAGGGTCAGACGAGACATCATATTAATACTGTATGATGTATTTTATTAATAAAATACGTATAAGTAATTAAAACTTATATTACTAATGCGAAATATTTTAAATTAATCGCACGCGATTTATCCGATATACCGAAATCAGAAGAAATAATGACAAAACAGCTCGAGAAGCTTCTAGAAGCTAGTGGGCTGTTTTGTCTTGGAAAATATCTAGATATTATTTTAGTTTTATTAATTAAATAATGTACAAAAAGACTAAAATGCCCTTGGCTTTTAAACTAATGACCAAACTACCCCGACCCTTAGTTTTCCTATAAATAGAGAGCTAACCTCATTCATTTTCTTCAATAATTTTCAAAGCAAAAGTCCTATAATCAAGAGATTGAAAAGAAATAGTTAAAGCTTGCAATAATAAAAGGTACAATTCTTAATCGTTATTATGCTTAAAATTTTATTTTATCGATAAGGCTCAAGAACATAAGTCGTAGCCATGTATGATTTTTCATTCTCCGTGTTCCTTATGACTTGAGCAAGTCGTTGTTATGTCGAATTTCATTTCATAGTTTAAAGCTCAAGAACGTACGTCGTAGCTATGTACGGTTTATCCATTCTCCGTGTTCTTCGTATGTTCTGGAGCATTATTATAAATTGTTATAATCAAGTAAACAAGTCGTTATAATGACTAAATTTTGCCAATTATAAAGTGTTATAATTACATATGTAAGCAGTTATAATGCTCAAATTATTTCAAGTATGAAATCCAAAAGCTCAAGAACATAAGTTGTTACCATGTACGATTTTTCGTTCTTCATGTTCTTCGTATGTTCGTGAGCAAAAGTCATAATTTCTTACATAAGTAGGTTTATGATTTTGTAATTTAATGTTTTGGGATGATGAAACATGATGGCCTTGATAAATAATGCTTGTGGCATCAAGTTTTAGTAGTCAAAACGAAGAATGATGAAACTTTGTTCTTCGTGTTCTTCGATTCGTTCTTCGTGTTCTTGAGAAAAAAAAATCATAAATCGTACATAAGTAGGTTTATGATTTTTTTTTTTTTTTTTATGTTATGAAGTGTTATAGAGTGTTAGAACATGTTATCTTAGCAAATTAATGCTTGACGTATCATGTTTTACCAATCGAATCAAAGAAAGATAAGTCTAATATAGTCGCAGAATGTTTCTGCCAAAATTTGGAAATTTTAAATTCTGAATCTGCCTTAGCAACCTAAATGAAAGTTGTATATCATGAAATTCTAAGCAATTTAGACTCAATAATTACTCAAAAATATTTCCGTATGATAAAGTTATGGCTGTTGCTGTAAAAGAGATCAGAAATATGAATCAGTTTTAGATCAGTCCCATTACTGGGAAATATGTGTAAATCAGTAAGGAATCTCAAACCTTGTTCTAAATAAAAGTTTTAGATACGGAAGTTATGAACGCGTGAAATTTTGAACGACTCAAAAATATTTTAAAACGAAGAAATTGTGGCTGTTTAATGGAGTCGGGGTCTAGCAGCCAAACAAGCTGCCTATTTTTTAAAAAGCGGCTTAAAAATGAGTTTTTGAGTTGGACAACGTTCCAATTAATTTCACCTATGGAATTAGTATAGTTAAGTTATTCTAAGACTTATTCAAAAGGAAAATTTGATAAACTAACATTCGGGGACGTGTAACCCTTTTTGTAGGCGTTTAACGATTTCCCGGGAAACCCTAAAACAGTTTCAAGGCAAGTTCTAAACCCTTATGTGTTATTTGTTATGTAATAGATGTTATGTGAAGTCTTTAACTGGTGGTTGCAAGCCTTCTAAATGTTATGTGTTATGTTTACGAGTTATGAACATGATTTATATAATTTGTCTGTTAATGTGATATAAATTGTTGGAACGTGAGTTATATGTGATATTATGTTCAGTCAAGGCATGTTAAAGTATATATGAAAGCATAAACTGCGTATGTGCTATATGTTAGACTTGCTGAGCCATCGTGCTCACTCTTACGAATAAAACCTTATTTGCAGATTAAAGATGAACGCTAAGAAGATCATGAACGTAAAGATGAAGCGTAGATTAGGTTTTCATGTTTATTACTTGTATTTGAATAAGTCATAATGACTGTTGTAATACGAACAAACAAATACGTAACCAAATATTGAATGAATAATATAAATTATTATCATCGGAATGTTTTTGTCTTTATTTTGATATAACCTAGAATTGTTAAGACTTAACATAGTATTGATAATGATCTACTTATCTGGATGAGGATCGGTAAATAACTTGTGAGTGTTGCACATCCGAGACAGGACTAAGCGATGTTGACTGGTCAAATCCATCATTAAGGTTCCTCGGACCCAGGTATAACTCGTTATTACTATTCTGAATACCATATAAGTAGGATTATTGATATGAAGAGATATCACTATAAATAAATGTGTTTCGAATGAGGGTTTTAACTAGTTAGGTAATGTTCTGTACGGAAAGAGAATTTTGCATCGGACAAAGATACAACCATTTGTCACGGATAAAGATGCAAACATTTATCACGGGTGAAGATATAAACATTCACCGCGGGATTCTCTGTTCCCAAGAGCCGTCCTAATGATTTAATGTCGTGGATGTTAGAACATGTAAAATTATAGAATATTTAAATCTTAAGGTTAAAATTAGACTGTTATATACGGTTTTATCCATTTATACGGATGAAATACAAGTTGATACTTGTATACTTATGAGACTGAGATCAAGTTAAGATACAAGGATAAAGTTAAGAGAAAATTTTAATATATAGTCTAAAATAAGACTAATTCAACCAATATGATTATGAGATCATTAGTTAAGTCGATAGATGTACGAAATTCACGCACAAGGTCCGCCGCATTTAAAGCGCGGGGATTTTGGGGGCGTTACAGTTGGTATCAGAGCAGTGGATTATAGTTTCGAGGTAACAAGTACCTTAAAGTATAATCTGATGGATTAAGAAGAAATGGACTTATGAAGAGTCCGTATATAATTAAAAGATATGCATAAATCTTATTAAATCTTAATACATAAAAATTATTATGTGAAAGAAATATAACGAATAAAGATAAACTCATTACAAGAATATCTGAAGATTAATGAACTCATAATGAGTTCTCAAAGCAAGCAATAAGATAAAATAATCTTATTAGTTTTTGTGTGAAACTGTTTCATAAAAATGAAATGGTGTGTATGGTATGTTGTGTAATTATACCTAAGAAAGGAGATGAGTAAACTCATAGAGAGATGTTAATGAGAAATTCATTTGGAGATAGTAGAAATTTATTTGGAGATTGTAAGAATTAAGCTTATAATAAGTTGTAAATGATAAAGGAATGAATTCAGGAAAAAAATCATAAGATAGTTAGAGAACGATTAGAGATTGCAATTGAAAACTCATATTAGTAAAACTGAGTAGAATGACTCTCTTGTATGGAAAGAGTTTAATATGTTTTAGAGAATCGATCTAACTACATTGTTGGTATGAATGATTCATGGTCAGTGTTCTCAAAGCGGATTACACACTGAATGAAATCATTTGAGAATAGTGTTGATGAGGCGGAGAACTGATTCATTAGTTCTTGGGTGGAGGAATAACTCAGTTTGCTATATTGATAAGTAAATTAAAATCTTGTGTCAACTCTTCTTTGTATATATTCTGAGAAGGTGATTCTTCACTCATATGTATATTGATTAGTTAGTAGTTGTTACGTCACAACTATAGTTTTAAAAATAATTGTATGTTAGTTACTGAGCGAACGAACCCTTGTTATAGATTTGGGCTATGATATGTTAGTCGAACCGACTTGTGAGATGCGACTACTATTTGTCTATAAAGTGCGATATTGAAAAAGTACCAATGTGCGCTGAGACATTTCAATCTCGTGTTGATGAGAAGGGGAACTAATTTATTTGTTTGTACTTGGTTTAATACAACCAATCAGTTTAATATATTACTATATATTTGCAGAACTTGTGTTATGGTTAGAGAATAATGAAAAAGATAGAGAATTGAGGGTATTTCAAAAATCTTCTAGCTATGCTAGATCTTCATGGTTATATTCGCACTTGGGTGCCTTTGAAAAGAATTGTTCACTAGTTGAACTGGGAAAAATTTTGTTAGCTATATCTATGCTAAATATTTTTAGCTATGTTATTCTTATGTCTATGCTAATTGTTTTGGCTAGACAGATTTAATGTGAAGAATAAAAATAATTTATTCATCAACACCCCATTTAACCTGGTGTGAAGATGATACACGATGAGATATCAACGCACATTACAAGGTGCGGTATACAGTCATACACTATAAGAAAAAGCTTCAATTCCGATGGAATTAATTTCGTCGAAAATAATATAATTACGACGGAATATTCCGTCGTACTTAATTCCGTCGATAAAGAGTTATAATCGACGGAATTCCATCGATATAGTAGATTCCTGTTGGCGCCAAAATTCCCGCGTCCAGAGGATATAATTTCGACGGAATATAACATATAATCGACGGAATTTCCGTCGACATTATATTATTTTCGACGGATCTAATTTCGACAAAATATTCCGTCGAAAATAAGTTAAAACCCTTTTCATCGTCTTTTTCCCCCAGCCGCTTCACTTTTTTTTTTAACTCTCTCTCTCTCCTCGCGAAATAGTTCTCTCGGCTCTCTCAACCTTCCGGCCCTCCGATCGACAGACGACCCACCTCCGGCCCACCCCTCCGACCGACGACGTCCGTTCCGCCGTCTGTGCCGCCTCCGCCGTACGTAGCATCTAAGGTATGTATATATATATATATATAGCAAGTGTGCCGGCTGGTTGGAATTTTGTGCCGGCCGGTTGAGTTTTTTTTTTCCGGCAGCAGTACTATATATATATATATATATATATATATATATATATTCTGAAATTTCATGAAAATTATGTGGAAATTAATTGTGGCAATATGTGGACTATATATAATTTCTTGTGTATGTTAATTTATGGCAGTATGTGTCATTTCTTATTATTTTGTGTATTTTCGACGGAATTTGGAATTTCTGTTAAAATTGTTCAAATGCAATATTTGTGGGCCCTACATATATTTATGTATTTTCCTAATTTGTCAATATTAAAATAAGCTTAGTATTTACTTAGTTTTGTAATAATAACATAAAATGAAATGAACTAACATAAAAATATAATTAAATTAATTAAATAAAATTAAGTTAAATGAAATATACTTAAAATAAATTAAATTCATAAAACTAAATAAAATAAATTAATTTAACATAAAATTAAGTAAAATTAAATGAAGAGAAATATAATTCAGAAAAAATAAATTAAATTACGTAAAATAAAATAAACTCAAATAAAATATAATTAAATTAATTTATTATAATAAAATTAGTGTAATATAATTAAATTAAATTAATTTAAATTATAATAAAATTAATGTAATATAATTAAATTAAGTTAAGTTAAATTTAATATAATTAAAATAAAATAAAGTAAAATAAAATAAAATAAAATAATTACATTAAAATTAAATTAAACTAAGTTAAATTAAATACAATTAAATTAAACTAAAATAAAATATAATTAAATTAATTTAATATGTATAATTAATTTACATTAAATTAACTTAAATTTAATATAATTAAAATAAAATAAAATAAATTAAGTAAAATAAAATATAATAAAATAAATTAAGTTAATATAATGAAACAAAATTAAATTAAGTTGAATTAAATAAAATTATGTGAAATTAAATATAATTAAGAAAAAATAAATTAAATTAAGTAAAATGAAATAAACTAGATAAAATAAATTAATTTAAATAACACTAAGTTAAATTAAATAAAATGAGAATAAAGTAAATTAAGTAAAACAAAATAAAATAAAATAAAATAAAATAACATTAATTTAACGTTGCTCGCTTGACATTCACTCATAACGGGTGAATATGGAATACTCTCAATTTAATCAAATGAGTTGTATGATGAGCATATTTGATATATATTTAATTCCTTTAAAAATAGATTTATTAGTTTTGTTTTATATTAATTTTATTCTAATTAGATTTATTTTTATTTTCAGGATTTGAAGAATTAAAAGCCTCAAGTTGCTTATGGTTGAGTTTAAGTCACAATAGAATTATTAAAGATACTGGACTTTTAAGAGATAAGTCAAAATCAGTTTTTGCCAAATAATCACGGCACTTCATGATATGATTATAAAACAAGAAGGAGCATCACGTTGCTGGGAAAAAAAAAAGAAAGGGAATACAGAAGCAATTAAAGGAAAGGAGGAGTGAAGCATTGGCTGGGCACAAGAATCGAGGAAGCATAAGGAACCAAGCATCACGCATGAGCAGAAAGCAACACAAAAGAAATTAAAAAAAAACAAGTTTTTGAAGCTGCTTGCATCATCATCAACACCATCACCATCACGTGGCTGAAGCAACAAAGTTTAAATCAAATAAGGCACGAAAACTGAGAGTCAACAGCACAAATGGAGATAATGTTGGGTTATTTCTTAAACTTTGTTTGTGAAAAAATCATGTGTTGCTAAAATTATTTCTGAGGTGTAGGATGAAATAATATTGATTATTTAAACTCTGAAATTTATTATTAATTCTCAATTGGTTTTAATGTTAATAATTTTTATTTATTTGATTGAGTTGAATTAAATTGTTTCATTCATAATATCATGTATTTTGAATAGTTTCAATTAGTTTAATTTAATCCGGGTTGCGTTTTAAATGTTTTAATTAAGAACTTAGATTATTTGTTTTTCAAAAAGTGGATACATATAATGTTTTGGTCTTATACATTGAACCTTGAAAATAAGAATTTACAATAAGAAATATTTTTATGAACTTAAACGAATAATCTTGAGAAAGTATTGAATTGATTTTCAAATTACTACTCCGAATTAATAATGAATAGTAAGATATACATAATTAATATTGTGGATTCCGAACCTCAGAACTTTTCTCTCATTAATTAAAAGTTACTTATTTAATTATTTTTATTAATTTCGTTTTAGTTTTAATTATTTCAAAAATCACTTTTTGTTAACTAGATTAGAATTGAATGTTATTTAGATTTAATTAATAAATCAATAATCCTCGTGGGATCGATCTCGTACTTTGCATAAAGCTATTTTACAATAGATTCGTGCGCTTGCAAGTATTTTACAAAATTTAAGCACAACAAGTTTTTGGCGTCGTTGCCGGGGATTATTAGAAATATTAATTAATTTAAATTTTATTTAATTCTTCTACTAGTTGTAGTTTAGTTTATTATTTAAAAATTAATTGTCGCATTCATGCATTCACTCACATAGTGCACATCTTGCTTAGATTTTATTTTATTTTATTTTTGTTAAATATAAACTGTGGTGATTGCTAGAGGATTGAGGTACGTCAAATTTCTCCTTCTTTCGTAATTCACATAGTTCTAGGACATTTTATGTGTTTACTGTTTTTTTTAATTGTGCATTTTTAATTTTAATTTAACATTAAGGGCAAAACCCATAACAAGATAAGGTGGGGATTTCATCACCCTTCCTTGGCCCACAAACAACCACACTTTGCATAACTGACCAAATAAAATCAAGTAGACGTTGGCCCCTAGGACTCTCGAGCTCAATTAGGACAAGTGAATCTGAGAGGAGTCTGAATTTTAAATTAATCAAACTAATAGTGTCTAGGCAAGTGGTTCAAAAGGTAAACGCCTAAAGAACGCGTGGTTATTTAATTAGTCACCGTATTTACGGAGAGACTCCCCCGTTCTTACACTTACTTGGCTAGTGGTTGATTAATTTCGAATTTGGTGGACCTTAAAGAGAAACTTGGAACAGTTAGGAGCTGTCTAGATTTTATTTAGGCTGACCTTAGAATTAGTTTTATTTTGTTTTATTTATTTTAATTTATTTATCTTTGTTTGCTTATTTGTTTATTTGCTTAATAATTAAAATTAAAATTTAAAATGGCTGATGATAATGATAACAATGTAGTAGTGGAACCTTTAGCACGCGAGGAGAGATCACTTAGGGAGTACTTTTTACCCGTCACACCTAATCACCCTTCTTGCATTGTATTACCACAAACTCGAGCGACACACTTTGAACTTAAACCGAGTGTAATACAACTCATTCCATCCTTCCATGGGTTAGATAGAGAGGACCCCTACAATCATGTCAAGGAATTTTTAAACATATGCACAACCTTCCGATTTCAAAAATTTTCAGATGAGCCGACAACATTAAGTACGATTTGTATTCGCGTAGGTTTGTAGATGGGTATTCTCTATGGATTCATCACGGAGAGTCAACTGAGTTCTGCGAAATAAGTGGCAGTATAGGTCAACTAATTCACTACGATCGATACGATGATAGTTATGATGCCATGGAGATGTTGGTTGATGCGTATGGCCCTAACAATATTGATTGGGGTGAAAATGAGCAGTCGTCAATAACTAGTCATCAAGAACCAAAGGACACAGCAACAACCTTTTACAATATACTATCCGAATCTGCTGTCCCATTGTACGATGGAAATGATACGCACACCAGGCTATCTGCAGTGACGAAGCTCTTACACTTCAAGAATGAGCATGGCTGCAGTGAGAGAGGTTTCAATGAGTTGCTTAGGCTTATCAGCGAGTTCTTACCAAAGGGTCACACTCTGCCCTCAAGTTATTATGAAGTTAAAAAGATGGTCAAGGGTTTAAATTTGGGGTATACAAAGATCGATGCTTGTGAGCAGGATTGCATGTTATATTATGGGGCTGACATAGATAAACTGCAGTGTGACATTTGCAACATGCCTCGTTATAAGACAACTAAACGTGGGGGGGAAACTAAGCGTGTGCCTAAAAAAATCTTAAGGTACTTTCCGCTTGCCTCGAGACTTCAGCGTCTATTCATGTCGACCCACACTGCAGCGCATATGACTTGGCATAAAACAAGGGACGTTGTGCCTGGTCAGTTGTCTCACCCCGCAGATGGAGATGAGTGGAAGAAGTTTGATGCAAATTTTCCTCAATTTTCAGAGGAAAGTAGGAATGTCAGGCTTGGCATGGCTACGGATGGGTTGTGTCCATTTAATAATTTTAGTCAACCATACTCTGTGTGGCCAGTGATCATGGTAGCTTACAATCTTCCACCGTCAATGTGCATGATGGATCCGTATATGTTCTTGACTTTACTCATACCGGGGAATAAGAGTCCTGCAAAGGACATAAACGTGTATCTTAGGCCGTTAGTCGATGAACTTAAGATGCTGTGGGAGACTGGGGTGCAAACTTATGACAAATCAATAAAGCAAAATTTTCTGATGAAGGCAGCTTTGTTGTGGACTATAACAAATTTTTCGGCACTTGGGATGATCAGTGGGTGATCGACTCACGGAAAGTTGTCATGTCCAGTTTGTGTGGGGGATGTGCAAGGCACACATCTAAAACATGGCCGAAAAATTAGTTTCTTTGGTACTACTCGTAGATTCTTGCCTGCTGATCACAGTTACAGAAAGATGTCGACATAGTTTAATAGAAAAACAGAGAAAAAGGGGGTTGTCAGGCAGCGAGATTTTCGGTTGGCTGAGCGATCTTAACTTTCCACCACCAGGGAAGGAGCACAGTAAATATAGGGCCCAACGTTATGGCAGGACTCATAACTGGACGCATTCGCCCATGTTCTTCGAGTTACCGTATTGGGAGTCGCTTTCAGTCCGTCACTGTATAGATGTAATGCATACAGAAAAGAATGTGTTTGAGAACTTGTTTTACACCGTGCTAGATGCGAGTGGTAAAACAAAAGACAACGACAATGCACGGAAAGATCTGGAGGCACTTAACATATGGCCTGATTTGTGGCTTCGACAAAACAACTCAAAACCTAAAGCTCCATTCTGTTTAATCAAGCAACAAGTTTAAGACATCTGCAAATGGATAAGTGCGTTGAAGCTCCCAGATGGATATGCTTCTAATATATGTCGTTGTAGTAAGGTTGAACAGTTGAAAATTACTGGGTTCAAAAGTCATGATTGTTATGTATTCATGCAGAAGTTGATGCCAATTGCATTTCGCAAGATGTTGCCCAGCAAAATTGTAGACGCCTTAACCGAACTTTCAAATTTCTTTTGAGATCTATGTTCAACGGTTATAAGGTATACTGACGTGGAGCAAATGGAGAAAAATATAGTCCTGACAATGTGCAAGTTAGAAATGATATTTCCTCCGGGGTTTTTTGACTCGATGGAGCATTTGCCTATTCATCTGCCATATGAACTTAAGCATAGAGGACCTGTGCAATATCGATGGATGTATACGTTTGAGAGGTATTATCGTCCACATTTCTTTGTTGATGATATTCATAACTCATATTTGTAATGTTTGGGAACTTATTTAATGTATTTTAGGTACATACGTCGTTTAAAGCAAAAAGTAAAGAATAAAGCTCGTGTAGAGGGTTCTATTACTGAACGGTACACGGAGGAAGAGCTTGTCAACTTCATCTCATTGTATTTTGAAGATGTTGTCAAAATGAAACACAATCATTTAAGTCGAAATGAGGTCGTCGGAGTCCAACCATGTGTTGATGAGTTAGTTGTATTTTCTTATCCGACTAAACCATTTGGCCATGAGACGATGACGTACTTAAGCGAAAAAGATTTGAAAATTGTGTCTACATATGTGCTTCTAAATATGCCCGAAGTATCGTCACACATAACGTAAGTAAATACTATTTATAAAATTTTAATTTTTAATAGCCTAGTCTAAAATTAAATCGTGTTATAACTGTTTCAGTGCATTTGAAGACGAAGCATGTGCTTTAAACCCGAGCTTAAATGCAATACAGTTGGAATCATTCACGACTACAAATTTTCAACAGTGGTTTAAGAGAAGGGTTGCAGAAGACAACAATTATGTGCGTTTTAAAGATGTCATCGAAGGACCTTACAAATTGATTAGTTCATTTCCCGGCTGTATCGTTAATAGGTATAGATTTAATGTCGATGACATAAACGAACCGACTTCAGTCAATTCTGGTATTGTCGTGTTGGGCAGTTGTTACCAAGATTCGGAGTCCAATTATTATGGACGTTTAGAGGAAGTAATTACGCTCAATTATCCCGGGGGTAAAAAGGTAGTTACATTTAAATGTCGCTGGTTTGATACTGAGAAGGGTGTTAAAGTTGATCGTAACAGAATCGTCACAGTAAATATAAAGTCAAAGTTGCATTCTGCTAACGTATTCGTATTAGTCAGTTAAGCGACTCAAGTTTATTACGCATCTAATGTAGTAAATTGTAAAAGTCCCTGGTATACAGTTATCACAACAAAGACTCATCCATTTGATGATAGTAATATGTCTGGGACAGATGAGCCATTGTAGGATGATATTAGCAAATCCAGTCAGGTAGTAGATGTCATTGATGTACCCGATAATGATAATGTCGAGGAAGACCTGGTTGACGATGAAGTCGAGGAAGACGTACCCGATAATGATGAAGTCGAGGAAGACGTGGTTGACGACAAAACTGATAATGAAGAAGTCGTGTCAGAATCCGAGGATAACTATGAAAATGATTCTGATGGGTTTGACGACGTATTACATTTAAACTTAAGAAGTGTATTTTATTTAATTAAATTAATTAACTGCATATTAATTGCATTTTATTTTTGTATTTCAGTAGTACATTTATGGCTAGGCATAGTGGTAGCGGTCGGCGCGGTGGTGGTGGTGCAGGATCATCTGACGGAACTCAGGGCGGGTCATCATCGTCAGGTAGTAGATTTTCTTAAATATTAATTTTTTTTGCTTACTATTTGTAGGTTATGTTTTGGGAATTGATTTATTAACTTTAATTATTCAATTTTACTTACAGATACTGCTCGACGACGTCCTCGAGGGACGAACCTCGGGTTATTTGGTCGCCCGCCAGCTGTTGCGCATATTGTCCGCGTAGATGTCGGCTCTACGCAGTAAGTGTAAAATAACGTTATTTTAATTTGAATTAATTTATTTTGTAAAACAATAAACATAATTTTGCGTTCTTTGTTTTGTTTTGTAGTATTATGGATCATGTGGCTAAAGCCACTTTACACTTCATATGTCTGACACACCTCCCCATTGGCTGCATGCGATTTACGCAGTACGCGCATCATGATGCCCCCTTCATGGATACCGTGTTACGTGAATTTCACGTAAGTTATTTTAAATAATTTAAACTGTATACGTACATACTACTTACACATTCAATTTAGTTTTTCTGATAAGTTAGTTTGTTTTCTTAGATTTATTTTAGATATGAGGAGGGCATCTCTCAGGCGACAGGCGACGGTGTTATTATTGCACATGTCGCGAAGAACTACGCCGGCTGGTTGTACGAGATGAGACATAGGGCTGCCCGGGCAGTTGTAGACCAGCCTAGGACTACTATTCGAGACCATCAGCCCCCTATTGTCTCAGATGCAGCATGGGAGGTCATGTGTACTCATTGGGATGCTGACGACTTCAAAAAAAAATCAGAACAAATGAAGAAAAATCGTAGCCAGCTCCGAGTAGTAGATACTACGGCTTCACGGTCATTTGAAGAAGTAAAATCGGTATGTATATATTTAATTTACTTTAATATTCTCATAAAAATATATACTAAATAAATGATAAATTAAAATTTTATTTGTTAGGTCATGGGTGGTGAGTTGGGACGACCTCCCACCATGATCGAGTTCTGGGATAGAGCCCACACGCCAAAGAAATGTAGTATGTCACAGGCAGCTGCAGCTATACGGGTAAGAGTTTTTATAAAGTTATGTAATAATTAGTATCATGCACTTAATTAAATGAGTCAATAAACTACCATATACATAATAAATTGTAGGACCGATTTCAGAGCCTTCGGGACGAGCGTGTAGCTGAGTTGCAGGCTGCTAGGGGAAATTTTACCATCCCTCCATCCGACGTTAGCTTATCTAGGGATGAGGAGATGGCTCTTTGGGTCGCATCTCAAGATCCCCCTAGTAGCACTACGAGCAGATATCGAGTGTTGGGGCTGCCGAGGGTGCCGACATATACATTGACCGGAGGTATTTATTGTAGTATGTTGCTCGTTAATTCAAAATTTATATTGATATTTCATTTTTTTGTGTTATATTTAATGTTGCAGGTTCTAGCCAGCGTTCGAGAGGACATGTTGGACAATCTCATACGGGCGCTGGCTTGGACGACGCATTATTCCAGCGGGTTATGGCGGCAGTGTCGGAGACGTTTCGTATGGATCCGATATTCCGTAGTCAGAGCGTACCTACCGGTGCTCGTCTTCACCAGCTTGCTCAGGACGTTGCAGCAGGGGCCAGTGTCTAGAGTATGGGCATATCTCCTGAGCAGTTCGCCGCGATACGAGACGAGGTGATTCGGATGGTGACTACCCTGTTGTTGGAGGCTTTTGGCCCGATGCTGACTCAGCGCCCGACTGCACAGGTATTTTGTTCAATTTCAGTTGTATATTCTGTATATTCTGCAATAATTATTTAACTATGAATTTTTATTTCAAGTACGGACTAATGACTGATATTTGTAATTGTATTAACAGGATGATAATTTTGAGCATGCTAGCGATGCCGATCGCGAGCGGGGGGGGGGGTGACAACGATGATTTTCATACACCACAGCAGAACCCTCGATCTCTGGGTGATGATTCTTTGTAGATTATAATTTAGTTGTAATTAATTTAACTTAATTGATTGTAATTTATCGTAATTTGGTTTAGTTTTGTAAAGTACGATAATTTATTTTATAATGTGTCATCGTTTATATTTATATCAAGTGTGTGAACATAAAGAATGGATTGTTGTTGTGTTATTGGGATAAAGCAGGTTTGCAGGTACAAAAAATGTAGTTTTAAAACCTGGCATTGAAAAAGCAAAAAGAACCTTTAAAAAAAATCGATTATTTCCGACGGAATTTGGTATTTACGACGGAATTTCCGTCAGAATTATTACATTAAATAATTAATTTTCTAATTGCTGGAAGGACTATTACCGACGGAATAAATTTATTACAACGGAATTTCCGTCGAAATTAAGTCCTTATATTCGACGGAAGGGCCGATTTTCTGACAGAATTTCCGTCGAAGATATAATTTAAATGCCGACGGAATTATTTATTTTCGACGGAATTTATTCTGTCGGGTATATGATAATTACGACGAAAATTCTGACGGGAGAAATACGTCGGGGATTATTTATTTTCGACCAAATTTTTGACGAAATTAATTCCGACGCTGTTATTTTCGTCCGAATTGTCGACCGAACTTTCCGTCGGGGATAGTCTAATTCCGACGGAATAGGTTTATTTCCGACGAAAATTTTCGTCGGAATTAGGCATTTTTCTTGTAATGGTCGTTGGTCTTATCGCTGCTATTGCCAATCTCCTTTCCAACTCTGATATTCTTTCACTAACCGGGTTGGAAATTGACACGTAAGGAATTATACGTTGCTCTTCCCGACTTGCTTCTATCCTTGTACCTTCATGACCCCTTCTATCCTCTAGAGATCGAGCCCTTCTCCGAGAATAACGGCTCAAATAATCAGGCTGTCTCTTTCCTTTCCACCGGCCATGATCGACCCGGCCAAGTTGCCTTATATGACCCTAAGGCTGGTTTTGATCTCCTGAATAATCCTGACCGACCCGTCCAAGATGCCCCATATGACCCTGAGGCTGGTTTTGATCTCCTGAATAATCCCGATCGAACCATCCAGAATGCCCCATATGACCTTGAGGCTAGTTTTGATCTCCTGAATAATCCCGACCAACTCGTCCAGGATGCCTTATATGACCTTGAGGCTGGTATTGATCATTAAATTTCGATCGCCTTATCCATCTTTGTTTCGGCCAAGGTTAACTTTGTGGAGTATCCGCCCGCTTTTTGCTATCAATAGTAATGGATGGACCCTTCTCTCCACGTAGCTCTAATAAGTGGGCTTGTCACTCTTAGCGTTCACGCTATAAGGCATCCAACTGAACCTCTGCCTCTCTAATCCTGTGATGCATGTCTCTATATGCATGTTCACATTGTGAAACTCGTCGGGAGGGTGTCATTTCACCTCCTAGATTTTCCCTCCGTAAATCCGATTCCAACGTGAGCGACGGCGAGAATAAATGCCTCTTAACAGGTTTAGAATGTGCATGCACCTGTCCAAGCCTGTCTCTCACTGGGCCTCTACCATATTGCATGCATGGTTCAATGGAGGATCCTTGATGACCCCTACTTGAACTTCCCTTTTTTGCCATAAAAATAATCTTCCACCCAGGCAAAACTGGTGATTTATGTATCAAATATCAAATAGGCCCTCCTTCTAGCGTCAATGTTAACGCATGAATTTTTCTCCCGATGAAATCACCCAATAACAGGATACCTGTACACTTAACAAGTTGTTAAACACCCCGCAGATCAGGTCATGGCTTGGGTCATTCGGGGATGCTCTGGTGTAAGAGTAAGTACATGCGATTAAATGACATAATGGAGAACCAAAATATATGCTAGAATAAATGTAAGATATTCAATGTCTCTTGTTTGCATGTAAAAGCATTACCTTGTTCACTTGTGAGATATTTTCTGTATATACTTTTTCTTTCATCGCCTGGAGTCCCATCAACTCTATCACGTGAAAAAATAATATCTTCCTCCACTGACCCAAACTGCCTTTAGAAATAAGGATACTTGAATGGGCCAACCCACGGACCAGACTCATTATAGTATGTGATAATAAATTAGCCCAACCCCAAAATAAAATAATCATTGGCTCATATTGAAAAAAATTATGTCTCAACAACATGATACCTCTAAAGGAAGTTTATATAATATCACCTCTATATTTGCATGACTTTAAAAATAATAACAAATAATGCATGTAATTAAATGAAGGACTGATAGTAGAATAGAATAGTTCGTGAAGGCATTAATTAAAGTATACAACCAATTATATTTCATGAATCATTTTTTTAAATAAACGTATTATCAGAGTAGTAAACATAATTAATGCTGAGTGAAGGCTAAGAAGAAAGAAGTATTTAATTAAAACCATACGAGAACCAAATTACTAGAACATAAGTGCATATATAGGTTTGAAAATTAATGTAATGGAGAATGGTTTTAAATGGTACTACTACGTAGAATTTTGAGGCATGCATTAAATTGATCTCTACTTACCACCTTTAATGCTCGGATATCACCCCTTCATTTGTATTTCTTCAGAAATAATAACAAATAATGCATGTAATTAAATGAAGGACTAATAGTAGAATAGAATAATTCGTGAGGACATTAATTAAAGTATACGCCCAATTATATTTCACGCATCATTTTTTTAAGTAAACGTAGTATTAGAGTAGTAAACATAACTAATCCCGAGAGTGAAGGCTAAGAAGAAAGAAGTATTTAATTAAAACCTTACGAGAACCTAATTACAAAGAATATAAATGCTTGTATAGGTTTGAAAATTAATGTGATGGAGAATGGTTTTAAATGGGGAAAAGTATAACTGTACAATATTCGGTGATAAAATCGGTGACAAAATATATCTCAATAATTAAAAAATGAGATCTGACAAGAAAATTCGTTTTAGGTCCCACTTTATAATAGTTGAGATGGATGTAGTGTTTGATTTTATCATCGAATGTTGTATATGTAGTATTATCCTTTAAATGATAGTAGTACATAGGATTTTGAGGCATGCATTAAATTGATCTCTACTTGCCACCTTTAATGCTTGGCCTGCCTGCTCAACCATTAATGGAGTTCGATGAAAGCCAATTTAAGTTTCCCTGCCCCTCTTAAGTAGACGCACCTTCTTGCATGACTCTCTGCAATATATCTTTCTCAAGAAAATTCATTATATAATTAATTGTCTTCACTTCACTTCACTCCCTCATCAATTGCCTTTTTTATTTACTATATATCTTAATATATAAATAAGTTACTCCTTTTAATTATAAAGGGGGAAAGAGACGAAGAAGTATATGCAAGAAGGAAATATTGGTAGTCTTGCTGAGCTTTCTTTGGCTTCTAAGAGCATGATGAGTAGTAATTCTTCATCTCAAGATCAACCTCAAATCAATCAGCTCCCTATGAAGAGGAAGTTGTATTCAGATCATATTTTCATTAAGACTGATCAAACAAGTGTTGATCTTCAGCTTAATGACCCCTTGCCTTTGGATTGGGAACAATGTCTTGATCTTGAAGTATTTATCTCTATCTCTATCTCTCTCTCTTTCTTTCTCTCGAAGAAAAAAAAAAGATTTTTACCTTACTTGTTTTTTATGTAGTCTTTTCTTGTGTGATGATATTATATTGTACTACATCTGTCCTATAACAATTGTCACTATTGGATTTTACTTTTGTGTTTGAAAATGATTGCAAACACAATTCTAAATGATTGTTTGGTTCTATCCTTTTTTTTCTTTAAATAAAAATTAAAGAATAATTATATTTTGTCCTTAATAGTGTTGGGAACAAAGTACATTTACTTTGGAGAAAAAGCATACAATCATTTAGAGTTATTTTTGAGTTTATTTTTACCGCAAGAATACAATATTTTCAAGACCAAGGGAAATAATAATGTAGTATATAGGTGAAATATTGGTTCCTTGATAAATTATACGAGGAAAGGGAATATTTGATTTTCCATGCCAAGCTCGGCTATAAATAAACTCATTCATTACTTACATTTTTGTCTTTTTATCATTTTCATTAGGGGTGCACACGGTCGGTTTGGTCGGTTTTTTTAGAGAAAAAATAACCAAACCATTTAAATCGGTTATAAAAAATTAAAAATTAAAACCGCCCAAATTTTTACATCGTAATCGGTTTTCGGTTTATTCGATTTCGGTTAAATCGGTCGGTTTATTCGGTTATTCGGTTACGTAATTAATAATTTTAGCTAAATTTTTGCATCCATAAACTGAATTCACAAATTCCATGTACATATTAGTAAAATATAAAATATCAATGTTAACTGATACTTTATGTTAAATATCAGCATGCACAGAAGAATAACTCACCTTTACATCTAATGATAGGTTGGTGAAGTTCAATGGAACATATCATCCTCAATCACCAGCATATGTGTAATGGACATATATATATTACTCTTGTCATTTTCAATACAGCATGCACAGAAGAATTATGTGTAATGGATTCTATATATGTATTTTCATCTTCAATCACCAGTTCTCGGAAATTAACCAATGATGGTGGGATCTTAGAGAAAAATATTTCTATGAGATTTCTTATGATTAAATATATAATTATATAAAATAAATATTTATTAGAAAAGTATATAAATTATATTATAATTTTAAATTGTTCGGTCGGTTCGGTCGGTTTCGGTTTTTTGAGAAGCCAAACCAAACCGACCGAACTAGTCTCGGTTTTTCAATTTTATAGTGTTCGGTTTTTCGGTTTTATGTGTGATCGGTTCGGTTCGGTCGGTTTTTCGGTTTTCTGTGCACCCCTAATTTTCATTAATATTATTTCAAATATTCACTTTCTTGTTGTCAAATATTACATCGTTATGAGCCTAGTCTATAGCCAAGTTTGACTGTGATATATGCCACATATTTCCTTTTCCCAAGATAACATGATCATTTTATCTCATGTAATACTAATTTGATCATTTTTGGCTAATGCTAGCTAGCGGCTTATTAACTTTGCAGTCAGGGAGAATGTATTATCTCAATAGAAAAACATCAAGAAAGAGTTGGAACTGGCCAAAAGACCAAAAGCTAGACCTTGAGCTTAACATCTCATTGACCGGTTCGTCGACAGAAATGCAGCTTCAAGAAACATACAAGAAACAGCATTTATCAAGCAGCAGCAGCAGCAGCACAAACATGGTTGCTTTAGCTTGTTTAAATTGTCATCTCCTTGTAATACTCTCAAAGTCATCTCCCTCTTGCCCTAATTGCAAGTATGTTCACTCTCTAATTCCAAACCCTCAAAAAATCACAACTACCCTTAGTCTCTTGAACTAGATTTTTAGCATGCAGGAATGAAGGCTCAAAATATATAAAAGTAACCCTTAATAGGTAGAACTATGCAATGCTTGGTTAATTTTCTTGATGTATTAAATATGGTATATATAATTAAAATCATGAAAAGTTTTTTCTCTCTCTTTTTTGTTCATAATATTGTACATTAACTTTTAATTATTCCCTATTGCGCGCGTGTGATTGAGAAACAGATAGAGATTTTATACCAAATTAAAATTTTCCAGTCATAATGATATTCACTAATTTCACACATAATGTTATTTTCTTGAGTTCCTGAGTTACTGCCATGAACTAGCTTTGAGTACAAAAACATTTTTTTAGTGACGCATGATATACAGGGGTTTTCCTTGTTAAACAAATTTTTATATTACGTTTGGATTGAATGAAATAAAGAAAATAATAAAATATAAAGTGAAATAATTCATTTTATTTTAATTAGATTAAGTTATTCCATACTCTTCACCAATAAATAAAATTTATAAATTTAGAAAGAATGAAAATGATTCATTCTATTTTAATAGAATAACTAAACATAATTTTTTTCATTTAATTTTTATATTCTTTTAATTCAAATATAATATTAAAAAATTACTGTTCAACTTTATTGAAGCAGTTATATTAGTCGTCAATCCCTAGGTGGGTTCGATAATAATGGATCCAATAGGAGCAGTTGAAATACATGCCTGCAATTCTGGACTTCGTACCTGCAGCTTTATAGGAGTAGAGTAATTTCTCAGGCATAATTTTCGTTCATTTTTCTGAATTCCATCAATTTTGTTCACAGTTTCTGAATTTTAGCTTAACTTCGTTTGAATCGACGTTGGGGTTTAAAAATTACACTCAACATCAATTCAAATGATATTTAATATTAAGTTTTAATTAATATTTATTTTAATCAATTAATTATATTTGATTTAACAAAATAAATAAAAACTCAACGTCAATCTTCAGACGTCCACTTTCTGAAAAAAAAATAATTTTAAAACACTGTAAATAAATCTTAAAAGCAAGATAAGATTGGGAAAATATTTGTTCAGAACATGATTGTACTCTTTCCCCGGTCACAATCCACATTATTCCCCTTCCAAATCTTACGCAACAAAACAATTTGACTTAACTGTGCGTCCACTTAAAAAAAACAAAAACTGTGCCTGCCAACAAAAACAGGTTACTTTTTTTTTAAAATAATTTACTTCAATGTTCAGAAATTTCAACGCCAATTAACTTAACAAAACAAAATAAAATAAAATAAAATAAAATAATTTGATTGGCGTCCACTTTTGGAAGAAGAAAAAAAATTATGTTTGCCAAAAAAACTGTGCGAACCAAACAAAAAAATTGGCGGTCATCTGTTTTTAGGGGGAAAAAAAAAAGAAACTGTACCAATAAAAAAACTTCAAATTTTTTAAAAAATTCAAAACTGTACCAAGAAAAAAACTGGAAACAAAAAAATTACTTCAACGCCAATTGAACTTACATTCAACTGTTTTTAGAAGAAAAAAATTACAAAATTATACCAATAAAAAAGCTGGAAAAAAAAATTACAAAACTGTACTTCAACACCAATTGAATTAGCGTCCAACTGCAAAAAAAAAATTGCGTCCAAATATGCTTCCACAAAAAATCAAATTGTTGTAGCAAATAAAGTTTCTTTCCAAATCTCCTGCAACAACAAAAAAATAAAATAAAAAAAATTCCAATTCAGTGTTTAACTGGCCATTGTGTAAGTTTTTAAAAAAAAAATTATTATCAAATTTATATTAATTCAAACCCTACTTTACACCATTTACCTTGATTACTCTTCATTTGGTTTAGCTACAATTTTTACTTTAAATAATCAACATGACAACGAGATGTGGTATTAAATTGATATAATTCTATTACATATAAAATTGATACAATTAATACACCAGTATATTCGTTCGCATATAAAATTCTATTGCATATAAAATTTAATTACGTTGAGGTTGTGATACTTTGCTACAATTTCTACTAAGCTTTGTGTGTCCTTCCTATCCACACACACTACAATGGACAACTCTATTGGACATGTCCATTTCTGTGTGAATTCTTGTCGCACCACCTCTGCCTCCATTTTTTTTCTTTGCCCTATTCAAATTTGCATTAGGTATTAAAATTTCAAAGGCTTCCCAATTATTTGGTAACGAGAAGGTCCAATAGTCTTGGTGCATTAGTGGCTGGAAGTTACGTTCCCACATTTTTTGCATATTTAACATTCGTGTAATGATCTGCAATGTATGAACGCTAATCTTTTTTTACCCACATGAGAACAAAGGCATTGTTCTGCTTTCCACTTTCCACATGAGCAAGACCATTCTCGTTCACTCGCTCAACTTGTATATTACCTCCCTTCCAGTTGATACCGCGTCGAACTCGTGCAGTTTTGACATCAAATTAAATATACCAGTTAGTACATTGTATGAACGTACGTACCACGTGAGTCATTGCCTTCTGCATAATTCTTTCAAACTTTTTCTTAGACTCAATACAAAACTCGTGTCCATCATTGATTTCTTTTAAAGCTTCCATCCGTTTCAAAGAGAACAGTTCAACATATCGATAAAATATATATTCAACCATGGTAGTGATCGGCATGTTTCGAGCGAACATTATATTATTGTTAAAACATTCCACTAAGTTTGTGGACGTGACACCGTATCGACAACCACCGTCATGGGAAGTGTTCACGTCTCTGGCGGGATATTACATAACCAATCATAAGCTTTATGAGATATTTTTTTTATTTATTTCATGTATGCCTCAAGTTTTCTTTCTTGATGGGTGCTCCCCGCTTTCCAATAGAGTAATTTGAATTGTGAACATGGGTTTATAGAGGCAAAATTGCTTTGAACATGACGAAGACAGAAACGATGAACTCCAGCAGGCGCAGTGAACCCATTTTCTTATGAATTCATAGCTTATATTACGCCCTGTGCACTATTAGAAAAAAAACACTTTCCATCGTTGCTTACACATGTACTGGCGAAGAAGTTTCAAAAAATCATGATCAATTGTCAACCGTTTCCTCGTTAACCAAACCATAAGCAACAAGTTTTTGTCACATTCTCGAATCAAATCCCATGGTAACTAGTAATTTTCCCATGTATTTTCAAAAAGTACCATCAATGGTGATAAATGGACGAGCGTGTAACCAACTATCAATAACCGGCTTGAATGCCCACCACATATGCTTAAAGACAGATTTACCTTGACCAAGTACGTATGGATCAACCTCGATCTTTACAACACTCCCTGGATTGGATGTCTTAATGACGGTCATGAATCGAGGGAGCTGTGAATATGATGTATCTCAGTTTCTATAAATTGTAGCAATTGTAGCCTGTTGGCCATACCACGCCCTTTTGTACGTCACATGATATTTGTATGTTTTGTTGATCATGGATTGGAAATCAACCACTTTGGTTTTTGGGTTTTCCGCAATCCAATTACATTAATAAAAAAAAACACATAATTCTAATTAGTTACCAAAAATTATTGATAATATTAACATACACAATTTACATTACCATTGATTTGATGATGTTTCCAATAAAATTTGCTGTAAGCTTGGCATGATCTTGGGAGGGATTTACAAACTGACATATTTGTTCGTACAACAATCTTGTGATTTGAAAATATCCGTGCTTCTTTAATTTGGATGCACGAAGCCTCCAATGACATTTTTCACTTTTACACCTGACTTCATAAGTTGTCTCATTGCTCTTGTAAGTGTTAAAATTTATACGTTCCTTAACGTGTACCGTTTCAACTATTGATTTCAGAGCATCTTTGTTTGCAAAAAGCACACCTAGGTACAATTCATCACAAGAGTTGTTAAATGTTTCCCCACAACCACCGTGATCAGTTATCTCATTCTTAAACTCCTCAGTTTTATACCATGAAAGGTTGATGTTCTCAGGTAAACGCATCAACATCACTTCCCTCATCATCGATGGGAGGAATTCTACTTGCACCATAGCTATCAGGAAAATCTTCACGTGAAACAATATTAATGATAGCTGAAGAAACCAAATTCGGGTCAGGGCCCCAACGTGTATCCTCAACCTCTACTACATCAGTTGGGATGTAGGCTCAGCTCCCCGAACAACAAGTTCTCCATTGTGATTATAGTAGTACTCATAATTTTGTTCATCATACATTGACATCCCTCCTTGACCACTACCACCAACACCAAAATCCTAATTTTGATACATTTGAAAAACACCTCCATATGACCTATTCATCTTTTCTAACTGTAACAAAGTTGAAGGGTTGGGCTAACTTAACAAATTAGTGTTTCCAAAATACCTTATTAAAAAATTATCAGAACCCATTAACGATGATGTAACTTGTTCAAGCTCGATATATAATTCTACTCCACAATTATTGTTGTAGCATCTTTTTGGAATACCCAACAAAATATCAACGTCATTGTCATTGTTAATTTTCAATCAATAAAACTTGGACACTCCACCCCATACACAATATAGCTTGGATATTTACAACTTAATTTGAAATTCCATTGGGAGGGGTCTTTTCCCAACTCATTGTAAAGTTTATGAATCAGTTCGTTATACAAGATGTTACGTTATATGATGACAACCTTTTTCGGACCTATTGAGTATCTGAAGTCCTTTCCATTTTTCATCAAAACCTTACATTCTCAAAAACACAAGACTTGAACATAACTATTCATCATAAATATTCTGCAAAAATATCATTCACATAACATTACTTTAAATAATCAACTTGACAACGAGATTACATTTTTGTTTAATAATATTAACTTTTTTCATTATTATTTGTCAGTAATAGAGTAATTATTAATACAATGTATTAAAATCCTTTATGAAACATTCTTGTTGATTAAATATATGTACACTAGGGATAACCCGTACCTTAAGGCATGGTGTAACTATATACTAAGAATAACTCGTGTCTGAAGGCATTGTGTAACTAATATAATAGTTGAGTACTCTATCCAATATTTTTAGATTAAAAAATTTAAAACTGTTGTGGACTCCCAGTTTCATAATAAAACTGAGAGTCCAGCCATTAATACAAAAAAATTAATACTCAATCCAGTCATAATTTCTTTTTTAAGCAAACATTAGTGTGCTACTCATTCCCAACTTAAAATTAGTTCTTGATAGATTTGAGCAATTAATTGATTGACGATAACGGGTTCAAATTTATGTAATATAGTATTTTCGGGTATTCCACACACATTTTCTTTATTAACAAAACGGAATAAGAAGTTTGGCAGCATTTATTTGCCTCTAGTATCTCTAACCATCGATCAATATGATCCATGAACGGTATTTTTTTTTTATAGAAAAAGGGTAATACTGCAAGCCATTTGGTGGGATCCAATGAGGAAAAAAAAAGATGTAAAAATTCAAAATAAAGACTTTTGCATATATACCAAAAAGTATAAAATGAGCCCTCTAATTCCAAACAAAAAAGTAGTCATAACATCAACTAAATCGCATTACCATAACATTTTTTTTTCTATATTTTTTTTTGAAATTGGACAAAAGATTCTCATACCATGAGTCAGAGCCTATTACAATAGTTGATCTTGATATAGCCTGCAAAAACAACAAAGAGATGACACGTAATTGCCTAAACATGAAGGCACGACGTAGATTAAAATTTCAAAAATACTCTATTACCTAAAGACTATTTGCAACCTAAAATAGCTTACAAATCAATTAGAATGAATCTGAACAGTCCCTGTGATTTCCCGCCCAAATCAATTTGCATATGGAAACATAACGACCGCAATACCCAAAAAACAGAAAAATGACGTCAATGCTAAAAGGGTAACCCATGTTGTTTATGTTCAATTTTTTTTAATAATTATAATTATATAATAATTATTATTATTATCATTACTATTATTATAATTATTATTATTATTACTATTATTATTATTAGTAGTAGTAGTAGTAGTAGTAGTAGTAGTAGTAGTAGTAGTAGTATTATTATTATTATTATTATTATTATTATTATTATTATTATTATTATTATTATTATTATTATTATTATTATTATTATTATCATCATCATTATTATTATTATCATTATTATTATTATCATTATTATTATTATTATTATTATTATTATTATTATGAGTGGATAGATTTTTTAAAAAACGATGTTGAATTGGAGGGGAAAATGAGATATAGATTAGTGACCGTTAGATTGTGAAGCCTAAATTGATTTGAGACCATTGGATGTTGAAGCCTAAACTAATTTGAGACCATTGGATGTTGAAATATTAGGATTTGAGCCGCTCTATTTTATATTATAGATTCTTAGTGAATGGGGGTAGAAATAATAAAATTTAATTATTAGTTTGGTTTTTAAATAAATTATATTTTACACTATTTTTATGTAAAAAAAAAAAAATTTAATTTTAAATATTATTTTTATCACCAAAAAATTTAATGTCTCAATATAATAAATTTAACACTAATAGTATGTATAAAAAAAATTTAGAGTAACATTAATTTTTACAATCAAATTAATGAGTACAACAAATATTAATGTACATATCTTTAGGAGTGTTCTGAACAAAATTAATGAACAAAAATGGAGGCAAACGGGAGCAAAAAATCTACCAGAAAAAATGAAATGAGAGAATGAGAAGAGATAATACAACGAGTGAATAAAATAATAGGAGAGCATATGGGTATATAAGGATTGGATGGATAAAAAAAATAAAATCTAACGCTAGTCAGATTGGCGTTAGATCTATTTTGACTCATTATTTTTTTTAATTTGCTTTATAAAAAAAAGTACAAAAACTTAAAAGATTCCAACCCCAATCTTTTAGCCTTTTATATTCTTCCAGCATTTTCTATTCTTTTTTAAAAGTCAAAAATTACTTTTTTCTATTCTTTTTTTTAAAAAAAAATAGTAAACGCCATTGTGAATGGTGTTGAAATGTGTACTTCTTCTATTTATTTTTAATTTGTTTAAAAAAAATAAGCTTCTCATCCGTCTTGGGACAAGTGGGATTTCCATATAAGTGAGTAGGGTAAGAATTAATATAAGTGAGATAAAAAATAAATAAAAACCCACACAACAAAGCCAGTCAAACACTGCATTGTATTAATTCAAACCCTACTCAATTAGATCTACTTAAAACTTTTTTTCAGCATTTCTGTTGGGTTGGCACAGGTTTTTTTTATTGGCAAACACAGTTTTTTTTTGAGAGTGGACGCTGATCTAATTGGAGTTGATTTTTTTTTTTTTAATTTTGTCAAGCAAATTGGCGTTGAAGTTTTTGAACATTGAAGTAAATTGTTTTAAAAAAAATTCAACTTGTTTTGTTGGCGGGCACAATTTTTTTTTCCTGAAAGTGCACGCACAGTTAGTTATGTAAAATTGTTTTGTAGAGTAAGATTTGGAAGGGGAATAGTGTGGATTCTGACCGGGGAAAGAGTACAATCATGTTCTGAACAAACATTTTCCCAATATTATCTTGTTTTTAAGATTTATTTACATAGTGTTTTTATACAAAAAAAATATATATATATCTGAAAGTGGACGCCAATTGGCGTTGAGTTTTTTTTTTTTCTCAAGTCAAATATGATTAAGTGATTAAAATGGCGTTGAGTTCAATTTTTAAACTCAATGTTAATTCAAGTGGCATTGAGACTAAAATTTAAAAACTTTGAACAAAATTGATAGAATTAAAAAAGATGAACGGAAATTACGCTATTCTGGGAAATTACTCCAGCCGTATAAGTCACTTTTAAGTCATTATATCGAAGTTTTTTGGTGGGTTTCACTACTCATCAATTTTACTGCATCATTTTCCAATGAAACAATCCAACTATTTTGAGTTGGTTTAAAAATATTTTTAACCATGTAATGTTTTTAATTAAAAAAGTGAATTCTGATATTTTAATTCTTAAGAATTAAGATATTGCACCTTAAAGTTTCGGAATTTTGTGATATTTAACCTTATTATCACCGATAACTGACTTACAAACTCATGTAAAGTCGCATTACATTATGTTTCATTTTGTCTGATATTGGCGAATTTCCCTCTCTTCGTTCATAGAGTCTGACATTTATTCTATTTCTTTCTTGATGATAGTAAAACTTTGATCACTTATACCATTTAAATTTACATGGTTAAAAGTACTTTTAACCATGTAAATTTTTGTTATTAAAAAAGTAAATTTTAATATTTAATGTTTAATATACTGAATCTTAAAATTTTTAGATCTTGAGATATTAAATTTTACGACTGAAAATTGACGTGCATGACAAACTCATATAAAGCCACATTGCATTATGCAATGTGACAGTCTCGTGTAAAATCGCATAATTTTCGGTGACCGTAAGGTTTAATATCTCAAACTTCAGAAATTTTAGGGTTCAATATTGGTAATTATTAAACATTGGTTCTAGAGCTTGCAATTCGTCAGCTTTGGCACCTGTGGAACTTTCCAATATCTTGTTGAAGCACCATTATGAATCAATGTTTCATTTTTTTGTATATTGGAGAATTTCCCCATCTTCAATTATGCTCTTCCAGTGCAGATTCCTATCTTCGTTAATATATATAGTTTGAAATTTAATTTATTGTATTTCTTCTCAATAATAGTGAAACTAAAATTGCTTATACCATCTTTTGCAGATGATTAAGATATTAGTATATGTGTTTCTATACTTCAAAGTAATCATAGTATAGAGAATTTTAAAAGTTAATTTTCACACACACACACACACACACACACACACACACACACACACACACACACACACATATATATATATATATATATATATATATATATATATATATATATATATATATATATATATTTAAAATGAAGGTGTTTTATAAAATTACTAGTAATTGTCCGTACCCGAAGGCATGAAATAACGAAAAAGTAAATTAAAATTCAAAAAATAAAAATTATAAATATTATTATTATCGAAATTATTATTATTATCGGTATTATTAATATTATTATTATTATTATAGTTATTATTACTACAATTATTATTATTATTATTATTATTATTATTATTATTATTATTATCATCATCATCATCATCATCATCATCATCATCATCATCATCATCATCATTACTATTATTATTATTATTATTATTATTATTATTATTATTATTATTATTATTATTATTATCGATATTATTATTATTATTATTATTATAATTATTACTATTACTATTACTATTACTATTACTATTACTATTATCAGTATAATTATTATTATCAGTATTATTATCAATATTATTATTATTATCGGTATTATTATTATTATTATTATTATTATTATCGATATTATTTTTTTTATTATTAATTATTATTATTATCTGTATCATTATTATTATCTACATTATTATTATTATTATTATTATTATTATTATTATTATTATTATTATTATTATTATTATTATTATTATTATTATTATTATTATTATTACTAACAAAAAATTATATTAAAATAAGATTAAAATTCAAAATATAAAAATATTATTATTATCTGTATTATTATTAACTAAATTATAAAATATAAATATTATTATTATTGGTATTATTATTATTATTATTATCATTATTATTATAATTATCGATATTATTATTATTATAATAATAATTATTAATATTATTCCTATTACTATTATTATTATTAGTAATATTATTATTATTATTATTATTATTATCGATATTATTTTTATTATTATTAATTATTATTATTATTATTATTATTATTATTATTATTATTAGTGCTATTGTTATTGTGACGACCCCAAATCCGGGTTTTTTAACCTCGGATTTGGTTATCATTGTACAATACTTACCAACAATTAAATACATATATTGCATTTAAAATTCGCGGAATAATACAAAAGGTTCCTTATAAAAAAGGCTACACTTGCCAAAGTCGATTAACCTTAATTGTAACATTACATATCTTAAGGAAAATACAAAAGATTTACAAATGAATTACATAACAGTAATTTAAATATAGCATGCATCTACTAATCTACGCATTTGCTTTTCCCTTGCCTTTGTCTGATTTAGAATATTCGGGCTTAGCTGAAATATAGTCATGATATAGCAAGAATGAGCAACTAGATGGCTCAGCAAGTTTATAAACAACAACATAAGATATATCATGATGAAGGAAAATAACTTCAAGGTTTTCAACAATAACAATTGTGAAAGATATCAAAAATCAAAGTTCAATATAAGAATGGATTAACTCTTTACTGCTGAGTGGTCTTTAATGACCATGAACTGCTACTAAGGTAGAACAGACATACAATGTCTGACACCTTGTTAAAAATAACGGGATATTCGAGGGGATCAATCCTCTTATGTTCTATGTATATGCATAACATTTAGATTTCTTGCGCAAATTCGGTTTCCCAACAAGTAAAAATCCCTTTTAACTAGGGTTGTTCATTCTCAATCTTACTATAAGAATCCGCACCAACAATTGATTTGGATAAGCTTTTAAAATATTCAATTTGAAGAATTTAAACATGTATTGTCTAGCCGAAACAATTAGCTTAGACATTCTTAAACAGTTTTTGAATTAATGAACTATAACATTTGTACAAGCACTAAGTGCGAATACAATAACAAATAATGGTGTGGAATAATTTTAGATAATTAATCCACTTTAAGCTCTGTCAAATAACTATGAGTGTAGATACTTGCTCAATAATAATTGAATTGCTCAATGTAATTACAGTTGAAGAAAACTTGCAACAATAAATACAAGTTAGGGTTAAGAAGAAACTTGCATTGTGTGTGGTCTACTGCTAACCAATTCAATTTAATTCTCTTTAGATAGACCTAACAATTAATCAAATTGATCTTCAAATTAGTATCATATATGCATTCATATGATAACATCTATACATGTTATACCTAACTACATAATTAAATAATTAAGGGTATATTAAACACTTAGGAAATATTATCATTACTTGATAATATTTCAATCACATAAAACATATATTAATTACTTAATATAGTTCACATTCTTATCTAGTATTATTAACAATTAATAATATTCTATTAGTCTTATAATATTATTAATCATTTAATAATATTCTATTATCCTTCTAATATTATTAATCCCATAATAATATTTTATTAATCTTTAACCTTTTAATAATACATTATCACATTATTAATATTATTAATCATTTAATAATATTTTATTCATTATCTAATATTATTAATTATTTAATAATATTTTATTTAATATCTAATATTATTAATCATTTAATAATATTTTATTATCTTATTAATATTATTAGTCATTTAATAATATTATAATCATTATCTAATATTATTAATCATTTAATAATATTTTATTCTTTATCTAATATTATTAATCATTTAATAATATTTTATTAACCTTATAATATTATTAATCATTTAATAATATTTTATTCGTCTTTTAATATTATTAATCATTTAATAATACTTTATTCATTTACCAATATTATTACCTATTTAATGATATTTCATTAGCTTATTAATATTATTACCCATGTAGTAATATTTAATCATTTACAAATGTTATAATCATTTAATAACATTTTAATCACATATTAATATTATTAACCACTTAATAATATTTTATTACAAACAATACCAATAGTTAACTTTTTAATTGTGTTAATGTTAGCCTTTATTTTATACATTTAGCTACTAATTAGTTACTAATAAACTCCATATATTAATTTAATATCCAAATACATTCATTTTACACTTATTTTAACTTAATTTTTCAAAAAAACTCGATCCGGATCGACCCGAGCCGGACCAACCAAAATCTGCTAGGCAGAATGTTCGGGCACAGCTGCGCCCACACCGAGCGCAGCTGCGCCCACACCGAGCGTAGGTGCGCTCGACCAGTCTGTCTGAAACTTAATTTTTTGGCTGCACGAACCATCCAACATTTCGATAACCATAACTTCTTCATTTTAAAATATTTTGAGGTGATTCTTGAGTCCATTCTTATCAGAATTTCCCCCTTTACAATTTCTCTTTAGATCACAAATCGAAATTCCGAACGTAACTAGACTCAAAACTACTCACAAGGATAAGGTGAAAACTAACTTCACAAATCCTTGGTTTTATTGGTTCAAACTTGAATAAAATGTGATCTATATGTCCAAATGACACAAACTCAGTTTCGTTAACCTTGTAACTTCTTGTTTTACAATATTTCATGGTTCAATCACATTTTTGAAAATGTTTGACACGAAATTTAAAGATTGAACCACCTAGGGTTTAAAAACGACATCATTTGCGGTAAAAGTTATCACTTCTTCGTTATTCAATATTTTTGAAAGCTTCAAGTTGGATTTTCTTTTAAACTCACATATCTAACTTTCTAGCCATAAAAATTCAATTCCCAACTTGTATATTTCAAAATACAACATTAAACCTAACATGCATCGTTAGGGTTTTATCGGTAAAATGTGTTATGAACATTTCTACTAATTTTTATGCATTATACACCTACCAAATCATGATATAAACACATCATACTATGAATATACATATATTACATAGTTAAATACCTCTAGCACATCAAAATAAGTTTTGATCAGTTAAAAATAGATTTTAATCGTTCAAAAGTTATCTAGGCTACAAAAATGAAATTTAAGAGAAGTTAGAGCACTTTTAAACCTTGTGGTCTTGGATGCTCTTCTTCTTCTCCTACCAAAATATGTTGTGAAGCTAGTGGACATTCACCAAGCTCCTTCTCTAGCTTTTTCACTCAACGCCCAAGTGTATCTCTCAAATGCTCACACTTTCTCTCTTGTATTCTCTAGGAAATGAACTAGCAAACTTGATACAAGTGTGGAGTGCTCTATATATAGTACTCTACTAACACTTCATTAACATTCTTAATCAACCAATGTTGGTGAAATTACAAGCTAATTAAGCTTACTATTGCATGGATGGACAATGTGAGTGACATTGTGATTGACTAGGGTTGTTGGCCAACTTTGATTTAGTGTGAGTTTGAAGCAACATGCAAGATCAAGCAACCCCAAGTGGGCCCCCTAAAATCTCAACAAAAATGGAATTTAATCACCCATTTTTGATTTATTTTTAATGCTTTAATTATATATATATATATATACTCATATATATATATATATATATATATATATATATATATATATTTATATATGTAACAATGTTGATCATTTTTGACTTTCTATTGGGCTCCATATTGGACCTTAGGATTAAATATATTGGGCTCATCCATTGAATTGGTTTGGACTCAATTTAAATAACACATTGGGCTAGCATTTAAATAACTATGTTATCTTTAATTAAAATAAGTATTGGGCTTGTTAAATTAATTACATGGGCTAGTAATTAAATTAATTACATGGGCTACTAGGTTTATATCTTTGACCTAGTTTAACAACTCATTTGGATTTAAAATATAATCCAATTAGATTTATTTTAATTAATTATATACCTTGCTTTAATTCTTTAAATAAATATACACATACATAAGTACATTTATTTAATTATCTAATGCACAATTAATTAGTACCAAAAATTTTAAATTCATTGCTAATTATTTATTAATTATAATTACAATGACTAATGAAATTCGTGGTCATTACAGTTATGGATATTATTATTATTACTATTATTATTATTATTATTATTATTATTATTATTATTATTATTATTATTATTATTATTATTATTATTATTATTATTACTACTACTACTACTACTACTACTACTACTATTATTATTACTATTATTATTATTATTATTATTATTATTATTATTATTATTACTATTATTATATATATACTACTATGATTAATTCTACTGCTATATATATATATATATATATATATATGATTATTTCTTTTATTTATTTATGTATTAATCTTTAAGATTTTATTGCTTTACTCATTTTCTCATGTTTGAGATGATTCCTTCAAATTGCTTGGCACTTTGTGTTACTGAATAATTGTTGATGCTATATTCTGAAGGATCCAGTTCATTAAAATGCTATTGGGTATTTTATGTCATTATATAGATGCATTTTATGTTATTTTGATAGATCTGGTTTCATTTTTTGATCTTGCTCAATGATCATATTGTAATGGTTCAGTTTATTAAACTGGGTAGAGAATAGAGATAGGTTCTTTTTCTGAATTGATTTCTTTTTTTTCATCTCGATTTATTTTAAAAAGATTGCAATTTAGATTTTATTAATGTGCATTTTCAAAAAAAAGCCCATGGGTTAGGTTGGCCCGGCCCAATCCGGGCCACGGGCCGCGTATTTTAAGCCCACAAAAACCTGGGCCATTTTGGATGAGTTAATTGAGTAACCCAAGGTGATAGAATTAATTAAAGCAAGTCTAATTGGATTATATTATAAGTCCAATTAATGTATTAATCTAAGTCAAATAAATTTACCTAGTAGTTCATGTAATTAAATAAACCTTGATCTATGTAATAATTAAACAAGTCCAATGCTTGTTTTAATTAAATGTAACATAGGGTATTTAATGTTAGCCCAATGTAATAAATAAATTGAGCCCAAGCAAATTAAATGAATGAGCCCAACTTATTTAATTCCTAAGTCCAAAGTAGAGCCTAATAGGAAGTCAAAATGTTGGTTAACATTTATATATATATAAGTGTATATATATATATATATATATGTATGTATATTTAAGCTATAAAAATAAAGCAAAAATGTGGAATTTAATCCCATTTTGCTGAGATTGAAGGGCCCCCCCACATGGGGTGGCTTGATATTGCATGTTGCTTCAAACTCACACTAAATCAAAGTTGGCCAACAACCCTTGTCACTCTCAATGTCTTTCAACTTGTCCATCCATGCTATAGTAAACTAGATTAATCTCTAAATTCACCAATATTGGTTAATTAGAGGAGTTAATGATGTGTTAGTAGAGTGCTATAGATAGAATACTTCACACACTTGTAGAGGTTGTTAGTTCTTTTGCAAGTATTCTATAGAGAAAAGAAAGAGAGCTATTTGAGAGAAATGTAAGCAAACTCTTGTGAGTTGAAGATCCACCAAGGAAAAGTACTAGAGAATAGTCAAGGAGGAGTCCTTATCAAGTTCTTATCATGAGGAATAAGGGCATCCATGTTCAAGAGGTTAAAAAGTGTTCTAACCCTTCCTTAGTGCATTTTTATAGTCTATATAAATTTTAAACGATTAAAATATATTTTTAACCGATCAAAAGTTATTTTGATACTCTAGAAGTCTAAATCTATGATATATAGGTAGATTCATGGTTTGATAGGTTTAAATCATGTATTGGTATGCGTCGTATGCAAATAAATGGAAGAAAACTCTATATTGTGATTTATCGGTAAAACCTAGACGGTTGGATCTTAAATTTATTGTCAAGATGTTTTCAAAAATATGATTGAATCATAAAATATTGTAAAACAAGAAGTTAGGAAGACAACAACACTAAGTTGGTGTCATTTGGATGTGTAGACTTTATTTTATTTAAGTTTGAACCCATTGAACCAAGGATTTGTGAAGTTAGTTTTCACTTTGTCATTGTGAGTAGTTTTGAGTCAAGTTCCGTTTGGAATTTGGATTTGTGATCTAAAGAGAAATTGTAGAGGGGGAAAGTCTGATGAGAATGGACTCAAGAATCACCCCAAAATATTTTAAAATGAAGAAGTTATGGCTGTCGGAGCGTCAAAGGGTCGAGAAGTCAAAAAGTTGACTTTCGGAGGAGTTGGCCGAGCGCCTACCAAGCGATTAGGCGCTTGAACCGACTTTCTCTGGGGCCAGATTCGGTCCGGGTCGGGTCGGTCCAGATCGAGTTTTTTTTATGGAAATTTAAGTAGAAATACATATAAAATGAATGTGTTTGAATACTAAACCAATAAATGTAGAGTTTATTAGTGACTTAATGATATCTAAATATATAAAATAAAGACTAAAGTTAACACAATTAAAAAGTTAACTATTGATAATGTTTGAAGAATATTAAAATATTATTAAATGATGAATAATATTAGTATAAGATTAAAAGGTTATTAAATGAGTAATAACATTTGTATATGATGAAAATGTTATTAAATAATTAATGACGTTAATAGATGATTAAAATATTATTAAATAGTTAATAATATGAATAAGTGATTAAAATATTATTAAATGGTTAATAATATTAATGAAAGATTAAAATATTATTAAATGGTTAATAATATTAATAAGTGATTAAAATATTATTAAATGGTTAATAATATTAATAAGAGATTAAAATATTATTAAATGGTTAATAATCTTAATGAGTGATTAAAATATTATTAAATGGTTAATAATATTAATAAGTGATTAAAATATTATTAAATGAGCAATAATATTAATAAGTGATTAAAATATTATTAAATGGTTAATAATATTAATGAGAGATTAAAATATTATTAAATGGTTAATAATATTAATAAGTGATTAAAATATTATTAAATAGTTAATAATATTAATAAGTGATTAAAATATTATTAAATGATTAATAATATTTGAATGTAGTTGTATATTATCAAAGATAGATAATATTTTGATATATTTGGTACATTATTAAATGTCCAAATCATTAAGTTATGTAAAAAAAGAAAGTTTAATTGAATTAAACCAATGTAGATAGTCCATTTGTGACTAATTTAGACAACTTATTAAAAGTAAGTCGTACGAAGAACATATAGTGAACGCGTAAGTTGGTTAAGCGTACCCGATATGTCCAAACTGTATTTGGGCTAGGGTTTTTGTCCGGAATTTAAGGGTTCGTTTATCAGACAACTAAAGAGTTAATAATTTGAAGTTAATGTATTAAGTTAAGACTAATTAATAGTCATTGTAACTAATGATTATGTCAATTCTATATATAAATTGTAGGTTGAACAAAAGACGCAAATAAGCGTAGATGGTAGAAGCGACCAGGCAAGTTTTTCAGAACTTGCTCATATGTGCCTTAACATGCTATGATGTGATATTAAATTGTTAATAGAAAGATATTGATGATAATTGTGATATGCATGAGGTATGATTACATGTAGATTATGTATAAATATGAAGCATGAATTGCTAGATGTTATATGTGATGCATGAGCAGTATGACATAAACTGAAATGCATGAAAAACATGATGTAAGTATAAATTGCAGAGTATATGTGAAGCATGTAATGTGTTATGCGTAACTGTTAAACTTACTGAGCCGTCGTGCTCACTCTTGCTTAAACTGATATTTACATATAGTGTAAGTATTTGAAGTCTTGATAAGGATCAAGAAACAGAAATGAATATTACATTTACTGAAGGTCTAGCACGACCATTGTAGATATCAGTCCGAATTGGACAGGTAAAATGATTGTGCAGTATAAGAATTGGTTGGTATGTAATATGAGTGTTAAATACTCAAATTGATTGTAATAGAATGTCGTATCATATATGATATTGAGACAAACTAGGAATGTATAAAGATTGCGATTCTGGAATAGAAAGAGATGTTGTAAAATTATAAATAAATGATTATTTATCAATTATAATATTGTTGTAATGCATGAGCAATAAGGAAAAGGTAGTACTAGTGTTGAACCGGATCCGAGGTTAAAGTAACTCGGATTTGGGGTCGTCACAAGTTGGTATCAGAGCTGATAGGTTAAAAACCTTAGGTAAGAGTACCTTAGGCTATAACCGTAGTAGAAGATAAGTAAAATGATAAAGGAATAAACTCAGGAAGAGTTTAAGTAATAAAAGATGAATTTGGAAAATTCATATATAGAAGATTATCCAATGATGTATTTGAGAAGATATAAGAGAAATGAAAAGGGTCATGTTGTACCTAATTTGAAGAAATGATAGAAGATATCTTATAATAAGATTTTGAGAAGCATAAAGAAAATGCTTATAAGGTCATGAAATGATCTAAGGAGATGAACTCGTAATGAGGCAGATGTGCTAAAATATGAATGGAGAGAATTCGTATTCAGTTAAGAAAAATTAGTGGTTTGTGGGTTTTTAATTGATGACTCATATTAATGGCTGAGTTGTACAATTCCTTGTATAGGCGGGGAATTTGTGCTTGGTTTTAGAACCGTTTAGCTTCCTATATTAATATAGTGGTTGAGTTGAACGAACTCTTGTATGGGCGGGGGCTGTGATATGTCAACGAACCAATTTGGGAGATGCTGCTGCAAAACTTGCACGATCAGTGTGTATCGAAGAAGAAAGATGTGCACTGATGACATGTGTTTCCTTACAGTGTTGAACAGTTGGGAAACTGATATATTTGTTCTTGGTTTAATGACCGCTTAACTTCCTATATTGATTAGTGGCCGAGTTGACCAATTTCTTGTATGGGCAGGAGATTGTGTTTGGTTTGACAACCACTTAGCTTCCTATAGTGATAATCGATTTAAACCTAGTGTCACGCTATTCGTTATATGTATGTTAAGAAGGTGATTCTTTTCTCATATGTATAACGGATATGTAGAGGATGTTAAGATAAGATCGTGTTCTGAGAATCGACACGTATGGTAAGTTCGTGACTCATAGTCATGTGGTGGAGTCCCTCAGCGAATGAGCGACTTTGGCCTGACTAGGACAAGCTCCTCAAACCATATGATTGTGATAAGTTCCTGAGCCCAAATACGTGGTAAGTTTGATGAACAGTGAGTATGGATAGAGTTAAATAGTCAGGTTAAGGCTATACTAGATATAGTTATTAAGCTGAAAAATAATGTGGAGGAAAAATTTGAGGTGTTTTGAAGTTTAGGAAATTCCAAATCTTCTAGCTATGCTAGATTTTGAAATTCTTAAAATCGTGCTAAATTCGCACTTTTGTGCTTTTGAAAATACAAATGTATTTTAGAGATCATTAATGCACTTAGTGCAAAGATGATAAACGATAGAGTCATCAATGCAGAGTAACCTAGTGTTGGATGTATTTTTAAGCCCACTATAGTATGATGTAATATGCCAAAGTCAAAATGATTTTTTTTAGTGTTTTGAAACGTTTAAAGAAGAGTCTATGCTAATTGTTTCGGCTAGATAAATTGATTTGAAAATATCAAAATGTATTTATAAAATTATCACACGCCATTAAAGCCATGGTGCAGAGGTGAAAAAGACAGAATCCTCAACGCACTGTTGCAAAGGTGCGGTATCATGAAGTCCTATAAATGAATTTTAGTTACTTTAACTAATCTGAAATGATTTTTGAATCGTAATATACGAACAATTCAATGATGTGAGTCTATGTCATTTATTTTGACTGGACACTTTTTGGTACGAAATGACTCAAGTTTTATTTTCCAATCCAACTTATGTTGGAGCGGAATTTTGTAGTAAGTCTGAGGTGAACAACCCCATAATGGGGGATATGTCAGAACCATGATTAAAAAACCTGCGAGGGGGCGCCCAAAAGTGGTGGCATGCTGATATAACAAAATATGGGCTGGTAAATCCAAAGAGTTCAACCCTGAGTGAAGTCGTTATGCACAACGCAGAAGTACGATAGGCTGATCACCTAGAGTACCAGATATTACAATTGTAGTGATTGTTGATATTTAAAACAAAATGGCAGTTTTCTGTCTACCGGGTATTGTAAATACTCAAAACATATGTTCATAGTCTTTATGACTCCTCAGAATAGTATGAAAGTTTTAATGAATATTTTGATTTTTAATTTATTCTTTTGTAAGATATTAATTTTCAATTTATTCTTCTGCAAGATATTTCATTGTTCTGGAATTGTAAGATAGAAGTATGAACTTCCTAGCAAAGGGTGGTCATAGAATTTGATGAGTAAAGAGTTATACTCAGAGATCAAAATTGGTAGAAATGTGTATAAGATAATTTCGGGGACGAAATTCTTATAAGAAGGGGTGAAAGTAATATCCCAGATATTTTCAAAATTTTAAATAATATCTTAATTGATTTTATTAAAGGTTAAGGTTTAAAACTTATAATTTGAGAAGTAAGATGTGTAGAAAATGGGTGAACATTTTTTTTAACATAATTTATTTGTTAGAAATTAAATGTGGGAATATTGTAATGATGCATGTAGAGAATTTATTAAGGAAATAAATTCAATTGAGAAGTGAAGGTGGTTATATTGATATACATATATACCTAAAGTGTGCTTAATAGCCAAATAAGAAGATGAGTAAATTAATACTTAATAAAACTAATAAATTAATTAGTTTAAATATGAAGTAAGAAGGAAAGTCATGAAATATAATTAATTAGGTTAATTATATTAGTCATGAGTTGGAGTTATGGAAAAGCTAGAACGATTGCCTAAGGTGGCAATAATAAGAAGTTAATTAATTAAGTAATTAACTTAATTATTAAGTTGTTATATAGAGTCCATTAATGGATTTAAAACAAGCCCAATATGGGAATACTTGCATGAACGTGGGTAATTAAATAATAAGCCCAAATGTTATGTTAATTAATAGTCCAAGAGGTAATTAATATAAGTCCAATTCAATTATGTTGGCAAATATTGTGATAGTCCAATTAAATTAATTATCAAGCCCAAGTTATAAATGATATGTGAGTTGTGTTGGGTAGCCCAAGTAATTAAATAAGAGAGCCCAATACAAAGTAAACTATGTAGCCCAAACACTTAAAAGTCCAATATTGGTCAAAGTGTTGGGAGATATTGTTGAGTGTAGAGAATTAACTAATGTAGGGTTAATTGAATAACCCTAGTTGGTAGGCAAGATAGAGAATTAACCAAATATTGGTTAATTGTTAGAGGAAGGAAGGTAGTGATGAGAATTAAGTATGAATGAGTTAATTGAGTAACCCGAGGTGGTAGAATTAATTAAAGCAAGTCTAATTGGATTATATTATAAGTCCAATTAATGTATTAATCTAAGTCAAATAAATTTACCTAGTAGTTCATGTAATTAAATAAACCTTGATCAATGTAATAATTAAACAAGTCCAATGCTTATTTTAATTAAATGTAACATAGGGTATTTAATGTTAGCCCAATGTAATAAATAAATTGAGCCCAAACAAATTAAATGAATGAGCCCAACTTATTTAATTCCTAAGTCCAAAGTGCAGCCCAATACGAAGTCAAAATGTTGGTCAACATTTATATATATAAGTATATATATATATATATAAATGTATATATGTATATGTAAGCTATAAAAATAAAGCAAAAATGGAGAATTTAATGTAAGACCCCGAATTTTATAAAATACAAAATTTAATTTTTCTTCATATATTTTTTTTTCCTGAAACAGTAAATGATTAAATTGATAAAGTTAAAAGTTAAGGATGTTATGTATAAATTATATTATGTCGGACAATATTCGTTTGGTCGCAAAGAATAATTGTCGGATATAGAAAATGACATAAATAATTTTTAAATGGTCAATGGTACTATCACTTTTAATTGTTAAAATATCCGGTGGTAAAAGAATAGTAATATACGGTATTACAAGTAACATACGGTATTGCATAGTAGCACACGGTATTGCACAGTAGCACACGGCATTGCACAGTGTTTCGTATTATTAAACTGATAAAGTGGTTATCGTACAATAGTTGACTTTATTGTCACTTGCACAATAATTCATATTATTAAACTGATAATTGTCACAGTAGCATATGCACAGTAATTCACATTATTGAATCAATAATTGTCATGACACAGTAACGTATTCTTTCTTTTACATACTTTCTGCATTATTATTATCTCTATTATGGTGTTATTTAAACAGTTGTATTTCATTAATTAATTGACTTGATATCTAACTCAGAGAGCCAACTACACTGTACTTATTGTAAGACCCCGAATTTTATGAAATATAAATTTAATTTTTCTTCATATATATATATTTTTTTTTTGAAACAGTACGTGGTTAAATCGATAAAGTTAAAAGTTAAGGATGTTATGTGCAAATTTTATTTTTTCAACAGGAAATGAAAACATAACAGGGTCTAGCCGGGGAATGGAGTGAGGGTCCGAGGAATAGTTATCATAGTCTTCATGTTTTGTAAAATAGTGTGGCAATAATAGTGAAGACTTAGTTGTGTATTATTATACACTGTATTGTTGTACGTTGTGCTTTGTTGTAATAATTTTGTTGTAGTCTTTTGACGACTCAAGTTTGGGCTGTGTGGGCCCAGATTTAGGGGCGTCACAGTTGGCATCAGAGCTTAGGGATATGGTCTTTAATGGAGATCTGGGGTAGAACTAGGAGGGGAGAGACGAATAGAATCAGTCACTAGTGTGTCCTACCTAAAATAGATTTTATTATCTAATGAGGTGATTTGAATATAGAGACATGAAGTGATGAGTCAGTTTATTTGAACTAACAATTATTTTGTGACCACAGTTTAGTATGACATCTGAAAATCAGGAGGATAACTATGAAATGCCCGGTACGTCAATTTCGGGGACGAAATTTCATAAGAAGGGGAGGTTGTAAGACCCCGAATTTTATGAAATATAAATTTAATTTTTCTTCATATATATATATATTTTTTTGAAACAGTAAGTGGTTAAATCGATAAAGTTAAAAGTTAAGGATGTTATGTGCAAATTTTATTTTGTCGGACAATATTCGTTTTGTCGGGGAATATTCGGGCCGTACGACGGCGCCGACATAACTAATTATTGGTAGACCCCACAACGGAATATTTGTCGGATATAGAAAACGACAGAAGTAACCTTTTTAAATAAAAATAATCAACGGTGTTAACTGTTAAAATACCGGTGATAAAAAAAATAGTAACATACGGTATTGCACAGTAGCACACGGCATTGCACAGTGTTTCGTATTATTAAACTGATAAAGTCGTTATCGTACAATATTTGACTTTATTGTCACATGCACAATAATTCATATTATTAAACTGATAATTGTCACAGTAACATATGCACAGTAATTCACATTATTGAATCAATAATTGTCATTACACAGTAACGTATGCTTTATTTTACATTATTGTTATCTCTATTATGATGTTATTTAAACAGTTGTATTTCATTAATTTATTGACTTGATATCTAAGAGCTAACTATACTGTATTTATAACAATTAGTCATAATAATTGAATTGATAAAAGTTATTTGTTTATAATATAAAGTTAGGTGATTATTAGGTGATATGAAATGAATGGTGTAGATTAAAGTGTGAATTATTGTTGAATAATTGAATTGATTTGTTTATAATATAAAGTTAGGTGATTATTAGGTGATATGAAATGAATGGTGTAGATTAAAGTGTGAATTATTGTTGAATAATTGAATTGATTTGTTTATAATATAAAGTTAGGTGATATGAAATGAATGGTGTAGATTAAAGATAATATAAAATTTGAAATGGATGGTGTAGATTAAAAGATGATCTTTAAATGAATGGTTTAGATTAAATGAATGATAAGATTTTTGGCTATAAATAGAAGCCTTAACTTAAGGATTTTTCATAAACTTCCTTACTTGTTCTTTCTTTCTCTCTCTAAATACTTTTTGTGTAAGTTCTCTCTAAGTGTTCTTAAGTCATTCCTAGTTTTGAAATCTTTTGCATTCTTCTTTGAATTCCCGAGTGGAATTTTCTTATGTACAGTAACTCTTTCGAAAAATCGTAGTAAATTCATTATTTGTCAGAATTTAATGAATTAAAAGCATGTCTCTTCATTTTTTCTTCCTCTACAACTTTAAAGAAGGAAGAAAAGTCATCTGAAATCATCTTCACGCCTTAAAATACTAAAAACCGTAACCTATTCTGATTTTCGTCACTATTTTCAGTCTTAGTTTTGAAAATTCATAACTCATTCATATTAACTCCGAATTGAGTGATTCTTGAGTCTATGCCGCCTATCTTTTCGAGAGTAACATTATTTTAAAAACATAAAGAGATTTTAAAAACTCTAGAAGACTCAAAAGTCAGATTCTTTACTGCTACATAGACAAACAAGGAAGGATTTGTTCGGCTAATAAACTTGTTTCATAATATCAAGGTAAGGAATGTCATTTTCTTTCATACTCTTAAAATTACTACTCGTAAGGGATACCATCTTTTTCATCTTCCATTATTCAAACGTACTATGGTAAGGGATTATCATTATTTGATTCTCGATAATAATATTGTTTCTTCCTTACTCATAAGACGTGCCTTTTATTTCCATGTATTAAATTGTGGGAATAACCTTACGGAGCGGATTACCGCCTGTTGGTGAATAACCTTTCGTATTCATTCATTATTAATCTCTGAGAATAACCTTACGGAGCGGATTGCCGCCTGTTTGGTGAATAACTCTTTGTACTCAAATTCTATTAAATTGTGGGAATAACCTTACGGAGCGGATTGCCGCCTGTTGGTGAATAACCCTTTGTATTAATTTCCTTCACCTTTTGTTAATCAAACCTGCTACGGTAAGGGATATTATTTTCTTTCATACTCCTAAATCAAAATTTATTATGGAACTATTGCTTCTATAATTCCTGAAAATATTATATGTTCCATAATAGTTGAACTTCATTATTTCAACTGAACCTTCCTATTTACGTGAACCTTTCTATTGAATTGTAACCGTTATTCTGAACTGTGGATTTTGAATATTATTTTTAAATTTCACTTCACATCATGTTGACAATTTGGACATTATTTGAATCTGTACAAAGTAAACTTCTGATACTTATCGTTTATCCTGTTTCTTCTGTTCATCATTTATATCATTCTAATCATCCAAAATCAAGTTGTTGTGAATATCTGTGGCCGGGGGCACAGATGCGATATAATTGTTGAACAGATGATAGGTTAAAGACGATATAATAGGTTAAAGGCGATACATCTGTTCGGTGTCTTTTATGGCACGTGGTGAATGTTCTATTTGGCCCGTAGTGCAAAGATGAACTGTTGATTGGTATGATTATGACCAAAGGCTGAATCTGGTATAATCATGACCGTTGGTGCTATATTGAATATCTTTGGCCCGTAGTGCAAAGATGAACTGTTGATGTGCATGATTATGACCAGGAACTGTGAATTTATATTATCATGACTAATGGTATTTCAGATGATAAAAGTTGATGATGTTTTTACGAAAAAGAGAAGCGAGTGGACATTATAGTCTGCATTATTCTTCTAATAGATTGCTCATTCCGCTGCTATTATTGATCTAAACATTGTTTAAGAATTTAACTGCAGTTTTTGATATAAACCTTGTAGTCTATTGTATTCTATCAAGAACTCGACTGTTGAAGGCTAATGATAATTTATTTGTCATTATCTTAGTCATGATATTTCTTACTGGGCTATTTGAGCTCACTCTTTCTTTTGTTCCATTGTTTTTCAACAGGAAATGAAAACATAACAGGGTCTAGCCGGGGAATGGAGTGAGGGTCCGAGGAATAGTTATCATAGTCTTCATGTTTTGTAAAATAGTGTGGCAATAATAGTGAAGACTTAGTTGTGTATTATTATACACTGTATTGTTGTACGTTGTGCTTTGTTGTAATAATTTTGTTGTAGTCTTTTGACGACTCAAGTTTGGGCTGTGTGGGCCCAGATTTGGGGGCGTCACACTTATAACAATTAGTCATAATAATGAATAAGTGTGAATTATTGTTGAATAATTGAATTGATAAAGTTATTTGTTTATAATATAAAGTTAGGTGATATAAAATGAATGGTATAGATTAAAGATAATATAGAATTTAAAATGAATGATGTAGATTAAAAGATGATCTTTAAATAAATGGTTTAGATTAAGAAAATCTTAAAAGATGAAATGAATGGTATAGATTAAAGATAATATAGAATTTGAAATGGATGGTGTAGATTAAAAGATGATCTTTAAATGAATGGTTTAGATTAAAGAAATCTTAAAAGATGAAATGAATGGTATGGATTAAACATTATCTTGAAATGAACGGTTTGGATTAAATTAGGAAATTTTGGTTATGATAAGATTTTTGGCTATAAATAGAGGCCTTAACTTAAGGATTTTTCATAAATTTCCTTACTTGTTTTTTCTTTCACTCTCTAAATACTTCTTGTGTAAGTTCTCTCTAAGTGTGCTTAAGTCATTTTAAGTATTTGTGAAGATTCATAAGTGTACGAGTACTGTTCAAGTTAATCAACCTCATTTAAATCAATATCCAGTCACGTGTTAATGTAAGGAATATCATCTTCTTTTATATTCTATTATTTAAACTTACTACGGTAAGAGATTATCATTATTTGATTCCCGAAAATAATATCGTTTCTTTCTTACTCATAAGATGTGCCATTTATTTCCATGTATTAATTTGTGGGAATAACCTTACGGCGCGGATTACCGCCTGTTGGTGAATAACCTTTCGTATTCATTCCTTATTAATCTTTGAGAATAACCTTACTGCGCGGATTACCGCCTGTTTGGTGAATAACTATTCAAATTCAATTTTTATTAAATTGTGGGAATAACCTTACGGCGCGGATTACCGCCTGTTGGTGAATAACCTTTCGTATTCATTCCTTATTAATCTCTGAGAATAACCTGACTACGCGGATTACCGCATGTTTGGTGAATTACTCTTTGTGTTCATTTCTTATTTGTCTCTTGTGGAAATAATTTGTTTACACAAATTATCACATGACACTTTTATTCCATATTCGTTTGTAATATCATTTCTTTCATAATCGTAAGTGATATTATTTTCCTTTATACTCATAAGGGATACCATCTTTTTCATCTTCCATTATTCAAACTTACTATGGTAAGGGATATTAATTTCCTTCACCTTTTGTTAATCAAACCTGCTACGGTAAGGAATATTATTTTCTTTCATACACCTAAATCGAAACTTATTATGGAACTATTGCTTCTATAATTCCTGAAAATATTATATGTTCCATAATAGTTGCACTTCATCATTTCAATTGAATCATCCTATTTACGTGAACATTTCTATTGAACCGTAACCATTATTCTGAACTGTGGATCGTGAATATCATTTTTGAATTTCACTCCACATCATGTTGACAATTTGAACATTATTTGAATCTGCACAAAGTAAACTTCTGATACTTATTGTTTATCCTGTTTCTTCTGTTCTTCATTTATATCATTATAATCATCCAAAATCATTTATATCATTATAATAATCCAAAATCAAGTTGTTGTGAATATTTGTGGCCGGGGGCACAGATGCGATATAATTGTTGAACAAATGATAGGTTAAAGGCGATATAATAGGTTAAAGGCGATACATCTATTCGATGTCTTTTATGAACTGTTGTTTGGTATGATTATGACCAAAGGCTGAATCTGGTATAATCATGACCGTTGTTGTTATATTGAATGTCTTTGGCCCGTAGTGCAAAGAGGAGCTGTTGATCTGCATGATTATGATCAGGAACTGTGAATTTCTATTATCTTGACTAATGGTATTTCAGATGATAAAAGTTGATGATGTTTTTCCTAAAAAGAGAACCGAATGGACATTATAGTCTGCATTATTCTTCTAATAGATTGCTCATTCCGCTGCTATTATTGATCTGAACATTGTTCAAGAATTTAACTGTAGTTTTTGATATAAACCTTGTAGTCTATTGTATTCTATGAAGAATTCAACTGTTGAAGGCTAATGATAATTTATTCGTCATTATCTTAGTCATGATATTCTTTACTGGGCTATTTGAGCTCACCCTTTCTTTTGTTCCATTATTTTTCAACAGGAGATGGGAACGTAGCTGGGTCTAGCCGGGGAATAGAGTGAGAGTCCGAGGGATAGCTATTGTAGTCTTCACGCATTGTAAAATATTGTGATAATAATAGTGAAGACTTAGTTGTGTATTATTATACACTGTATTGTTGAACGTTGTTCTACCTTGTAATAATTTTGTTGCAGTCTTTTGACAACTCAAGTTTGGGCTGTGTGGGCTCAGATCTGGGGGTGTCACAGTTGACATCATAGCTTAGGGATATGGTCTTTAATGGAGATTTCAGGTTAGAACTAGGAGGGGAGAGACGAATAGAATCAGTCACTAGTGTGTCCTACCTAAATTAGATTTTGTTATATAAACGAATCGATTTGAATGTAGGAACAAGAAGTGATGAGTCAGTTTGTTTAAACTAAGAATTATTTTGTGACCACAGTTAAGTATGACATCTGAAAATCAGGAAGTTAACTATGGAGTACCTGAAGCCAATGTAGCTGAGAATCAAGAGGCCACAAACAATGCTCCTACAAACTCAGAATTGAATCTTTTGCCTAAGGCAAAATTTATTCGTGTTCTATCCAGGAAGGATGAAGGTGAAAGCTCTACTACAGTCGTTTCAGATCCGTTCTTAGAAGCAATTAAAGGATGTAATGAACTTACGAAAATTATTGCCTTTAATCTGCTCACTAATTGGAAGAGTCATATTACTTGGTTATGCTCTATAACAAAGGATCAGAATATATGGACTTTTCATATCAGTCTTTGGGATTTATGGTGTTCCAGCTATGATTTTCAAGATTATTTAAAAATGATGTTTCTATACTTTTGGGCATTACAATTTAGAGGAATTCAGGTTAAGTTAGTCGCTATCGTGGAAACTGCAGTCTATCAAAAATACTATTCTTAGAGAAATCATTGGTACGTTACTACTGATGAAGTTGAGGAATCCGAGAAACAGTTCGTTAGAGCATTATTTAGTGGTATTCCCATGGTTGAAATACGTGAAGATCCGAATGAAGTACTCGGGATTCGATTTAACGATAACAGTCAAGAACCGAATGAAGTGATAACCGGTAAGCTATTTATAAATTCTTGTAAAGTTTATGTCATGTTAGATACTTGCTCTACCCATTCTTTTATCTCACATACGTGTGCTCAACGTTTAAATTTGACTTCTAAAAACTTAGACTTTGACTTATCAGTTGAAACTCCATTGGGAGAAATAACTATCACATCAACTGTCTATAAATCTTGCCTAGTTCAAATCAACAACCTCACATTACTTGTTGACCTTATTTCTTTGGAGATGCATGAATTTGATGTGATTTTAGAAATTGATTGGTTGACTACCCATCATGCTAAAATTGATTTTTTTCATAAGATTATTAGTTTTCATATTCCTAATCAACCTGTCATGCAAATTCAAGCAACTAAACCATTGAAATTTATAACTGTTATTTCTAGCCATTAAGCCACTCGTTTATTGAAAAACGGATTTCAAGCATTTTTAGCTCATGTCACTGATTTGAACAAAAATACGTCAAACTTGAATGATATTCTCCTTGTTAATGAGTTTCCTGACGTTTTTCCTGAGGAACTTCCTGACTTACCCCCAAACCGTGAAATTGAATTTTGTATTGATCTTGAACCCGGTACCAAGCCCATTTTCAAAGCTCCATACCGAATGGCTCCCATTGACTTCAAGAGTTAAAAGTCCAACTACATGAATTGTTGGATATCGGTTTCATTCGCCCGAGTGCATCACCTTGGGGTGCTCTTATTCTATTTGTGAAGAAGAAAGACGGGAGTATGAGATTGTGCATTGACTACCGATAATTGAACCATGTCACCATAAAAAAAGGTACCCGTTACTTCGGATCGATGACATGTTTGATCAATTACAAGGTGCTCAAAATTTTCAAAGATTGATCTCCGTTCTGGATATCATCAGTTAAAGGTTAAAGCTGAGGACATTCCAAATACTAATTTCAGAACTCGTTATGGGCATTATGAGTTCTTAGTCATGCCTTTTGGACTAACTAATGCTCCTACAGCTTTCATGGACATGATGAACCGGATATTCAAGGAACATTTGGATCATTTTGTAGTTATCTTTATTAATGACATTCTCATATACTCCAAGAGTCTTGAGGATCATGAACAACACCTGAGGTTAATACTCCAAAAGCTATGTGAGAACAAGTTGTATGCTAAGCTGAAGAAGGGTGAGTTTTGGCTTGAGGAAGTCACATTCCTTGGGCATGTGATTTCCAGTAAAGGAATATCAGTTGATCCTATAAAGATCGAAGCAATATTAAATTGGGAGCAACCTCGGTTAGTAACTGAAGTCCGAAGTTTTCTGGGCTTAGCTGGTTATTATCGGAGATTCGTAGAAGGATTTTCTCGAATCGCCACTCCATTAACTCAGCTGACTCGAAAAAGTACAAAATTCGTATGGAACGAGGAATGCGAGAAAAGTTTTCAAGAACTCAAGAAGAGACTTATTTCAGCTCCTGTTCTGACCATACCATCAGGATCAGGAGAATTTGTTATCTACAGCGATGCTTCATGCAAAGGTCTATGATGTGTCCTTATGCAACATGGAAAGGTTATAGCATATGCCTCTCGACAACTCAAAGATTATGAGAAAAATTATCCTACTCATGATCTAGAGTTGCCAACAGTCGTTTTCGCGTTGAAGATCTGGAGACACTACTTGTACGGAGAAAAAGTGGATATCTATACGGATCATAAAAGTCTCAAGTATTTCTTCACCCAGAAGGAACTCAACATGCGACAACGACGTTGGCTTGAGCTGTTGAAGGATTATGACCACACAATCCAGTATCACCCGGGAAAAGCGAACGTTGTAGCTGACGCTTTGAGCAGAAAATCTTATGCGAGTACAAGTGCACTGCTGACAACACAAAAATGTATTTTGTATGACTTGCAAAAGATGGGGATAGAGCTAAAAACACAAATGACCCACTTGAAGATTGTGCACGTACGAGAAGAACCAGCTTTAATCGATAAAATTAAAGCTGCTCAAGCTACTGATCCGGAGCTGATGAATATGATGAACAAAGTACAAGAAGGTGCTATTCCTGAGGCAAGAATTGACGAGAAAAGAATACTTCAAGTTAACACTCGACTCTGTGTTCCTAACGATCCTGAATTGAAACGTAAAATAATGATGGAGGCACACAACACGCCGTTTGCAATCCACCCAGGAGGTACCAAGATGTATCGAGATATTCGACATACATTTTGGTAGAACAATATGAAAAGGGAGATTGCAGAGTTTATCTCAAGGTGCCTAACTTGTCAACGTGTCAAGGCAGAGCATCAAGTACCTAAGGGTCCATTACAACCACTTGAGGTTCTCGAATGGAAGTGGGAACACATCAATATAGATTTCGTGACGGGTCTTCCCAAGGTTTCTCAAGGCTTAGATGCAATTTGGGTCATCGTAGATAGATTGACCAAATTCACTCATTTCTTGCCTATACGAGAAAACTTTTCACTTGAATATCTTGCCGGTAAGTACATAAATAAGATTGTGAGATTGCATGGCATGCCAGTTTTTATAGTTTCTGATCGAGATCCAAGATTCACTTCACGCTTTAGTCTACAAAAAGCTATGGGCACTGAACTACGTTTTAGTTCTGCATACCATCCTCAAACAGACGGACAATCGGAAAGGACGATCCAGACCCTCGAAGATCTTTTGAGACTTTATGTACTAGACTTTAAAGGAAGTTGGGTTAAGTACTTGCCATTGGTGGAATTTTCTTACAACAACAGTTACCAAGCAAGCATAGGCATGGCTCCATTCGAGGCTTGACAACAGAAAATATCCAAATGATCCGATAACGAATACAGACCGCACAAGAACGACAAAAGAGTTATGCTGATCTTCATCAGAGAGACGAAAGTTTCAACGTCGGAGATAAGATATTCTTACGTGTTTTCCATGGAAAGGGGTTACGAGATTCGGAAAGAGAGAAAAGTTCAACCCTCGATTTATTGGCCCATTTAAAATCCTTGATCGAATAGGAACCGTAGCCTACAGACTAGCCCTACCACCAAGTACGTTTTTCACATATCTATGTTACGTAAATATGTGAAGGACCCAAACCAAATCATTGAGTTAGAACCAGACGTTATAGCAGAGGATTTAACGTACGAGAAGGTACCTGTTAAGATCCTAGATAAGAATGAGCAGATCCTAAGTTCAAAGGTTATACCTCAAGTCAAGGTTTTATGGAGGAACCAAGATACTGAGAAAATGACCTGGGAGCTAGAATCTGAGATGAAATCTAGGTATCCTTATCTCTTCGATATGCCAGGTACGTCAATTTCGAGGAAGAAATTTCATAAGGAGGGGAGGTTGTAAGACCCCGAATTTTATGAAATACAAAATTTAATTTTTTTTTATATATATATATATTTTCTAAAACAGTAAGTGGTTAAATTGATAAAGTTAAAAGTTAAGGATGTTATGTGTAAATTATATTATGTCGGACAATATTCGTTTGGTCGGGGAATATTCGTACGACGGCGCCGTACGAACTAATCATTGGTGGACCCCACAAAGAATAATTGTCGGATATAGAAAATGACATAAATAATTTTTAAATGGTCAATGGTACTATCACTTTTAATTGTTAAAATATCTGGTGGTAAAAGAATAGTAATATACGGCATTACAAGTAACATACGGTATTGCATAGTAGCACACGATATTGCACAGTAGCACACGACATTGCACAGTGTTTCGTATTATTAAACTGATAAAGTGGTTATCGTACAATATTTGACTTTATTGTCACATGCGCAATAATACATATTATTAAACTGATAATTGTCACAGTAGCATATGCACAGTAATTCACATTATTGAATCAATAATTATCATAACACAGTAACATATTCTTTCTTTTACATACTTTCTGCATTATTGTTATCTCTATTATGGTGTTATTTAAACAGTTGTATTTCATTAATTAATTGACTTGATATCTAACTCAGAGAGCCAACTACACTGTACTTATAACAATTAGTCATAATAATGAATAAGTGTGAATTATTGTTGAATAATTGAATTGATAAAGTTATTTGTTTATAATATAAAGTTAGGTGATATAAAATGAATGGTATAGATTAAAGATAATATAGAATTTAAAATGGATGATGTAGATTAAAAGATGATCTTTAAATAAATGGTTTAGATTAAGAAAATCTTAAAAGATGAAATGAATGGTATAGATTAAAGATAATATAGAATTTGAAATGGATGGTGTAGATTAAAAGATGATCTTTAAATGAATTGTTTAGATTAAAGAAATCTTAAAAGATGAAATAAATGGTATGGATTAAACATTATCTTGAAATGAACGGTTTGGATTAAATTAGGAAATTTTGGTTATGATAAGATTTTTGGCTATAAATAGAGGCCTTAACTTAAGGATTTTTCATAAATTTCCTTACTTGTTTTTTTTTTTCACTCTCTAAATACTTCTTGTGTAAGTTCTCTCTAAGTGTGCTTAAGTCATTTTAAGTATTTGTGAAGATTCATAAGTGTACGAGTACTGTTCAAGTTAATCAACCTCATTTAAATCAATATCCAGTCACGTGTTAAGGTAAGGAATATCATCTTCTTTTATATTCTATTATTTAAACTTACTACGGTAAGAGATTATCATTATTTGATTCCCGAAAATAATATCGTTTCTTTCTTACTCATAAGATGTGCCATTTATTTCCATGTATTAATTTATGGGAATAACCTTACGGCGCGGATTACCGCCTGTTGGTGAATAACCTTTCGTATTCATTCCTTATTAATCTTTGAGAATAACCTTACTGCGCGGATTACCGCCTGTTTGGTGAATAACTATTCAAATTCAATTTTTATTAAATTATGGGAATAACCTTACGGTGCGGATTACCGCCTGTTGGTGAATAACCTTTCGTATTCATTCCTTATTAATCTCTGAGAATAACCTGACTACGCGGATTACCGCATGTTTGGTGAATTACTCTTTGTGTTCATTTCTTATTTGTCTCTTGTGGAAATAATTTGTTTACACGAATTATCACATGACACTTTTATTCCATATTCGTTTGTAATATCATTTTCTTTCATAATCGTAAGTGATATTATTTTCCTTTATACTCATAAGGGATACCATATTTTTCATCTTCCATTATTCAAACTTACTATGGTAAGGGATATTAATTTCCTTCACCTTTTGTTAATCAAACCTGCTACGGTAAGGAATATTATTTTCTTTCATACACCTAAATCGAAACTTATTATGGAACTATTGCTTCTATAATTCCTGAAAATATTATATGTTCCATAATAGTTGCACTTCATCATTTCAATTGAACCATCCTATTTACATGAACCTTTCTATTGAACTGTAACCGTAATTCTGAACTGTGGAGCTTGAATATCATTTTTGAATTTCACTCCACATCATGTTGACAATTTGGACATTATTTGAATCTGCACAAAGTAAACTTCTGATACTTATTGTTTATCCTGTTTCTTCTGTTCATCATTTATATCATTCTAATCATCCAAAATCAAGTTGTTGTGAATATCTGTGGCCGAGGGCACAGATGCGATATAATTGTTGAACAGATGATAGGTTAAAGGCGATATAATAGGTTAAAGGCGATACATCTATTCGATGTCTTTTATGACACGTGGTGAATGTTCTCTTTGGCCCGTAGTGCAAAGATGAACTATTGTGTGGTATGATGATGACCAAAGGCTGAATCTGGTATAATCATGACCGTTGGTGTTATATTGAATGTCTTTGGCCCGTAGTGCAAAGAGGAGCTGTTGATCTGCATGATTATGATCAGGAACTGTGAATTTCTATTATCTTGACTAATGGTATTTCAGATGATAAAAGTTGATGATATTTTTCCTAAAAAGAGAACCGAATGGACATTATAGTCTGCATTATTCTTCTAATAGATTGCTCATTCCGCTGCTATTATTGATCTGAACATTGTTCAAGAATTTAACTGTAGTTTTTGATATAAACCTTGTAGTCTATTGTATTCTATGAAGAATTCAACTGTTGAAGGCTAATGATAATTTATTCGTCATTATCTTAGTCATGATATTCTTTACTGGGCTATTTGAGCTCACCCTTTCTTTTGTTCCATTGTTTTTCAACAGGAGATGGGAACGTAGCTGGGTCTAGCCGGGGAATAGAGTGAGAGTCCAAGGGATAGCTAGCGTAGTCTTCACGCGTTGTAAAATAGTGTGATAATAATAGTGAAAACTTAGTTATATATTATTATACACTGTATTGTTGAACGTTGTTCTACCTTGTAATAATTTTGTTGTAGTCTTTTGACAACTCAAGTTTGGGCTGTGTGGGCTCAGATTTGGGGGTGTCACATTTAATCCCATTTTGCTGAGATTGAAGGGGGGCCCACATGGGGTGGCTTTATTTTGCATGTTGCTTCAAACTCACACTAAATCAAAGTTGGCCAACAACCCTTGTCACTCTCAATGTCTTTCAACTTGTTCATCCATGCTATAGTAAACTAGATTAATCTCTAAATTTACCAACATTGGTTGATTAGAGGAGTTAATGATGTGTTAGTAGAGTGCTATATATAGAATACTTCACACACTTGTAGAGGTTGTTAGTTCTTTTGCAAGTATTCTATAGAGAAAAGAGAGAGAACTCTTTGAGAGAAATGTAAGCAAGCTTTTGTGAGTTGAAGATCCACCAAGGAAAGGTGCTAGAGAATAGTCAAGGAGGAGTCTTTAGCAAGTTCTTATCATGAGGAAGAAGGGCATCCATGTTCAAGAGGTTAAAAAGTGTTCTAACCCTTCCTTAGTGTATTTTTAGAGTCTATATAAATTTTAAACGATTAAAATATATTTTTAACCGATCAAAAGTTATTTTGATACTCTAAAAGTCTAAATCTATGATATATAGGTAGATTCATGGTTTGATAGGTTTAAATCATGTATTGGTATGAGTCGTATGCAAATAAATGGAAGAAAACTCTATATTGTGAATTACCAGTAAAACTTAGACGGTTCGATCTTAAATTTATTGTCTAGATGTTTTCAAAAATATTATTGAATCATAAATTATTTTAAAACAAAAAGTTAGGAAGACAACAACACTACGTTGGTGTCATTTGGATGTGTAGACTTTATTTTGTTTAAGTTTGAACCCATAGAACCAATGATTTGTGAAGTTAGTTTTCACTTTATCATTGTGGGCAGTTTTGAGTCAAGTTCCGTTTGGAATTTGGATTTGTGATCTAAAGAGAAATTGTAGAGGGGGAAATTCGGATGAGAATGGAGTCAAGAATCACCCCAAAATATTTTAAAATGAAGAAGTTATGGCTGTCGGAGCGTCGGAGGGTCGAGCAGTCAAAAAGTTAACTTTCGGAGGAGTTGGCCGAGCGCCTAGGCGCTTGAACAGACTGTCTCTGGGGTCAGATTCGGTTCGGGTCGGGTCGGGTCAGATCGAGTTTTTTTATGAAAATTTAAGTTGAAATACATATAAAATGAATGTGTTTGAATACTAAACCAATAAATGTAGAGTTTATTAGCGACTTAATGACATCTAAATATATAAAATAAAGACTAAAGTTAACACAATTAAAAAGTTAACTACTGATAATGTTTGAAGAATATTAAAATATTATTAAATGATGAATAATATTAGTATAAGATTAAAAAGTTATTAAATGTGTAATAACATTTGTATATGATGAAAATGTTATTAAATAATTAATGACGTTAATAGATAATTAAAATATTATTAAATAGTTAATAATATGAATAAGTGATTAAAATATTATTAAATGGTTAATAATATTTTAATATAATAATATTAATGAGAGATTAAAATATTATTAAATAGTTAATAATATTAATAAGTGATTAAAATATTATTAAATGGTTAATAATATTAATAAGTAATTAAAATACTATTAAATGGTTAATAATATTAATGAGAGATTAAAATATTATTAAATGGTTAATAATATTAATGAGTGATTAAAATATTATTAAATGGTTAATAATATTAATAAGTGATTAAAATATTATTAAATGATTAATAATATTTGAATGTAGTTGTATATTATCAAAGATAGATAATATTTTGAGATATTTGGTACATTATTAAATGTTCAAATCATTAAGTTATGTAAAAGAAGAAAGTTTAATTGAATTAAACCAATGTAGATAGTCCAATTGTGACTAATTTAGACAACTTATTAAAAGTAAGTCGTACGAAGAACATGTAGTGAACGCGTAAGTTGGTTAAGCGTACCCAACATGTCCAAACTGTATTTGGGCTAGGGTTTTTGTCCGGAACTTAAGGGTTTGTTTATCGGACAACTAAAGAGTTAATAATTTGAAGTTAAGGTCTTAAGTTAAGACTAATTAATAGTCATTGTAACTAATGATTATGTCAATTCTATATATAAATTGTAGGTTGAACAAGAGATGCAAATAAGCGTAGATGGTAGAAGCGACCAGACAAGATTTTCAGAACTTGCTCCGATGTGCCTTAACATGCTATGATGTGATATTAAATTGTTAATAGAAAGATATTGATGATAATTGTGATATGTATGAGGTATGATTACATGTAGATTATGTATAAATATGAAGCATGAATTGCTAGATGTTATATATGATGCATGAGCAGTATGACATAAACTGAAATGCATGCAAATCATGATGTAAGTATAAATTGCAGAGTATATGTGAAGCATGTAATGTGTAATGTGTAACTGTTAAATTTACTGAGCCGTCGTGCTCACTCTTACTTAAACCAATATTTACAGATAGTGCAAGTATTCGAAGTCTTGATAAGGATCAAGAAACAGAAATGCATATTACATTCACTGAAGGTCTAGCACGACCATTGTAGATATCAGTCCGAATTGGACAGACAAAATGATTGTGTAGTATAAGAATTTGTTGGTATGTAATATGAGTATTAAATACTCAACTTGATTGTAATAGAATGTCGTATCATATATGATATTGAGACATACTAGGAATGTATAAAGATTGTTATTCTGGAATAGGAAGAGATGTTGTAAAATTATAAATAAATGATTATTTATCAATTATAATATTGTTGTAATTCATGAACAATAAGAAAAAGGTAGTACTGGTGTTGAACCGGATCCGAGGTTAAAGTAACCTAGATTTGGGGTTGTCACAATTATAATTATTATAATAATAAATTTGTTATTACTATTACTATTAGCATTACTTTTATTATTATTATTATTATTATTAGTGTTATTATTATTAATATTGTTACTATTATTATTTTGTTTGTGTTTTGGGGGGAAATTTAGTATAAGTTATGGGGGGAAATTTAGTATGAGTTTTGGGGAGAAACTTGGTAGGAAAGAATCAATCTAGGTCATTAAATTTGGGTAAATCAATCGGAGACGTTGTTGTGCCTTGTCAAATTTGAGATTCGAAAATGGTTTTACTTTATTATATAGATGTTAAATTAGTGCCGAATTACAATTACGAAATATATTAATACATGAGATTAGATAGAATTATAAAAGGGCTTTACTTATTACACATCTTTTCAAAAAAATTATGATCAATATTTATTCACGTAAATAACAATCAAAATATGAACACAAACATTAACAATATATATTATTTTACTTTTAAAATAAGAAAAACAGTACTCGAACTAGTTTAAGACTAAATGAATATCTGTTGTGAAATTTGTTTTCGGGCCGACCCACTTAACACAGCTTGCTAGGCTATGAATAAAATTTATTAGGCCTATAAGAAAAGAAAAGGTGAACTTTATACAATGAGCTATGTCTGGCACGCATACTGGTCCTATATTTGTGTCGATATTCAATCAGTTACCATTAAGTGCTAAAATGAAATATCCTGTCAATCTTTATTTATTTTCATAAAAAAAGGCTTACATTTCGTACACATAATTAAAAAGAAAGAGAAAATAGATGCTCACCAATTCCTCACAAAAAATAGTTAGAACTCTAACAAAATATAAAAAAATTACAAGTTAGTATGAGTATAGTTGGAGTTGTCAAGATTTGATTATCTGAATTCTCCTTAATTATTATGGTGGTGGAGTATTTGTATAATATATATAAAAACGTTATAATTATATATGAATTAAATACAACTTACAATGCAGAATAAGTTAAATTTAAGTTCCCGTCGATTTAAAAAGAAGGAGATAGTGGTTATTATAATTTCGGCTACGAAATTTAAAAAATCTCAATGCATGACGGAATTTAAGTAGTACTCCGACCAATTTAGTCATCAGAATAGTATTTGAGTGGTATTTAAATATTTTTATACAATTAAATTGAATAATACACAATCAAAATGTATATGCTCACATGGTTGAAGTACATGATCATTCAGATTGTTTTTTTTTCAATGGTCGATATCACTTACTTATTAATACTTGAAGTTGCTTATCAAAAGAATTAAAATTTTGTGATCTCAATTATAAATTAATATGTTCTTTGAGATCAAATATGATACTAACCCTTTCTAAAACATCAAATTGACCTAAATCAACGTTTGGTCAACCGAATGACCACTTCTAGTTTTGTATGGAGAAGGGAAAGAAGTCGGGTCAAATTGACTTATGGCGTCGAAAGAACGTTGAATATAATAAAGTAAATGCAAATTGCAGTAATGTATTAATAACCAACACAACGAAAAAGATCTGAAGAGGTCCAACACACTAAAAATTCATATTCATGCATGGCTTTGTTCAAACCTGCAGCCAGAACCTCCCTTTCTCAAAACCCTTTCATTCCCCTGTATTTACTTAAACCTGATCAACTTGAACTATGGTCTTCCACTCTTCCCCTCCATTGCATCTAGTCTTCTCCCTCAACATTCAAAACCCTTTTAAGCCCTATAATTCGTACTTGAAATCATAATTTTGGTTGATTTTTTCGGTGGACAATTTGCCACCCGTCGCTTCGTAGATTTTTTCAAAGATTTAATGGGTTTTTATCTTCTCAAAGATGATTTTTTTGCCCCATTTCTTCACAACATTCTTTTTCTTTCCTTTCCGCCGGTCTCACAGATACTGAAATTTCAAAAGTTGACTCAATAGATTTGGCGGCCTTCACGTAGCTTTCACAATAGTGCAATTGGAACAGAAGGCAACTTGGAAAAAAAGTGTTAACAAGTGGCATGATCCCTATACTGTTGGGCCATATTAACATGATTACAATCTGGCAAAGTTGCAATATATATCCTTGAATATATATGTACAATAATTTATGTATGTATGCATGTATCCCAACCAGCTAGTTGGTTGTAACAATTATCGTAATTTTAGAATTTGATTAATTTATCATTTTAGTAATCAAGATTATGTTGTTTTTGGTATTTTCCTCAAAGTATAATTAGTTGTATAAATTATACTTCATATTAACTTTGTTATATTTTACGCTGCTAGCTAGAGTAAATATATATATATTTCGCGATACTTTTAACACATATTCTAATGACATTTCAAACTTTTGCGGACAATTATTGCCCCGAAATCATAATTATTGCTCAGGTATACTTAGTGGCGTTTGCGACATGAACTCGACCTTTTCCATTCAAATTTTAACGGATTCAATAAATATATTTCAAAATTTAATTTCTTCAAAGTTATATTTCTTCCGTTGTAAAATGAATGACTAAACTACGATTTTCATACAAATTATGAATATTGAGTTATAGGACAGAGTATAAACTTAATTTCAACTTTACCATATATAATACTAGTGGACTTTATATAAGTACAACACAAATTCGGGTAGTATAGTTTTTTTTTTTTCCTTTCACTTTATAGTTTCAAATTTTGTATATAAAGTCAATTTTGTTGAGATATTGCATAATAAGAAAGTCCCACATCAAAATATATAAAAAAAAAAATATTGAGAACATATATGCTTTAATAAACTAGACTTAGTAGACTTACATTTTAGGTGAAAATATAATTTTAGATAAATATATATAGGCCGTACATTCCCAATAATTTTCTTAGGATAATTAATTTTGTACTTCTAGCCACTCTTGAAGGAACAAGGGAGAATTATAATCAGTTGAGCTTGAGGGTTCAAACTTCAGAGTGTATTTAGTGCCAAACATCAAACTTTGTTGTATAATAGACTTTATAATTGAGCTTTATGCAATTAGGGGCCCACTTTGTATTGGACCATAAGAAAGACCCAATCAAATTACAACCGCTCTATTAGAAGGATTGGGGGGGGGGGGGGGGGGGGGGGGGGGGGGGGGGGGTTGATTACATATTTCTCTGATAGAGAGAACTCGTGGAAGGTATGAACGTTTCCAATTTACAGTTGTCAGCATATTTAAACAGTATTCCACCAACCTCTACGTCAATTTGATTGCTTAGTATCTCCTCCTTGCAGCATAGGGCAAAAATTCTATATTTTCTAAATTTAAGATAAAACCTTTTCAGCAAATATTCCCTCAATTCTACAAAAACAATCTCATTTTAATTTTAATATAAAGACTTATTTAATGAAAAGTTTAAGAGTAAAAAGAAGAGATGAGAAACACGATATATAATTAGGTGAGTTATCGTATAAAACGACATCATTACGTGTATTTGTATATTTAAGAAATACACTCCCTCTTATATCGTGTACAAAAGGGTATTTCATAATTTTTCAAGATAATATTATTTTGGAGAACAACTCACATGTAATTATAAGGTGTCTCTCATCTTCCGATTCTTAATTTGAAATTTAAAATTAATGTTGATTTATTTTTTAAAAATTAACTAATAAATTTTATAAGTAAAAGTATTAAACGTTTTTTTCAAATCTCTGCTACGTCCCCTTAAATCCCGCTTGAGATTTAGATGGTCTTTCCGCGTCAATTTAATTTAGTGAAGTTTTGAGATTATGTAACTAATGTTTAAACTGTGGTTGGGTTGAAACCGACCAAATCAATTCATTTTTTCTCTAATCAGATAATGGAATATTGTCGACCCCGGCTGGACTCCATGCATTGTAAGTAAGAGTCAATTAGTGTAACAAAAAGCTAATCAACCAAGTCTTCTCAATACTTTTCTGGCCGTGATGTTTTAACTTAATTGTAGTAAGTTGGTGATGAACTTATTATTTTATGATCCATTATAATGAGTGGGCAAAAAAAACGTAATGACTATAGAATATGGAAGTATTTTGAAAATTAAAAAAAAAAAAAATGCTATTAAACTGCTTTTTGATTCACGTGGTTTGCCTAATTCTCAATTTGGTCACCATTGTTTCAATTTATTTAAGCTCTCTTTAAACTCTCAAAACTAATGTATCCAGAGAGGTTTTTTTGAGACTTCAGTCATCGGGTTACGGTATGTTTCTTATATATATATAGTATTTGCTACAAAAGTTTTCGGCATTTAGTATAAAATTTTGATTACAACTTGATGTTGAATTGACTATAGTATATACACTTCTTTCTGAATTTACAAAAAGGTTTTTCCTTATTTTGATAGCTATTTGATTCTGTGCCAATTATCCATATTCCTTTGTTGTTGTATTTATTTTTTCCGGGCTTTTAGGGTTTTTTTTTTTTTTTATCTTCCAAGGTCTCTTCATTTCTAAGAAATGTCCCAATTTCAAGTGTATTTGAGTTGTGTTTGTTATTAAAATAAAAGGATATAGTTAAATTTTAGTAGTTCGCGAGTGGAAACAAGTCGAAATCTCTTGGTGGACTGGGCAGTCTCAAATAATGAATTGATTGAGAAAATAGAAAAAAGTATCAACATAATAAGCTGAAAACTTAAAAACCATATTGACAATATTAAGGATTAGGTAAAACCAATTCGAAGTGTTTTGGTATTCAATTTTACCGAGTGTAAGTTGGGGGAAGGAAGTAAAAAGTTGGGAAAAGTGCAAAAGGACGTTAATATTATGCCACAATAAACAGAGTACTACCTAGAAGCGGGGGATATATTCGATCTAATGGGAATGTCAAATATAAATAAGAGTTTGTAATACACCAATCATACAATAAAAGTGAATTATATTATAGTATGTTGTAATTTAATTCAAACTCATAATTTGATTCGAATTATCTCATATATTTGTTATTAATGAAATTTTAATTTGATGATTAAAATTGTGATCTGATACTATTATGTCACAAGTTCGGATATTTCACATTTGTGCGAGAATAAAGAGACTCCCTATATGTGATCAGGTTGAACTCACATGTAAATAATTTACTGATATTGTATTTAATTTCGATTCCAAACCAGGGGATTTAGCAAAAAAGAAAAGAGAGTCTCTCTCATTCAAGAGTACAAAAAGAATTTATATTATATTACTAGACACATCCAATCATAATTTCTGAATTTTGAGTTCATATAAAAGAGCTTACTTCATTCTTAAAATATTATAAAACCCTAGGATATTCCATTTTAGTCAAACTGACATCATCATTTTAGTCAAAAGATGCGAACCTTAAGCCTTAAGGACAACCACTTAATTACCTCAAAAGGTCACGCGGATAAAATATCTGTCTATACATGTACATAAAAGTATGGGGTTATAATATATATCAAAATGAACAACGTATGGAATATAAAAATAGTACACAAGTGGATATAGAAGTAGAAGTTGGGAAGAAACTAAGAAAGAGATAAGTTGAAAGTTTTTATTGCAAAAGGCGTAGAACAAATTAAATAAAATCTCCTTTCCCGTGTTGAATTTATTTGAGGTAGACGAATCAAGGTAGATTCAATAGTAATAGGAGGCATCTCTTGACTTTTTATTTCGAATGCATGTGTATCATGTATTTGTGGATAACCGTCCAAAACTAAAACTTAACATACCTAAAACAATAAATAAAAACTAGAATACCTAAATCAAAATATCAAAACTAAAATAGTTTTGGTATATATTATCAAAACTAAAACATTTATGCAATTTTGAAAGAAGGGTGTTTTAATTACAATTATATTTTTATGGTTATCCAAAAAAATATAGAAAATTTAGCAACGCGTGTATTTTGATTTAATGACGGAATCATGACACGAAACAATGTTTTATATTAAAATGAATAAGGATGGTGTTAGAATTTTAGTGAGTATTAATCGGACTTACAGAAATATAAATCAATCTCAACAAATGATATCATAAGAACTTGAATCCATTCCATTCCATTATTATCTAATTTTTATTATTGCCTTTTTGACTATTACAAATGCCATCAACACCTACTACTTGACATGCATGAGAGTGACAGGACATTTTTTTAACATCTAATTAAAAATTGTGTTTTTGAGTAAAAATAAAATGGTTGAGAAATGTTATGAAAGTTTAATGATAAAAAGAGACATTTAATCTTTTCAACTTTTTACAAAAAATCGTCATATTGGAATAATTTATATAGATGATATATTTTTTTTTTATAGGATTGACAAATACTGAAAAATAATAATGATGGAGAAATTAAATCCATGCAATACTTGTATTCAAGTATAAAAACCAATCACACTTGACAAATTGGTGTTGCGGCTCTCAATGCATCTCTCTTGTCTACTACAGTATAATACTTCCTAACAAATTAAATTTAAGTCAACTACTTCAAACATGTACTCCTTCTGTCTTATGATAAAAATTTTGGTTGACTTTTTACGCATATTAAAAAATATGATAAAATAGTAAAATTGTTCATATTTAAATTCACATTTAATTGCATAGTTTTCTGCACATGACTAGTGATAGTCTATAAATATGCATAGAGAATAGAAATATGACAATTAATACTACGGATATTAATACTACGGATATTATAGGTAAATTATTGCAAAAAATAGATTATTTAAGGTAAGTAAACATTTAATTTGAGACTACCTAAAATAATAATAAAGACTTTTATCCTGGGACAGAGGGAGTAAAACATTTCACATTTAAATTTGGCTTTCATGTTAATTAATTTGAAGCTAAGTACCATTTAAAATTGTCAAGTGAATAGATTTGCATGAAGATCATAATAAATTATCCAACATTTCACATTTAAATTTTACTTTCACGTTAATTAATTTGAAGCTAGAAACATTTAAAATTGTCAAGCAAACAGATTTTGCATGAAGATCATAACAAATTATCCAACAAGTGTCCCCACAGTCTTACTCACTGCTTAAACCTTTGAATTTGAAGTTAACCACACTTGTAAGAAAAATTAACAAGAAGAGAAAACGTATGCAAAGGTTTGGTTTCATTAATTCTATATGGTTAAATATTCAAAACTAAACCCCAACCGACCACACCAAAAACATTATTTTTTTCCATAATGTGAACACTTGAACTAAATCATGAAAATTTGAAAATATCAGTCAATACTCGCCAAACATGCATTTATTCTTAATTCTCCCTTGCGTGTCACCATAACAAACAAACGACAAGCCTCCTCTCTCTAGTCTTATATATATGCCTCCTTGGTCTCTACTCTCCAGCTTGCTACTCTTTCTTCTCTCTCTAAAACCTCTCTCTACTATCTTGGCCATGGCTTTGAAAGTAGTAAACACGACAAACCCTAAAGTGAACTTTGTAGCATTTTCCAGTAACCCTGGTACGAGACCGTCTGCTCTAGGGCAGTTACCTATCAAAAAAATGAGTGAGATTTGCACTAGACAACATTCCCTTGTTGCCTCGGGCATCGCGCCTCGAGTTGCGACAAAGGTTGTGGAAACGAGCTCGTGCTTGGCTCGTTTATGGAGAGAGGTTCAGGGTTTAAACAACTGGGAAAATCTGGTTGAGCCCTTAAACCCTCTCCTCCAGCAAGAAATAATCCGTTATGGAGAATATGTCACCGCTTGTTACAAGGCCTTCGATCTAAACCCCAACAGCAAAAGATACTTGAATTGCAAGTATGGGAAAAAAACCATGCTAAAAGAAGTTGGCATGGAGAATTCAGGCTACGACGTCACCAAGTACATTTATGCGACGCCGGACATCAACATTCCCACGCAAAAGGATGCAAATTGTGGCCGTTGGATCGGATATGTGGCGGTTTCGTGCGACGAGGAGGTGAAGAGGCTTGGGAGGAGAGATTTGATGGTGACATTTAGGGGAACGGTGACGAATCCCGAATGGGTGGCGAATTTCATGAGCTCATTAACTCCGGCTCGCCTCGATCCCCACAATTTAAGGCCGGAGGTGAAAGTGGAAGCTGGGTTTTTAAGCTTGTATACTTCTAATGAAAGTGACAACAAATTTGGACTAGGAAGTTGTCGTGAGCAGTTGCTTTGTGAAGTATCACGTTTATTAAAAAAATATGAAGGGGAGGAAATTAGTATAACTTTGGCAGGGCATAGTATGGGGAGTTCATTAGCCCTATTATTAGCCTATGACATTGCGGAGCTAGGAATAAATAGGGATTATTCCAATAATGCGAGACCAATAACGGTTTTTTCGTTTGGCGGACCTAGGGTTGGAAACTCCGGTTTTAAAGAAAGGTGTGATGAATTAGGGCTTAAAGTTCTTAGAATTGTAAATGTTAATGATCCGATCCCGAAGATGCCCGGGGTTGTTTTCAATGAGAATTTTAGGGTATTGGGTGGGAAATTCGAGTTTCCTTGGAGTTGTTCGTGTTATGCTCATGTGGGGGTTGAAATTGCCCTTGATTTTTTCATTATGAAAAATCCATCATGTGTTCATGATTTGGAGACATATATTAGGTTGCTCAAGTGTCCCAAGACGGCTCAAATTCGAAAGAAAGGGATGGACTTTCTTGGTAGGGCTAAAGGGTTTTTATCGAGTGCACAAAATATTAACACCTTGGAATGGAGAACTGCTGCCATGAATATGGTGAACATGGTTCAATCTCAAAGAACATGATCAATGGATGAGTTAGTTCATCAATTATTGGCCTTCTTCCTTCTTTTTTTACTGGTGGAGGGCTTCAAAAATTGACATGGTTCGGGATTTAGTAATGTAGATCAAATATGCATATACTTTTAAACATTTGTTATATGACTTCTTATGTGAAAAGACATCATGAGATCAAGTTTATGCAATTTTGTGCGATAAAATACTGAGTTTCTGTAATGGTAAAGACACAAAATCTCATCCGTATGTACAGAAGATTATATAAGAAATCATATATATTTTCCATTTAGTTAAGCTAATGATCATAATTGCCTATAGGTTTTTCCCCTTTGGGAGTTTCAAGATAGATTAATCTACCACTCACCAAGATCAAAACAATAATGCAGTAACACAATTTAATTTTTTTCCCTATAATTAGAAAATCATATATGTATGCATCTACATAATCACCTATATAATTCGTGGGAAACATACTGTATTTGGTTTCATAAATTTACGTTCTACATACACTTGACATATCATATCCGGATAGTCGCAGAGTTAACAAAATTACTGCAGAACGATGTGTTCTTATCAGGCATAGCTATACTTATCTTTTGACCAAGAATGTAAAGTTTGTTTATGACATAGAGGGATATTAAGTAGTCAGAAAATAAAAATGCTATAGTGTTAGCTTGATATACATTGTTGGAATATTTTTCTAACAGTTTAAACTTTTAAATGAGTAGATTAACGTAATACTGATAAAGCTCTGGCCTCTGGGCCTACGCGGTGTTTAGTTGAATTCTTCTTGTTGACAAGTTAACCTTTATACAGATGTGCATGATTTAGGTTCAAATCTTCTCGTCCGTACATAAGCTCTCTGAAAAGCATAAATCTTCAAAACAAAAGTTCAATGCTTTCACACAGCAATACCATCATAATATTTTCCTGTCTGTTGGAAATACAAGTGTCTCAGAGAGGAAAACATAAACCTTGAGACCTATACTGAGCTACTTCACTCGATTTGCGTCCGATAGTTCTACATTATCACAATAGCTTCAAAGTTGCTTCATATAACTAGCCCATGTAGCACACGCAACCCTATAGGAGGCACCCTCTATATATATATATATATATATATATATATATATGAAAGTCAATCCATAACAAATGATGACTATAGAGTTTAAATAATTGAAAACCAAGTTATGCACTGTCCATTATAAGAAATGACGACCTTCTGCAACCTTGTGTTGCTATAGTTTCACAAAACAGTGTTGCGTAAGGGACAATAACATCGAAGTAATAGTAAGACAATTTTCCCTTTGCAACACAGGCTTTTGTGGTTGAGTAATTTCGCAACACTGTGTTGAGGAGGGTCTTTTTTTTTTTTTTTATAATTAAAATCCTAACAGTAAAATTTTAGAATGAACAGTGTAAGATTTAGTAACTAGCTAACTCTTATATATTAAAGGTGGGAGTTTCTCATTATTTTTCATCTTGTTTCTCTATCAAACTATAGTATAGGTAAACTGGTTACACAATGTGAAGAGTGTAGATACGGAAATTGCGTACCTTACTAGGGTTATGATTCGTATTTATGGTAGAGGCGAGAAATCCTTAAAGAGTATAAAATCGGTCGAAAAATTGGAGAGGAGAAAAGAACCGGTGAGTAACAACTAGAGTAACACGTGACAGAACTCTTGAAATCACGGCGAAATCGCTGGTGTCCGAGAACCGTGACAAGTCTTTCGAGTGAATTCAAGATAGGCAATGCCAACAATTTTATTTACTCGATTTAGAGTTGATCACAAGTCCCGCAAATTCCTTCCAACTTCTTTGTTTTGATAGAGAGAGAGAGAGAGAGAGAGAGAGAGAGAGCTTTTAGGTGGCAAAAAATCTCCCAAAGTTCCAAAAGTCCCTTAACTTGTAAAGTGAAGGGGTATTTATAGAATTCAGGTCATGTGTCAGGCAAATTCTAGAAGGAAAAATTTCAGAAATACCTTTAATGACAAAAAAAATCCCTAAAATACCCCTGGTTACCCTATTAATGTCCAAATCATCCAGTTCTTCTAGCTATCAATCCAATCATTCAACCGATTTCCAATATAAGTTGTTCTTATGAGCCTTCTGCTCAGGACTCATGATAACACTTCTTAAATTATACTTTTAAGGTTGTATAATATTAAGTCCAGAAAGATCATGTAAATCAATTTTATTATCAAAGAAGCCGAAGAAAACGCATCACGGAGTGAGAAAGGACCATCCAAAAGGGGCCCACCCTAAGGGGCGAACCCTAGGGGGGCCGCTCCCATTCCAACACGTTTTTCTTCTTCTTCATTTTATGTCTTCTTGATTGGTTCTTTATCCGTTTCTCTTGATTCTTATTTCAATGGAAAGTTTATCTTGTAATATATGAGTTAAGAAATACCTCTTTTAAGCCTTCATAATTCTTTTCAATTTTGGATTCATTATTTATTTTTTGCATCGTTTAAAACTTGTCCGAGATAAAATTCAAGAAACAAAATATCAAACAGCCTCTAAATGATCAACCCCTAGGGGGCGAACCCTAGGGGGTCTTCGTTCCGTCTTTTTCGGTGTTCTTTCATTTATTCGTTGTCCGTTTGTTCATTATTCGTTATTTTTTATTTTAGTTCATTCAATGTGAACCCTAATTTTGTTCATGGGCTCACATTTGCCCCATGTACGTTATTCACAGCTTGGAAGTGACGATTGTGCAAAAAATTCAAGTTTTCGAAGAGTTGACACTGTTTTTTATCATAACTTTTGATCCGTTTGGAGTTTTGGGGCCCATAATATGTCGAAACGACCGTAACAATGAGCCCTACAAAAATTATTTCCTTGGACCATGAAGGACATCGTAAAAAGGCCAAAAATGACTTAGAAGCAGGTATTTAGCTTTTCAAAAATTTTGGATTTTTTTAGATTTCTTCAGATTTTTAATATTATTTTCATAATTAAGCTTTTTAGCTCATTATTTTATGTTTAAAAGTTGTTTTCACATATTCCAAATTTTTTTCTTTTTTTAGGATTCTCTTGGGGGCACAAAAAAATCTGAACCCTAGGATTCACGGCAATAGGAAGGGTTTTTTTTTTTTTTTAGTGGTTGGGTGAGATTTAGTTTTCTTGTTCCTTGTTTCCAAATATTTTGGTAGTTAAATCAAGGAAATCCTCATTCCTTATAACTTTAGGATACATATATTCAAAAATCTCCATTCAAATCTTCTTTATCTATTTTAGTAAATTTAATCCCTCCTTTTTGGTCTAGGAAAGAATTACTAATTCTACTAAGTTAAAGATTCTTATATCTCTAGTATTTGGAGTATTATAGATAAAGAGTCCAAACGCTCTATAATTCATAATTCTTATTTTCATCTCCCAATTTCTCCTTTCTTGGTTCAAGGAAAAATCACTAGGTCAAGCCCAAATTTCACAAGCCAAGCAAGGAACTAAGGTTCACCACCACCCTAAGGGTCGAACCCTAGATGGCCAAACCCTTAGGATTCTTCCCTTTTTTTTTTATATAATTTCATCTTCTTCCTTCTTCTTTTCTTGTGTAATTGCACAATTTTTTTGTATTTGAATCTTCTTTTGATGGTTATTTTTTCTTGTTTCAGGTGTTTTAAATATATTCCTAAGCCTTTTCCAAGTCTCTTCATCTTAAAGGGACTTTGACTTTTCAAGGAGGAATTAACTTTTCTGGCGTGAGGAAAAATTTATTTGAAGTAACCAACATGTCAAGGAAGATTCGAAAGAGGTATGCGTGGGCAACCCTTAGGGGGGCGAACCCTAGGGGATTCCCTCATTCTATTTTTTGTGTGTTAATATTTCATTTTATCACTGTTTTAGGTTCTTATAAGGTAATTTTGGAATCTCTTTTCCAAGCCATTTAACCCTAATAGACTTTTGACTTTTAAGAGAAAACATACCTTTTTGTGTCAAATGAACCTTCAAATCAAATACCCACTTCATAACCAACTATGGAAAAAAAGGTAATCATGAATCATCCCCCTAGGGGAGCGAACCCTAAGGAGTCCCACATTTCTCTATTTTTTTTTATATATTCAAACTTTTCTTTTCAGGTACCTTTCATCTCTTTTTCGGGTCAAGTCTACTCATCGAGCATCAGACTCGATTTCTGTCATTGATTGTCAAAAAGAGTTTTTCTCTAAGGCACCTTATTGTGATCGGGTTTCATCACGATAAAGAACTTGTTTTCTATGTACTTTCTTCGTCACAAGTTTCTTATGTTGATTATTAATTCTTACGTCGATTGTTCACTATTACAGGCTAGTTCCGAATATCATTCTATAGATCCTAAAGCTGCCAAACCACCCATTTCTCTCAAGTATTGGGGAAGAGCTCCTTTTTTTCAAGAATCATGATATTTTTTGGGAGCGTGTCCAGAATTATGACCAACATTCCTTTCCTCGCCCTGATAAGGAGGGTCTTTTTCTCTAAGCCTCAGCATCTAACAGTCAAGACAATTATCCCCGTGCCTTTAAATTTCCCGTATGTGCATCGAAATACAGGAATACCCATACAGTCCGATTCGTTTCTAGCCAGACTCTTCCATTCAGCTTCAAGGATGGCACCATTGGACTGAGGAAATTCTGAAAAACCTTAAACTCGTGAGATTGCTCTAGTGCGTCGGCATCTTACAATGCATCTATTTGTGTAAGGATCTTCGTATTCATTAAGACCACATTCATCACGGCATGGGGAAAGTTTGCCCCTACCTTGGAGGATGTCCATGCTATCTATTAGTAAGTTTTATTTTCCATTACTTCCTCTTTCCATCCCTATTTTCCTTTAAGTTACGTCTGTTTTAACTTATTCCTAATTGTGTTCTTTCATCCTTCTTGTTTATAGTGAATCCTCATATGCTCCCTCCACTTTGTCATAAAGGGATGTCGAATGTGTGACTTATTTAGGAGAAGCTTTTAGGCATGCCTCGCGTTTGGGTTCACGGTATAAGGGTGACGAACTACTTCCAAACTTTAACACCCCCAACCGCCACATGACCTCTTGGCTCTCATGGGTACGCTACTTCTTTTGCGACTACAATCTAGCCAATTGGGATAGCTCTTCTTGGAGTGATTCAGTTCTTACCATTCGCGACACCCAGTGCCCCTTTCCACTGACCGCCTATCTTATCATGTGGCTGTCCCATTTCATCCTCCCCGACTCACTGGTGGATGGACAGTTCCATTCCCCATGTATGAAAAGGCCAAGGTGTTGCTATAGTTCTTAGTTCTACAGTAGGGGCATGCACCAGACTCCCATGAATTTGGCAAGAATGACACTTATTTACAAATTCTAGGCAAGCTCCTTCCATCTTTGGTCAGTAATACCCATGATCAATCAGTTGTTTATACAAATTAGCTCATCTTTGGTGCTCATCTCTATGCATATGATGAACTAAATCATTAGCTTCTCCCAAGTCTAAACATTGTAGAGGCTTACCATTGAATCCCCTTCAAAATAGTTCTTTATTATCTCACAGGTAAAATCTATGTGACTTTTTTTTGTATTATACTTGTGTTTTTCTTTTCGACAAAGAGGATGTCACTCTGTAAAAACTCCACATACGGAACCCGCCAATCCACTATGCTATTTATGAAGGCGCACTCCTCATTCCTAGGGTATTCTTGGCATAAATGACATCGTCATTGCAATTTCTTCGCCTCTTTCTTCATTTTGGGCCAATAATACCCTTGTCGCTGCAACCGCCGATACAACCCAATAGCTGCCAATCCGCATTTATCTTCATGTACCTAATGCAATACTCTCTTTGATTCATTTATCCCCAAATACCTCGCCAAAACTCTATCTGATTCCCGATGATAAAGTATTCCCTTTGATGATTTTATACTTTTAAAGTTCTGCCAATGGTATTGTCCCCTCCTTCGTCTGTAATTGGTGGAAAATTGGATGTCTCCAATCATTTGTCAACTCTTTGGGGAATGACTCCAATACCGTGGTTGGGAGAGTTCTCTTTATCACTTTTACATCCAGGTCCTCTCCGGTGACATACACTCGAGATGCTATTGTTGCTAAGGCATTAAGCTCCTTGTTTTATTCCCTTGGCACATACTCGATCACCACCTTCCTCAAGGCCTCCATAACTCTTTGCGCCACAGTTCTATAAGGTGCCAAGATTGGTTCTTTAACTGGGAATTTCCCGTGTACTTGCTTCACTATCAACTTATAATCACCCCCTTACTTTGAGACGTTTCACTCCTAGTTCTCCAGCCGCCATTAAACCCAGTATAATCGCCTCATATTCTGTTTCATTATTTATATATGAAAAATCTAACTTTTAGGATAGTGCTACCTCTTTTCATTTCTCAGTAGTTAACACCACTCCTGCTTCTCCTTTTCCTTCAGCCGACTAGGGATAACCCGTGTCTGAAGGCACGGTGCAACTAATATAACAGTTCACTACAAGAAAAAGGCTCAATTCCGACGAAAATTTCCGTCGAAAATATACCTATTCTGTCGGGATTATAATATTACTGACGGAAAGTTTGGTCGATGATTCGGACGAAAATAACCGCGTCGGGATTAATTCCGTCGAACATTCGGTCGAAAATAAATAATCCCCGACGTTTTTTCCCCGTCGCAGTTTTCGTCGAAATTCATATATGTCCGACAGAATATATTCCGTCGAAAATAAATAATTCCGTCGGAGTTTTAATATATATCTTCGACGGAATTTCCGTCAGAAAAGGCATTCCATCCGTCGAATATAATAACTTAATTTCGACGGAAATTTCATCGTAATAATTTTATTCCGTCGGTAATAGTCTTTCCGATATTTAGGAAATTAAACATTTAATGCAATAATTCCGACGGAAGTTCCGTCGCAAATACTTAATTCCGTCGAAAATACAAGTTTTTTTTAAAAGGTTCTTTTTGGTTTTTTCAATGACAGGTTTTAAAACCACATTTTTTGTATCTGCAAACCTGCTTTATCCCAACAGCACAACAACAATCCATTCTTTATGTTCACACACTTGATATAAATATAAACGACGACATATTATAAAATAAATTAACGTACTTTACAAAACTAAACAAAATTACGATGGATTACAATCAATTAAGCTAAATTAAAGTAAGTACAACTAAATTATAATCTACAAAGAATCATCGCCCGGAGATCGACGGTTCTATTGTGGTGTATGAAAATCATCGTTGTCACCCCCCACTCGCGATCTGCATCGTCAGCATGCTCGAAACTGTCATCCTATTAATACAATTACAAATATCAGTCATTAGTCCGTACTTGAGACAAAAATTCATAGTTAAATAATTATTGCAGAACATATAGAATATACAACTTAAATTGAATAAAATACCTGTGCAGTCGGGCGCTGAGTCAGCATCGGGCCAAAAGCTTCCAACAATAGGGTAGTCACCATCCGAATCACCTCGTCTCGTATCGCGGCGAACTGCTCCAGAGATATGCCTGTACTCTCGACACTGGCCCCTGCTGCAACGTCCTGAGTAAGCTGGTGAAGACAAGCACTGGTAGGTAGGCTCTGACTACGGAATATCGAATCCGTACGAAACGTCTCTGACACCGCCGCTATAACCCGCTGGAACAACGCGTCGTCCAAGCCAGCGCCCGTATGAGATTGTCCAACATGTCCTTTCGAACGCTGGCTAGAACCTGCAACATTAAATATAACAAAAAAAAATAAATTAAATATCAATATAAATTTTGAATTAACGAGCAACATACTACAATAAATACCTCCGGTCAATGTATATGCCGGCACCCTCGGCAGCCCCAACACTCGATATCTGCTCGTAGTGCTACTAGGGGGATCTTGAGACGCAACCCAAAGAGCCATCTCCTCATCCCTAGATAAGCTAATGTCGGACGGAGGGATGGTAGAATCTCCCATAGCAGCCTGCAACTCAGCTACACGCTCGTCCCGAAGGCTCTGAAATCGGTCCTGCAATTTATTATGTATATGGTAGTTTATTGACTCATTTAATTAAGTACATGATACTAATTGTTACATAACTTTATAAAAACTCTTACCTATATAGCTACAGCTGCCTGTGACATAGTACATTTCTTTGGCGTGTGGGCTCTATCCCAGAACTCGATCATGGGAGGAGGTCGTCCCAACACACCGCCCATGACCTAACAAATAAAATTCTAATTTATCATTTATTTAGTACATATTTTTATGAGAATATTAAAGTAAACTAAATATATACATACCGATTTTACTTCTTCAAATGACCGTGAACCCGTAGTATGTACTACTCGGAGCTGGCTACGATTTTTCTTCATTTGTTCTGATTTTTTTTTGAAGTCGTCAGCATCCCAATGAGTACACATGACCTCCCATGCTGCATCTGAGACAATAGAGGGCTGATGGTCTCGAATAGTAGTCCCGGGCTGGTCTACAACTGCCCAGACAACCCTATGTCTCATCTCGTACAACCAGCCGATGTAGTTCTTCGCGACATGTGCAATAATAACACCGTCGCCTGTCGCCTGAGAGATGCCCTCCTCATATCTAAAATAAATCTAAGAAAACGAACTAACTTATCAGAAAAAATAAATTGAATGTGTAAGTAGTATGTACGTATACAATTTAAATTATTTAAAATAACTTACGTGAAATTCACGTAACACGGTATCCATGAAGGAGGCATCATGCTGCGCGTACTGCGAAAATCGCATGCAGCCAATGGGGAGGCGTGTCAGACATATGGCGTGTAAAGTGGCTTTAGTCACAGGATCCATAATACTATAAAACAAAACAAAGAACACAAAGTTATGTTTATTGTTTTACAAATAAATTAATTCAATTTAACATAACGCTATTTTACCGCGACGATCCTGCACGACCACCACCGCGACGACCGCTACCACTATGCCTAGCCATAAATGTACTACTGAAATACAAAAAAAAAATGCAATTAATATGCAGTTAATTAATTTAATTAAATAAAATATACTTCTTAAGTTTATATTTAATACGTCGTCAAGCCCATCAGAATCATTTTCATAGTCATCCTCGGATTCTGACATGACTTCTTCATTATCAGTTTCGTCGTCAACCACGTCTTCCTCGACTTCATCGTTATCGGGTACGTCTTCCTCGACTTCATCGTCAACCATGTCTTCCTCGACTTCATCATTCTCCGGTACGTCAATGACATCTACCAACACATCGTCGTTATGTAGGACTACCTGACTGGATTTGCTAACATCATCCTGCAATGGCTCATCTGTCCCAAATATATTAGTATCATCAAATGGACGAGTATTTGTTGTGACAACTGTATTCCAGGGACTTTTATAATTTACTACATTAGATGCGTAATAAACTTGAGTCGCTTGACTGGTTAATACGAATACGTCAGCAGAATGTAATTTTGACTTTATATTTACTGTGACGATTCTGTTACGATCAACTTTAACACCCTTCTCAGTATCAAACCAGCGGCATTTAAATGTAACTACCTTTTTACCCCCGGGATAATTGAGCGTAATTACTTCCTCTAAACGTCCATAATAATTGGACTCCGAATCTTGGTAACAACTGCCCAATACGACAATACCAGAATTGACTGAAGTCGGTTCATTTATGTCATCGACATTAAATCTATACCCATTGACGATACAGCCGGGAAATGAACTAATCAATTTGTAAGGTCCTTCGATGACATCTTTAAAACGCACATAATTGTTGTCTTCTGCAACCCTTCTCTTAAACCACTGTTGAAAATTTGTAGTCGTGAATGATTCCAACTGTACTGCATTTAAGCTCGGGTTTAAGGCACATGCTTCGTCTTCAAATGCACTGAAACAGTTATAACACGATTTAATTTTAGGCTAGGCTTTTAAAAATTAAATTTTTATAAATACTATGTACTTACGTTATGTATGACGATACTTCGGGCATATTTAGAAGCACATATGTAGACATAATTTTCAAATATTTTTCGCTTAAGTACGTCATCGTCTCATGGCCAAATGGTTTAGCCGGATAAGAAAATACAGCTGATGTATCAAATTAACCAGAGTACTTAGCGTATGTGTGTGTATTCATGATTGCATAACTTCACCTTCTAAGTATACGGGCCAGGCTTCTATCCCGTTCCTAGATGCGTCTCCTCACTTGTGCCAACACCGTGAGCACGTTTTTTCTGTTTCAAAGAAATTTCGACAGCACCTCCCCATGGTTTCTAATTACACGAAATAGACCACGTCAACGTAGGCTAAGTATGTACTCAGAGAACATGTAGAGATATCAGCGAAAAGTCCCCAAAATAAATAAAACGTACTCAAATTGTTGGCACAAACCTAAGTGAGAGACATAACATCTAGCAACAGTCCCAGGCGGGAATGTCAAATGGGTTTCTAAGCTCCTAACCAAATTACATGCACAAGTGATTGAATTTATTAAACGAATTTTTTGGGTACACCGCAATTGAATTTCTAAAATCGTAATGAAACTGCATGTACAACTGATTTGATTAAATTGAGAGTATTCCATATTCACCCGTTACGAGTGAATGTCAAACGAGGAACATTAAATTAATTTAATTTAATTTTGTTTTACTTAATTTACTTAATTTTCATTGTTTTTAATTTAACTTAGTCTTATTTAATTTAATTTATTTTATTTAGTTTAGTTTATTTAACTTAATTTAATTTAATTGTATTTAATTTAACTTAGTTTAATTTAATTTAAATGTAATTATTTTATTTTATTTTATTTGACTTTATTTATTTTAATTATATTAAATTTAACTTAATTTAATTTAATTATATAACATTAATTTTATTATAATAAATTAATTTAATTATATTTTATTTTAGTTTATTTTATTTTATTTTACTTAATTTAATTTATTTTTTCTGAATTATATTTAACTTCATTTAATTTTATTTAATTTCTGTTCATTTTATTTTATTAAATTATATTAAATTAATTTATTTTATTTAGTTTTATGAATTTAATTTATTTTAAGTAAATTTAATTTAACTTAATTTTATTTAATTAATTTAATTATATTTTTATGTTAGTTCATTTCATTTTATGTTATTATTACAAAACTAAGTAAATACTACTTAGCTTATTTTAATATTGTCAAATTAGAAAAATGCATAAATAGATGTAGGGCCCACAAATATTGCATTTGAACAATTTGAATAGAAATTCCGTCGAAAATACACAAAATAATAACCATCAAGGAAATATCACAAAATAATAAATCCACATACTGATTTTAATTTTCAGAACACAAATTAATTTCACAATATATATATATATATATCACATTTCAACAAAAAATTCACAAACTACCGGCACAAATATGCATATATTGTGAGGTATATATATATATACCTTAGTATTCTACGGCAACGAGCGGCGCAAACGGTCGGCGGCAACGGACGGAGGGGTGGGCCGGAGGTGATGTGAGGTCGGAGGGGCCGGAAGGGAGAGAGAAAGCGGCTGTGAGAGGTGAGAGAGAGAGAGAGAGAGAGAGCGACATCAAGAGAGAGAGAAAAGAAATAAAACTGAAGCGGCTGGGGGAAAAAGACGATGAAAAGGGTTTTAATTTATTTTTGACGGAATATTCCGTCGACATTAGGTCCGTCAAAAAGAAACTAAAATCGACGGATATTCGGTCGACTATATATGTGTATTCCGTCGAACTTATATTAGCTGGACGCCGGAATTTTGGCGCCAACGGGGCCCTATAATATTGACGGAATTCCGTCGACTATAACTTATTATTGACGGAATTAAATTTGACGGACTATTCCGTCATAATTAAGTTATTCTCGACGAAATTAATTCCGTTGGAATTATCCGCGTTTCTTATAGTGGTTGAGTACTGTATCCAATATTTCTAGATTGAAAAATCTAAAACTGTTGTGGACTCTCAGTTCCATAATAGAACTGAAAGTCCAACCATTAATACAAAAAGATTGATACTCAATTCAGTCATAATTTCTTTTTTAGGCAAACATTAGTGTGCTACTCATTTTCAACTTAAAATAGTTCTTGACAGGTTTGAGCAATTAATTGATTAACGATAGCGGGCTCAAATTTGTATAATATAGTATTTTCGGGTATCCCACACACCTTTCCTTTATTGACAAAATGGAATGAGAAGTTTAGTAGCATTTATTTGCCTCCAGTATCTCTAAACATCGATCAATATGATCCATGAACAGTATTTTTTGTGGAAAAAGGATAGTACTGTAAGTCATTCAGTGGGATCCAACGAGGGAAAAAAAAGATGTAAAAATTCAAAAGAAAGACTTTTGCTAACCAAAAGTATAAAATGAGTCCTCTAAGTCCAAACAAAAAAGTATTATCATAACACCAACTAAATCACATTACCATAACATTTTTTCCTCTATAGTTTTTCTTAAAATTGAACAAAAGATTCGCATACCATAAGTCAGACCCTATTACAATAGTTACTCTCGATATAGCCCGCAAAACCACGAAAGAGATGACACGTAATTGCCCGTACCTGAAGGCATGGCGTAGATTAAAATTTCAAAAATAGCTTATTACCTAAAGACTCTTTGCAACCTAAAATAACTTACAAATCAATTAGAATGAATCTGAACTGTCCTTGTGATTTCCCGCCCAAATCAATTTACATGTGGAAACATAACAACCGCAATACCCGAAAATAGGAAAATGATGTTAATGCTAAAAGGGTGATCCATGTTGTTTACGTGCAAATTTTTTTATTTTATTATTATAGTATAGTTGTGAATTTGATTTGAGCCGAAAATGTGAGTGGATAGAGTTTTGATAAAAAGATGTCGAATTGGAGGGGAAATGAGATATAGATTAGTGACTGTTAGATATTGAAGCCTAAATTGATTTGAGGCCGTTGAATGTTGAAGCATTGGAATTTAAGCCGCTCTGTTTTATATTATAAATGACCCGTCAAATGATAAGTTCCACCATTCTGAATCTTCATTCTTTACTTTAAGTAACTCTACTTCTTCTCTTGGAAGATCTTCAGATGGGGGTTCAAACACTCCATTCGGGAACTGAGCGAGCAAATCTACCAAGACTTGACATCTAATTGCCTTTGGCGTCACACACTTAATGTCATATTCGGAAAGAATCATCATCCACTATGCAGGCCTCCCTACTAGGGTAGGTCTAGTCAGTAAGTATTTAATTAGATCAGTTTTAGTCACAAGCTAAACTTCATGCACCAGAAAGTAGTGTCTTATTTTCTGCACAATAAACACTAGTGCCAAATAATGTCGCTCCAACTGTGAATACCAAGTCTCTGGTCCTCTAACTATTTGACTGATGTAATACACGGGCTTCTCCTCCCCATCCAATTCTTGTATAATCACTCCCCCTATAGATTTCATAGTTGATGTGATGTATAATTGTAGTAGGATGTCCCTTTGCAGTACTACCATCGTTTTTTTATGAGGCTAGTATTTTTTTCACTTTTTCAAAAGCCCGTTGTTGTTTTTGCCCCCATTCCTATTCTTTTTTTTCCTTTCAGTAGCTTCCCGAATGGCTCTGTCACCTCTACTAATGTCGGTATAAACCTCCTCAAGTAAGAAACCCTTCCTAGAAAACTCTTTAACCGTTTCTGTGGTTTTTGCGGGGGCATCTCCGTGATTGTTTTGGCCTTGCTGGGATAAATCTCTATGCCTCGGTTATGCATGAGAAAACCCAAAAACTTCCTTGCTATCATTCTAAATGCACACTTTTTGGGTTCATTTTCAAATTATACTTTCGGCACCGTTCGAACACCTTCCTCAAGTCCTCCACATGAGTTGTTGCCTTTTTGACTTTACCGCTACATCATCTACATAATCCTCCACAATATAGTGAATCATATCATGAAAGATAACATGCATCGCTCATTGGTAAGTTGCCCCGACATTCTTCAACCCAAATGGCATCACAACATAATAGAAATTCCTGAAAGGTGTTCGGAAAGCAGTCATCTCGGCGTCTTCTACCGATATCTTTATTTGATTGTACCCACAAACCCATCCATGAATGACATCATTTCAAGATTTGCAGTCGCATCCACCAAGATATCTATGTTGGGTAACGAGTACATATCTTTTGGACACGCCTTATTCAGATCCTTGAAATTCACACATATACGCAATTGCCCATTAGACTTCTTCACCGGTACAATGCTAGACAACCGAATCGGGTGCTGTATTGGTTTAATAAATCTCACTTCCAATAACTTTTTGATCTCTTCCTTAATCTGTGTTTCTACTTCGGGGGCATAATTCATAGGTGTCTGCTTCACTGGTTTTACTCCTGAACTTATGTTCAATTCATACTTTACTAATTCTGTGCCGATCCTGGGCATTTCATCATAACTCCATGCAAATACATGTCTGTATTCTCGCAGCAGTTTGATCAGTTCTTTTTTCTAGTTAGCATCCAATTCCTTATTAACATGGATCATCCTCATCATTCCTTCCTTCACTGATATGTTTACCTCTTCCAATTCGTTCTGTTGGGGCCTAGGTCGATCTTCGAAGCATTCTGGAGCTGACTCCACCTTTTGCTGTAATAATTCTTCTTTCCCACCACTACTAGAGTGGGGGACTCTCCTCAGTCCTTAGGCTTGAGTGTACCCTCAGATTTATCCTCCTTGCTCCGTTATACGCGAAACATAATTTTTTCATCGGGTCTTACGACCCTTTTTTTAACTTATATTTTCCTCATCATTCTTCTTGGTCCCTGTCAGCTTTTAATTTTTACTCTCTTCTCGTTTGGCGCTAATTATATTTCTCATATCACCGGGACCTATTTCTTTCTTTCCCTATTATTTTCCTTCTTTCTCCAAGTCTATCACTATTGGTCTCTTCCCTTTAGAACTCTCACCCTGTTCTACATTTGTCTTCTTCTTTTCTTTCTTTTCAGTCACAAACTTGTCTACCTATACATCTTCCCAACTAGCTAACTTTAAGGAATCGAGTTTAGCAATATTATTTTCTTTTTTCTCGACAACATCAAAGAGAGCTGCCTCAATAATGTGTGCCTCCTCTGGTCAAAAGAGTTTTTTTTTGTGGGTACTCGAACTTCCTTCCCCTTCCAAATAGATTTAATGCACTGATAAAACACCGAGGGCACCACCCCATAATTATTCTACCACGCCCTTCCTAGCAGTATATGGTAAGTCGTATCTATCTCTGCCACGTGAAATAACACAGGTCCCCTTATCTTTCCCACCTGCATATCTGAGTTCTAGCACACTGATTGACAAATCCCGTGATGCTTGTTTTTTTTTCCCTAATTAGCTTTTTATTCGACAATCCCAACTGCTTAAACACAATGTATGGCATGATATTCATAGATGCCCCATTGTCTATAAATGCCCTTCTAACTTTCATTCCGTTGATTACCGCTATCACATACAATGGCCTGCTATATGGATACCTGAGTTCCCGATCTTTTTTAGAGAAGGAGATTTTGTTCTCCTCCTGCTCCATCATTTTGACAAAACTTTTATTCACTGCCATGCACGTCTCCTGTGTCTCTGCAATTTTGATTATTGTCTTGGTTGCTTCAATCCTTACCACATTGGACAACCCAATCTGATAAAAATTTTTTTTTTTGAATTTTACCTCGTTCATAAATGTCGTCACTTGCATCCTCGGCTCAGGGACTTCCATCTCTTTTGGTCTTTCCACATTCTCTGTCATCATAACTTCTTTAACTCCCGGTGTTCCAACCTGAACAATAGTATTGCATGTCTCCTTGCTTTTGTGATTGGGTAATGGCTTATCATGGACATTGCTTCCTTGTCCCAACTCAATCTCCCCCATTGCGAGTTTCTGGTGGTAGATTCATCTCAGGCTATAGCAATCCATGGTAGGGTGCCCTACATATCGGCGGTACACGCAAAAGTTTAGATTCTTCTTCATATCTTCTGTTATAAAAAATCTAGCTTTTGTTGGCTTAACTACTCCATATTCCACACCCATTGTTCATACATACTTTTAAAGGCCTTTTTACTGTAAGTAATCACTCCTAGAACAGGTAATCCTAAATACTTATCTCCCGGTTTGCCTTTTTTTCCCTCGTTCTTCTTTGTTTTCTCTTTCTTGCCCCTTATGGCTTTTGCTGAGAATCTATTAAAGCCACAATTGTTATTCGTTTTCCTTTCCATGTAGCAGTTAGATGGTTCACTGACACTGTGAAAATTCCTCCGATGTTTATGTTTACTAGGCTCTTTTCTTCAATTAGCTCCATACATTTCTGCGCCTGAGCCTGAGCCTGAGCCTGAAATCCATCAACATAATCAAACAACTCTTTATTCTGTTTCTGCTGAATCCTTATCAGTTCCATAATTTTCTCCTATTTCTGAACATAAAAGAACTTCTTAAAGAACTGAAGCTTCATATCATCTCAATCTCTGACCGACCTCTTCTTTAAGTTGTAATACCAACTTAATGCACCATTAGTAAGTGTTTTATTAAACTTTCTCAGCAAAATATTATGATTGCTTACTTCATCGATTCCCAACCATGGGGATATCGACTCCATGAATCATGCAATATGTTCCTCTACATTTCTTTTCTCTCTATTGTATTTAGGGAATTACAGGGGATGCTCAATGTACCTTGCAGGATACGCCTGATACACTAGATACGGTGGGGGTAAAATCTAACTCTGCAGGTCTGGACACCTACCTCTTTATTTGATTAATTAGATTCATCATATATTCCTTCATCACATATTAACCTGTCCCTAGTGCCTTTTCAGATGCGGCCACATACTGATTCATTTGGGATGTGGCTGGAATGGAAATATGTTGATGCACACTTGCATCCCGTAAAACTAGTTGTGGGTTTGGTTGTTGATTATAAGCTATAATGGTAAACATTTGTAGTTGAATGAATGGTTGGGGGTTTATCGGTACAATTGGCTATTATGTAGGACTTACTTCTACCCTTCTATGCATTCATTCACCACTATTCTGTGCTTCAAGGTTTATTACAGATATCGGTAGGGCTTCTATCATAGGGGTTATATTACACTATTTTTTGTTACTATCATCTTCCTCTAATGATTGATGCTAATGTGAACTTCCCGGAGGCATAACTTTGAAAGTAAAATTTTGCATCATCTGTTGTCGGAAGTTGTTCATTTCCTCTTACTGCCTTTGCATGTCCAACATCATGTTCATCATTATCCTCTGTCCTTCTCGCGCCTCCTTTAGCGTCCTTAACATCTCCATTTGTACATTCATGGTCACTGCCTGTTCTCCAACAACCTCTTCATCTGGTCTTCTGCCACTTCCTTGTGCATTATTAGTCTGTCTTTGTTCTACCATCGAAGAGGTAAAACTACTGTATAAGGCTTCTTCAACAATCCGTTGATCAAAATCCACCTATCTTTTCACAAACTCTAGTGAAGTAATACTTGCTGTCAGTAAAACTTTTCCTATGGCTCTCCCACTTTGAGTTGTGGGAATACCCCTTACAAATTTTCACCTCCCCAGTAAAGTCGCCAAAATAATATAGGCACAAAAATTTCGTACCTTGCTAGGGTTAGGGTTCGTATGTATAATGGAGGTGAGAAATTCACAAAGAGTATAGAATCAGTCAAAATATTAGAGAGTGGAGAAGAACCAGTGAGCAACTATCAGAGTAACACGTGGCAGAACTCTCGAAATCACGGCGTAATTGTTGGTGTCCAAGAGCCGTGACAAGTGTTTCAAGTGAATTTAAGATAGGCAATGCGAACACTATTTTTCACTCGATTCAGAGTTGATCATAAGTCCTGCAAATTCCTTCCAACTTCTTTGTTTTGAAAGAGAGAGCTTTAGGTAGTAAATAATATCCCAAAGTTCCAAAAGTCCATTCACTTGTAAAGTGAAGGGGCATTTATAGGGTCCATGTCATGTGCCAGGCATATGTTAGTTGGAAAAATTCTAGAAATACCCTTAATAATAGGAAAATCCCTAAAATGCCCTTGGTTACCCCGGTAATTCCCAAATCATCCAGTTATTCTAGCCACTAATCCAACCTCTTAACCGATTTCATATAAAAGTTGTTCTCATGAACCTTCTACCTTGGAAGTCATGACAACACCTCTTAAATTATATTTTTAAAGTTGTATAATATTAAGTTCAGAAAGATCGCGTAAATCAATTTTATTATCAAAGAAACAAAAAAAAATGCATCATAAAATGGGAAAGGACCATCTAAAAGGGGCCCACCCTAGGGGGCCCACTCCCATTCCAAAACATTTTTGTTCGTTCCGTGTCTTCTTGATCGATTTTTTGTCCATTTTTCTTGATTCTTGTTTCTATGAAAAGTTTATCTTGTAATATATGAGTTAGGAAAGACATATTTTAAGCCTTCACAATTCTTCTCAATTTTGGATTCATTATTTATTCTTTGGACCGCTTAAAACTTGTCCGGGATGAAATTCAAAAAACAACATCAAACAGCCCCTAAGTGATCAACCCCTAGGGGGAGAACCCTAAGGGGCAGAACCCTAGAGGGTATTCATTTCGTCTTTTTTGATCTTCGTTCGTTCTTTGTCCGTTTGTTCATTATTCGTTACATTTTTTTAGTTCATTCAATGTGAACTCTAATTTTGTTTATGGGCTCACAAAGAGAAAGAACGATGTACTAAGCAAGGTAAGATCCAAACATAAATGAATCAGCAAGACTGTAAAGAGTATATACAAGTATTCCATTTGTCACATCCTTAATTTCATAGCCTATATGACATACTGTATAAGTACTAAAATCTTGATCAAGTTATTTATTTATGTCATTATCTAAAACAAAAATTTTGTCAGAGACTAAATTTTAAAATTAAATGTTGGTTGCCCTAAGAACACTTTAGTTATATACTTTAAATTGGTGATTATACGGCCTATTGACTTTGTATATGTGACAAACATGTTCTTTGTTTCTTTTCTTCTACCATAAAAGGAAATACACTCAGAATGATACAACAAATATCAACATATATATTATTTATTACTAAATTAACATATTAATTTGATAATGTAAATGGACTTTAGTTTGTTGGTGCTGCCTTTTTATAACGGCTTACAGCTTAAACTTTAGTTGAGTTGGTTACTTAACAAGTAACATTATATTTCTTTGTTTCTTTCTTCTAAACAGAATCTGTGCGTTAGAAGTAAAGGAAATAAAGAAAAGATCAACTTTTATGGCTCATTGCTCAAATGCAAAGAATAGCGAGAAATACATTCAAAATGGGCATTGTCTTTGCCAGCTATTATACCTACAATTAATTCACTTGTTTTCTTCTTTATTAGATTTTACTTTTTACTACAGCATATATAATACATTAACTGGGAGATAAGAAAAAATATCTTGATCAATAACGAGTCAAAAAATTTGATTTTGATACAGGATATTCTAGTCTCCTGCAAACTCCAGAAATTAGAGAGAATAAAAGAGAAGAATTTAGATAGAGATTGGGAATTTGTTCTAATATTTGATGATCTAATTTTCAATACAAGACAACCTTTTATAAGCTTAACCCCTACATTGCATTCTGAAAATGAATATTAACCTTCTATACTTACTAACTATATTTAATCCTAGAATTATATATATATATATTAGGGGCTATACTCATAACATTTCCATCCCCTCAAAATTCACCTTGTCCTCAAGGTGGAAGATATGCAAAAATAAGGTGGATATTTGTATCATTCTCGACTATGCTAGGAACTCCATTAAATCCAATCAAGTGTTGTTGATGCCACCCTGTTTATCTCTGCTGCTCCAAAATGATTTTTGTTGACAATTGGGGCTATCAGAATCAGAGCAACCATGATATTAGGAGCTTTAAAACATACTTCAATTGCTTTGTTTACACCAATTGAATGCTAAAACAGAATTTTCTTCTCAACTAGTAAGATTGATTCAAAGTTCTGCCCCCAACCTGAAGTAGCACCAGCAATTGCACAGAGGATGTTAGCAACGTCACCCTTGAGCAGAGGTTTGGCATCTTCATTATTCAGGATCTAAGAGAAGGCATCTAGGGAACTCCTATACTTAACAACTTCAACATATGTCATTACCATGCTTCTACGGACAGTGTCAATAGGGTAAGATGTAAGGCCAACACCATTTGTGATAACCCAACCAAGAGCAAAGCTAGCAAAGAAACTATATATACTGCAACTTTCTAGTGAGGAGAACAGTCTCCAGAGAGTCATACATTCCAAAGTACAAACCTTGGTACACAATGATGCCAACACATGAAATGTTAAATCTACAATAGAGCCTAGCAATACCATCTGATGCGGGAGTTTTCTTGTAAACATTAATCAACCCATTGAAATGCCTCTATCCACCCTTATTTTTCGCCTAAGCATCATTTGCAAGACGGGTTCGAGCATAATCCAATGAATATATAAAGAGTAGGGATGAAACGCTAGCAGCACCACCTGATCTGAGATTTCCTACAAACCATTTCCAATAGTCATCGCAGTCTTTCTTGAAATTGAACAGGCTCTTAAAGTAGTCCTTGAATGTAAAGTTTAATGCCTAAGTGAGAAAGTAATGGTTGACATTTGTTGTGTTATTCTCCATAAAGAACCAAAACCTTCTTCCTTAATTGTTCTACTGAAACAGTCTCCAATACCTTTGTAAGTTTAGAAAGACAGCTGGTCTTAAGCATTTCATCTTGGTTTTGTATTAATAGCTTTACATGCTCAAATGAAAACTGAACTCCAATAGGTGTTTTCTGTCCCAGCAGTGGCTGGTTGAGGAAAATTGACTGCGATTGGTTAGCCTTCCTATATTGCTGCATTTGGATAGTACTATTAGATGGTGAAATTATAGCTCATTGAGTTCTTGCTGAATTTTTGAGCTGGTACTCCATGCTAGATAAACCATATGGATGCCAAAAACCTTTAGTACTAATAAGGAACTGTAGTTAATGCAAGGTTATAAACTAGTGAAGTGAGCACAAAATTGGGTTAAGATAAACCCACCTGGTCTCAGTATACGATCCATCTTAACTGTTACATCTATTATGTCATATCTTTGAGTTCAGTTTTCGAAGAGGAAACTGACATACAACATATCAAAACTTTGAGGGTAGGTAGTAAGCGACTCACACCAATCATGATAAATTCCAAGCAGTCCTCTATCAAAGATAACAGATAAAATGTCTGATTCGTGAACTGGGATCACATTCATTACCCATAAAGGTAGATCAATGAGTGTTGCAGCAAATCCTCCGTAACCAGCATTTATATCCATTGCATTCCTCACGCTTGACCAGTTTATAGTAAGGCCTTCCAAATAAATATCCAAGACTTATGCAAACCAGTGTTTAGTATCCTTATAAAATAATTCTTCAGTATCTGGTTCAGTTGATAGACTTACCGGTTTACCGTTGAGTCTTTTAGGCCATGTCATGGGCCATTTATGTAATATCCCAAATATTTCAAAAATGATCTGACAAGATCTGAAAAGGGTTGTTAATTTAAAAACCTAAGAACGATTGCTCGAGTATACCCTGAGCTATTTAAAAATATATATATATATATATATATATATATATATATATATATACGACTCAAAAATACGATCGTATACGATAGTAGGTTAAACTTTTAACCTAAACTATGTGTTATGTGATTAGTAATGTGACGCTCCCAAATCTAGGCCTACATAGCCAAATTTGAGACGCCATAAAATACATAATCTTTAATACAAATAGTACATAGAACAGAAATGCTAAACTCAATAATACACAACTAAGTCTTCACTATTATTTTCACACTATATACAACATGTGAAGACTACAATAGCTATCACTCGGACCGTCACTCCATTCCCCTGCTAGACCCGGCTACTCTCTCTTTTTCTGAAAAATAATAGAACAAAAGAAAAGGTGAGCTCAAAGAACCCAGTAAGAAATATCATGACTAAGATAACGACAAATAAATTATCATTAGCCTTCAACAGATGAGTTCTTAATTGAATATAATAGACAATAAGCTTTGTATCAATAATAGCAGCGGAATGAGCAATCTATTAGAAGAATAATGCAGACTATAATGTCCACTCGCTTTTATTTTTAGGAAAAACATCATCAACTTTTATCATTTTGAACACCGCTGGTCATGATAATATAAATTTCCAGTTCCTGATCATAATCATGCCAGTCAATAGTTCATCTTTGCGTTACGAGCCAAAGATATTCAAATATAACACCAACGGTAATGATTATACCAGTTTTCAGCCTTTGGTCATAATCATACCAACAACAGTTCATCTTTGCCCCAGGCCAAAGAGAATATTCACCACGTGCCCTAAAAGACACAATAATTATATCACCTTTATCCTATCAACTGTGCCCCAGGCCACATATATTCACAACAACATGGTTCTTGATGATTAGAATAACAACCGTGATATAGATGATGAATCAGAAGAAATAGTATGATCAATAAATATCAAAAGTTTAAGATTTTTCTTTGTGCAGATTCAAATAATGTCCAAATTGCCAACATGATGTGGACTAAAATTCAAGAATGATATTTAAGATCCACAGTTCAGAATAACAGTTAAGGTTCAATAGAAAGATTTAGAAAAATAGGAAGGTTCAGTTGAAATGATATTAGATTAAGCGCAAACTATTAAAGAATATGTATTCATTTCAGGAAACTTTACCAATAAGAGACAAGTAAGAAATGAATACGAAGAGTAATTCACCGAACATGCGGTAGTCCGCGTAGTCAGGTTAATCCCAAAATTTAATAAGGAATTAATACGAAAGGTTATTCACCAACAGGCGGTAATCCGCGCCGTAAGGTTATTCCCATAATTTAACAAGGAATGAATACGAAAGGTTATTCACCAACAGGCGGTAATCCGCGCCGTAAGGTTATTCCCATAATTTAATAATGGAAATAAATACGAAAGGTTATTCACGAACAGGCGGTAACAGGCCGTAATCCACGCCGTAAGGTTATTCCCATAATTTAATACATGGAAAAAAATACGAAAGGTTATTCACCAAGAGGCGATAATCCGCGCCGTAAGGTTATTCCCACAATTTAATACATGGAAATAAATGGCACATCTTATGAGTAAGAAAGAAACGATATTATTTTCGAGAATCAAATAATGATAATCCCTTACCATAGTAAGTTTGAATAATGGAAGATGAAAAAGATGGTATCCCTTACCTTAACACGTGACTAGATATGAACTCGTACACTTATAGCTCTTTACAAATACTCAAGATGACTTTAGCACACTCAAGGAGAACTTATACAAAGAAATATTTGGAGAGTGAAAGAAAGAATAAGCAAGGAAGTTTTTATGAAAAATCCTTAAGTTAAGGCCTCTATTTATAGCAAAAAATCTTATCATCACCAAGATTTTCTAATTTAATCCAAACCGTATATTTCAAGATAATGTTTAATCCATACCACTCATTTCATCTTTTAAGATTTCCTTAATCTAAACCATTCATTTAAAGATCATCTTTTAATCGATACCATTCAATTTACTTTATATATAAAACAACTAACTTTAAATAAATCAATTAACTTTATATATAAGAACAAACAACTTTATATAATTTATCATAATAAAAACAAATAACTTTATCAATTCAATTATTCAACAATAATTCACAATTATTTATTACTATGGCTAATTGTTGTAAACGCAGTGTAGTTTGCTTTTCGAGTTAGATAAACAGGAAAATCAACTAATAATAGAATACAACAGTTTAATCAATATCATAAAAGAGACAACAATAATGCTGAAAATAAATAGAAAAATAACACGTTACTGTGTAATGACAATTATTGATTCAGTAATGTGAATTATTGTGCATATGCTACTGTGACAATTATTGGTTCAATAAAGTCAATATAATACAATAACCACTTTATCAGTTTAATATTATGAAACACTGTGCAATACCGTGTGCTACTGTGCAATACCGTCTGCTACTATGTAATACCGTATGTTACTATTCCTTTACCACTGGGTATTTTAACAGTTCAAGATGATAATACCGTTGACTATATTTATTTAAAAGGGTTACGTATGTCGCTTTCTATATCCGATAATAAGTCGTTGTGGGGGTCCACCATTATTTTATTATTTCGGCGCCGTCGTACGAATTGAATATTCCCCGACAAAACGAATATTCTCCGACCAAACGAATATTGTCCGACATAAAAAAATTTGCACATAACATCCTTAACTTTTAACCTTATCAATTTAACCACCTACTGTTTCAGGAAAAATATATATGAAGAAAAAATTAAATTTTGTATTTCATAAAATTCGGGGTCTTACAACCTCCCCTCCTTGTGAAATTTCGTCCCCGAAATTGACGTACCTGGCATTTCGAAGAGATAAGGATACGTAGATTTCATCTCAGATTCTAGCTCCCAGGTCATTTCCTCAGTATCTTGGTTTCTCCATAAAACCTTAACTTGAGGTATAACCTTGGAGCGTAGGATCTGCTCCTTCTTATCTAAGATCTTGACAGGTACCTCCTCGTACGTTAAATCATCGGCTATAACGTCCGGTTCTAACTCAATGACGTGGTTTGGGTCCTTCACATATTTACGTAACATAGATATGTGAAAAACGTTATGGATGCGAGACATACTTGGTGGTAGGGCTAGTCTGTAGGCTACGGTTCCTACTCGATCAAGAATTTCAAATGGGCCAATAAATCGAGGGTTAAGCTTTCCTCTCTTTCCGAATCTTGTAACTCCTTTCCATGGAGAAACACGTAAGAATACATGATCTCCGACGTTGAATCTCTCATCTCTCCGATGAAGATCAGCATAATTCTTTTGTTGTTCTTGCGCGGTCTGTATTCGTTGTCGGATCATTTGGATCTTTTCTGTTGTCAAGCGTACCAACTCGGGTCCCAAAAATTTTGCTTCTCCTACTTCATTCCAACATACTAGAGAGCGACACTTTCGTCCATACAAAGCCTCAAATGGAGCCATGCCTATGCTTGCTTGGTAACTGTTGTTGTAGGAGAATTCAACCAATGGCAAGTACTTGTCCCAACTTCCTTTGAAGTCTAGCACGCAAAGTCTCAAAAGATCTTCGAGAGTCTGAATCGTCCTTTCAGATTGTCCGTCTGTTTGAGGATGGTATGCAGAACTAAATCGTAGCTCGGTGCCCATAGCTTTTTGTAGACTGATCCAAAAGCGTGAAGTGAATCTAGGATCTCGATCAGAAACTATGGAAACTGGCATGCCATGTAATCTTACAATATCATTTACGTATATACCGGCCAGACGCTCGAGTGAAAAGTTTTCTCTTATAGGCAAGAAATGAGCAGACTTGGTCAATCTATCTACGATGACCCAAATCGCATCAAAACTTTGAGAAACTTTGGGAAAACCCGTCACGAAGTCCATAGTGATGTGTTCCCACTTCCATTCTGGAATTTCGAGTGATTGCAATGGACCTTTAGGCACTTGATGCTCTGCCTTGACACGTTGACAAGTTAAGCACCTTGAGATGAACTCTACAATCTCCCTCTTCATATTGTTCCACCAAAATGTATGTCGAAGATCACGATACATGTACTTCTCGGGTGAATTGCAAACGGTGTGTTGTGTGCCTCCATCATGATTTTATGTTTCAATTCAGGGTCGTTAGGAACACAGAGTCGAGAGTTGAGTCGAAGTATTCCTTTCTCGTCGATTCTTGCTTATGGAATAGTACCTTCTTGTACTTTCTTCATTATACTCATCATTTCCGGATCAGTAGCTTGAGCAGCTTTAATTTTATCAATTAAAGTTAGTTCTACTTGTACGTGCGCAATCTTCATGTGGGTCCCTGGTGGCTTTAATTCTATCTCCATCTTTTGTAAGTCGTACAAAATACATTTTTGCGTAGTCAGCATTGCACTTGTACTCGCATAAGATTTTCTGCTTAAAGCATCAGCTACAACGTTTGCTTTTCCTGGGTGGTACTGGATGGTGTGGTCGTAATCCTTTAATAGCTCAAGCCAACGTCGTTGCCGCATGTTGAGTTCCTTCTGGGTAAAGAAATACTTGAGACTTTTGTGATCCGTGAAGATTTCCACTTTCTCCCCGTACAAGTAGTGCCTCCAGATTTTCAATGCGAAAACAACTGCTGCCAACTCTAAATCATGAGTAGGATAATTTTTCTCATAATCTTTGAGTTGTCAAGAGGCATAGGCTATAACTTTTCCATGTTGCATAAGTACACAGCCTAGACCTTTGCCTGAAGCATCGCTGTAGATAACAAATTCCCCCGATCCTGATGGTATAGTCAGAACAGGAGCTGAAATAAGTCTCTTCTTAAGTTCTTGAAAACTCTTCTCGCATTCCTCGTTCCATATGAATTTTGTGCTTTTCCGAGTCAGCTGAGTTAATGGAGTGGCGATTCGAGAAAATCCTTCTACGAATCTCCGATAATAACCAACTAAGCCCAGAAAACTTCGGACTTCAGTTACTGACCGAGGTTGCTCCCAATTTAATATTACTTCAATCTTTGCAGGATCAACTGATATTCCCTGACTGGAAATCAAATGCCCAAGGAACGTGACTTCCTTAAGCCAAAACTCACACTTCTTCAGCTTGGCATACAACTTGTTCTCACGTAGCTTTTGAAGTATTAATCTCAGGTATTGTTCATGATCCTCACGACTCTTGGTGTATATAAGAATGTCATCAATAAAGACAACTACAAAATGATCCAAATATTCTTTGAATATCCGGTTCATCATGTCCATGAAAGCTGCAGGGGCATTTGTTAGTCCAAAAGGCATGACTAAGAACTCATAATGCCCGTAAGCGGGTTCTGAAAGCAGTCTTTGGAATGTCATCAGCTTTAACTTTTAACTGATGATATCCAGAGCGGAGATCAATCTTTGAGAAATGTTGAGCACCTTGCAATTTATCGAACATGTCATCAATTCGAGGTAACGGGTACCTGTTTTTGATGGTGACATGATTCAACTCTCGGTAATCAATACACAATCTCATACTTCCGTCCTTCTTCTTGACAAAAAGAACAGAGGCACCCCAAGGCGATGCACTCGAACGAATGAAACCAGTATCTAACAATTCCTGTAGTTGGACCTTTAGCTCTTGAAGTTCAATAGGAGCCATTCGGTATGGGGCTTTGGAAATAGGCTTGGTATCGGGTTCAAGATCAATACAGAATTCAATTTCCCGATTTGGAGGTAAGCCGGGAAGTTCATCGGGAAAAATATCAGAAAACTCATTAACAATAGGAATATCATTCAAGTTTGACACATCTTTGTTCAAGTCAGTGACATGAGCTAAAAATGCTTGACATCCGTTTTTCAATAAACGAGTGGCTTTATGGCTAGAAATGACAGTTATGGATTTCAATGGTTTGAGGGTTTGAATTTGTATGACAGGTTGATTAGGAATATGAAAACTAATGATCTTTTGAAAGCAATCAATTTTAGCATGATGATTAGTCAACCAATCAATTCCTAAAATCACATCAAATTCATGCATTTCCAAAGAGATAAGGTCAACGGGTAATATAAGGCTATTGATTTGAACTAAGCAAGATTTATATACCGTAGATGTAATGGCTATTGCTCCTAATGGGGTTTCAACTGATAAGTCAAAGTCCAAATTGTCAGGAGTTAAGTTTAATCGTTGAGCACACGTAGGTGAGACAAAAGAATGGGTAGAACCAGTATCTAACAGGGCATAAACTTCATGAGAATTTATGAATAGCTTACCGGTTATCACCTCGTTCGAGTTTCGTGCCATTTGGGATGTCACAACAAAAGCTCTCCCTTGAACTACAGATTTTCCCTTATCCGTGCTAGCTTTTGGTACCATCATTGCAGCTGGACTTGATTTTGAAACAGGACAAAATTGAGCCACATGACCTTCTTTTCCGCACTGTAGCACAACTTGGACTGTTGAGTACGGTTTGGGCTGATGTGACCCTCCTGACCACACTTGTAACATCTTACCGGTGGTCGATCTCCCCCCTTGGTACTGGTGTCGGTGCTCTTCCATAATCATTATGGAATCTCTTTCTCTTGAAATTATTTCCACTGGATTCTCCTCTTCTATTATTCGATGCGTGATTACTACCGAAGTGCTGGTTACCTCCCTTATGGTTCTCGTTCCTGTGGTTGTTGCCATTTCTCTCTCTACGCTGATCATTGACTCTTGGCTGCAATTTTTCATCTGTTTGCTCTACCATTTGAGCCCTATCGACAGCATCTGAATACAAAGTCAATTTATGAGAACTAAGTTGTTGACGAATTTCGAATCTCAAACCTCGTAAGAACATCCGACTCATTCGTGCTTCGTCATCCACTAGATGAGTCGCAAAACGAGATAGTTCGGCAAACTTAGCTTCATATTGTGAAACAGACATATTTCCTTGCTCAAGTTTTATGAACTCCACCTCCTTCATATGTCGGATGCTTTCTGAAAAATACTTTTCGTTGAACAGCTCTTGGAATTCCAGCCAAGACATTTCGAGAGCTGAATGATGGATGCGTTTTACCGCCTCCCACCAATGGTCTGCCTCCCCTCGAAACATAAAGGTGGCGAATGGCACCTTCTGATCATCTGCACATCGCAGGACATCAAGGATTTTTGTCGTTTGCTTTAACCATGCCTCCGTTTTGAGTGGTTCAGGCTTCCCGAAAAATTCAGGTGGTCCTAACTCTTTAAATTGTTTAACGGTGACAATCCTTGAATTATCAGCGTTTCCATCGTTACGACCTCCCCTCGGCTGATTTTGAATAAATTGCATGAAGTTTCTAAAGAAACCATTCTGATTTGCATGATCACCAGCATTATTTTCTGAAGCTGCAGGAGGATTGTTTGTAGCTTCCTGATTCTCAGCTACGTTCACCTCGGGAAGTGGATAATTCATTCCCTGATTTTCAGAAGTCATTCTTAACTGCGGTCATAAGATAAAGGTTAGTTAAACAAACTGACTCGTCACTTTTTGTCCCCACATTCAAGCCAACTTATTAGATAACAAAATTTTATATAGGACATACTAGTGACGTAATCTATTCGTCTCTCTCCTCCTACTTCTACCCCAGATCTCCATTAAAGATCATATCCCTAAGCTCGGATACCAAATGTGATGCCCCCAAATCTAGGCCTACATCGCCCAATTTGAGACGCCATAAAATACATAATCTTTAATACAAATAGTACATAGAACAGAAATGATAAACTCAATAATACACAACTAAGTCTTCACTATTATTTTCACACTATATACAACATGTGAAGACTACAATAGCTATCACTCGGACCGTCACTCCATTCCCCTGCTAGACCCGGCTACTCTCTCTTTTTCTGAAAAATAATAGAACAAAAGAAAAGGTGAGCTCAAAGAACCCAGTAAGAAATATCATGACTAAGATAACGACAAATAAATTATCATTAGCCTTCAACAGATGAGTTCTTAATTGAATATAATAGACAATAAGCTTTGTATCAATAATAGCAGCGGAATGAGCAATCTATTAGAAGAATAATGCAGACTATAATGTCCACTCGCTTTTATTTTTAGGAAAAACATCATCAACTTTTATCATTTTGAACACCGCTGGTCATGATAATATAAATTTCCAGTTCCTGATCATAATCATGCCAGTCAATAGTTCATCTTTGCGTTACGAGCCAAAGATATTCAAATATAACACCAACGGTAATGATTATACCAGTTTTCAGCCTTTGGTCATAATCATACCAACAACAGTTCATCTTTGCCCCAGGCCAAAGAGAATATTCACCATGTGCCCTAAAAGACACAATAATTATATCGCCTTTATTCTACCAACTGTGCACCAGGCCACAGATATTCACAACAACATGGTTCTTGATGATTAGAATAACAACCGTGATATAGATGATGAATCAGAAGAAACAGTATGATCAATAAATATCAAAAGTTTAAGATTTTTCTTTGTGCAGATTCAAATAATGTCCAAATTGCCAACATGATGTGGACTAAAATTCAAGAATGATATTTAAGATCCACAGTTCAGAATAACAGTTAAGGTTCAATAGAAAGATTTAGAAAAATAGGAAGGTTCAGTTGAAATGATATTAGATGAAGCGCAAACTATTAAAGAATATGTATTCATTTCAGGAAACTTTACCAACAAGAGACAAGTAAGAAATGAATACGAAGAGTAATTCACCGAACATGCGGTAGTCCGCGTAGTCAGGTTAATCCCAAAATTTAATAAGGAATTAATACGAAAGGTTATTCACCAACAGGCGGTAATCCGCGCCGTAAGGTTATTCCCATAATTTAACAAGGAATGAATACGAAAGATTATTCACCAACAGGCGATAATCCGCGCCGTAAGGTTATTCCTATAATTTAATACATAGAAATAAATACGAAAGGTTATTCACCAACAGGTGGTAATCCGCGCCGTAAGGTTATTCCCATAATTTAATACATGAAAATAAATACGAAAGGTTATTCACCAACAGGCGATAATCCGCGCCGTAAGGTTATTCCCACAATTTAATACATGGAAATAAATGGCACATCTTATGAGTGAGAAAGAAACGATATTATTTTCGAGAATCAAATAATGATAATTCCTTACCATAGTAAGTTTGAATAATGGAAGATGAAAAAGATGGTATCCCTTGCCTTAACACGTGACTAGATATGAACTCGTACACTTATAGCTCTTTACAAATACTCAAGATGACTTTAGCACACTCAAGGAGAACTTATACAAAGAAATATTTGGAGAGTGAAAGAAAGAATAAGCAAGGAAGTTTTTATGAAAAATCCTTAAGTTAAGGCCTCTATTTATAGCAAAAAATCTTATCATCACCAAGATTTTCTAATTTAATCTAAACCGTATATTTCAAGATAATGTTTAATTCATACCACTCATTTCATCTTTTAAGATTTCCTTAATCTAAATCATTCATTTAAAGATCATCTTTTAATCTATACCATTCAATTTACTTTATATATAAAACAACTAACTTTAAATAAATCAATTAACTTTATATATAAAAACAAACAACTTTATATAATTTATCATAATAAAAACAAATAACTTTATCAATTCAATTATTCAACAATAATTCACAATTATTTATTACTATGGCTAATTGTTGTAAACGCAGTGTAGTTTGCTTTTCGAGTTAGATAAACAGGAAAATCAACTAATAATAGAATACAACAGTTTAATCAATATCATAAAATAGATAACAATAATGCTGAAAATAAATAGAAAAATAACACGTTACTGTGTAATGACAATTATTGATTCAGTAATGTGAATTATTGTGCATATGCTACTGTGACAATTATTGGTTCAATAAAGTCAATATAGTACAATAACCACTTTATCAGTTTAATAATATGAAACACTGTGCAATACCGTGTGCTACTGTGCAATACCGTGTGCTACTGTGCAATACCACTGGGTATTTTAACAGTTCAAGATGATAATACCGTTGATTATATTTATTTAAAAAGGTTACGTATGTCGCTTTCTATATCCGACAATAAGTCGTTGTGGGGGTCCACCATTATTTTGTTATTTCGGCGCCGTCGTACGAATCGAATATTCCCCGACAAAACGAATATTCTCCGACCAAAAGAATATTCTCCGACATAAAAAAATTTGCACATAACATCCTTAACTTTTAACCTTATCAATTTAACCACCTACTGTTTCAGGAAAAATATATATGAAGAAAAAATTAAATTTTGTATTTCATAAAATTCGGGGTCTTACAAGTAAAGCTTGTACTAAGCTTTAAATGTATTAAGCTTTAAATGTGTTATGTGATTTATCTACGTGTAGGATTTTGTATTTTAGTTCAAGTATCCAACTTTAACACTTGTTAAAATCAAGAAGTTATTTTGGAGAAAACCTAAATTTAAGGTTTAAAAAACCTAAAAAAGGTTGTTATAACTTAAACCCTAAAACTTAAAACCCTAAAGGTTCAAACCCTAACGGTTATAACCTAACCCTAATCACTATTCATAAATATGCATATAATACGAAAATTATACGACTAGAATATTAAAATAATACGATAATAATACGAAAATTATACGGTACAAATATGAAAAGTCAACCGATGAATAATGAAAGTCAACAATAGTGGTTACTAACTTTTATAGAGATTTTAAGGGCATTTATGCCATTATGAAAGTATGCAATGCTTACAAAATTTGTAAGTATGCATTTTGGCTAGTAAATTTGGAAGCAAGGCTGGACTTGGCTTCCTTTGGTATGTTGCCAAGCTTAGCTTGGTGATATGTGGCCTTATGTAAGCCAAGCATGGCTAATAAGGTTTGTTAATCACTAAGTAAGTTACTAAGTAAGAATTAATTACAATTATGTAAATTCCTTAAGTATGTAAGTAAGATTAACAATAAACTAATCAAGGTTAATTAGGGTTAAGTGTAATTAACATTAATTGAGTTAGTGATTCACCATGGTGACTAACCATGGTGAGTTGCCAAAATGATGATGAGTTGGTGATTCACCATGGTGAATTGCCAATATGATGATGAGTTGGTGACTAACCATGGTGACTTGCCAATGTGATGATGAGTTAAAACCTAATAACCCTAATGCCCTAACTTTGAAAGTCCTATAAATTGAAGCCTTCAGTCTTCATTATTCTCCACCATTTTATAAGCAATTTGAGAGCAAAAACACTCCAAAGTTATATTGAGAGAGAGTTCTATTGAATTACTATCAAGAAAGTTGCAAAGGAATAGTTAAAGCTTGCACTTCAAGAGGTAATCTCCAGTTGTTATTATGTAAATTTTTAATTCGTAGTTATGTTAAATAGAGTAAATGTGAGTAGCTATAATGCTTGATTTATTTTATGTCTCTAGTAGTGAAATCAACATCATAAGTAGTTGTAATGTCCATTTCATTTCAAGTATTTGGTTAAAAAGCTCAAAACATAAGCCGTTTCGATGTTCGATTTTTCTTATCGTTCTTCGTGTTCTTGAGTAAAAGTCCTGAAATTGTACATAAGTAGGTTTATAATTTTCTTTTTTTATGTTATTGAAGGTTATTTAGTGTTAGAACATGATGACATGACTTTTTAATGCTTGAGGTATCACATTTTACCAATTGGTTCAAAGAAAGTTCAAACAGTTTTTGTGCAGTCACCTTTAGGCCAAAATCTGTGCAAATCTGTTAGGAATTTAGTACTTTGGTCTGAATATGAATTGTAGAGGCGGAAGTTACGAACGCATGAAATTTTGAATGACTAAAAAATCTCTTAAAACAAAGAAGCTATGGCCGTTTAATCGAGTCGGGGTTTGGCAGTCCAACAATCTGCCCAAATCCAAAAATTTGGTTTTAAAATGAGTTTTTGAGTTAGCCAATTTTCCAAATAATTCCACTTATTCAAATAGTTTAAATAAGTTAATATAAGACATATGAAGTTATATAATACGATGAATCTAACCGCTTATGCACTAAATGACTGTGTAGGGTTTTAACGCTCCGCTAGAAAACCCTAATTTTCATTTGATGCAAGTTCTAAACCTTTATGTGTTATTAGTATGTTCTAATATTGTTCATGTTATTATGTGATAGTTGATATGTGAAAGTCCATGAAAGAAGGTCTTATGTGATTAAATGATTAAGTGTTAATTCTTGATTAACTATTAAATGTTAATTGATATTTGATGATGCATATGAGTATGCATGAAATATGGTTATTGTTAAGCATAAATTAATATGATTATTAACTGAGTTGTATATTCAGTTAAAGCATGTTAAAGTTTATATGAAAGCATAAACTGAGTATGTGAAAATATATTAGACTTGTTGAGCCGTTGTGCTCTTTATTGCGAATAAAATCTTATTTGCAGATTAAAGATGAACGTTAAGAAGATCATGAACGTAAAGATGAAGCATAGATTAGGTTTTCATGTTTATTACTTGTATTTGTATGAAATCATAATGACTGTTGTAATACGAACAAACAAACATGTAACCTAATATTAAATGAATGATATAAATTATTATCATCAGAATGTTGTTATGTCTTTACTTTTGATTAAATCTAGAATTGATAAAACTTAACATAGTATTGATAATGATCTATTTATCTGGATGAGGATCAGTAAATGACTTGTGAGTACTGTACATCCGAGACATGACTAATCGATGTTGAATGGTCAAATCCATCGTTAGGTTCCTCGGACCTAGGTATAATTTGTTATTACTATTCTAAATGTTAGATAAGTAGGATTATTGATATGAAGAGATATCACTATAACTTAATGTGTTTCGAGTGAGGGTTTTAACTAGTTGGGTAATGTTCTCTACGGAAAGAGAATTTTGCACCGGACAAAGATACAACCATTTGTCACGGATAAAGATGCAAACATTTATCACGGGTGAAGATACAAACATTCACCGCGAGATTCTGTGTTCCCAAGAGCCATCCTAATGATTTAATGCCGTGAATCTTGGAATATGTAAAGTTATAGAATATTTAAATCTTAAGGTTAAAATTGGACTGTTATATATGGTGTTATCCATTTATACGGATGAACTATAAGTTGATACTTGTATAAATAATGAGACTGAGATCAATATAAGATTTAGGAACTAAGTGAACATAAAATTTTAATGTATAATCTAAATTAAACTAATTCAACCAATATGATTATGGGACCATTGGTTAAGTCGGTAAATGTTTAGAGTTTAACACACAAGGTCCGCCGTAGCGAATGCGTGGGATTTTAGGAGCGTTACAATTTATATGAGCTACCTTGGCTTGGCATCGGAAGTGGTGCAAGACAAGTATATAAAGGTGAGTACCATGACATATTCTTCCACATATTATGATCGCACATAGAGGATTTATTTTCTTTACATTTTTCATAGTAGGAAGATGAAACAGGCTTATGATATATAACAAATCAACTCTAGTGGCATAAAATGATTTAGCCACTACTTTCCAATAAATTGATTCTATTAGAGCTACCATAGTGTTTTAAACATTATTATGTTTTTCATCTTTACAATAGACTATTGTAGCAGACCATATAAATAACCCTCCAGGTCTAAAAATCCTATTAAGCTCCATTAATGGTTTTCCATTATCTCCATGCCAGTGAACTCTGCATCTTGCACAGTGAATCAAATCATAAACATTATTTCGAAATGTAAATCGTTGTGTTCCAATGACGGATAGAATAGTAGGAATACCCCGCTCAAGAGCAAACTGTATATGAGCCTCATGTTCATCCTTCGGCGTAATTGACATTGTAATGACACCTTTGTGCTGTAAATAGCCACCAAAATACCACAACCAACATCTAAAATAACCCTCGTCTGTTTTTCCCATTCAATAATTGATAATGTCTTTCTTATATAGTCGATGTAGTGCATAAATCCATCCTTAAACTAAGTACCACTTCTAGGAAAAATAAGATGATCACCAAATTGTTGCACCCAATTTTGGTCCTTTTTGTACTCAACAACAAGCTTAGGGTGAGGGACATTATCAAACCATACCTCATAATTAGCTACCGATGCGGTTTGTATGATCTTAGAGAATTGTGTTCCTGGATCCTCATCATGTGGCTTTGGGTTAATTGTTGGAATGTATCCATCCCATTATGGCATTATGTCGAACACCTTGTTGTCAATGTTACGTCTTCTTTTGATTTGTAGAGAATCTCTCACCAACATCCGCGTTAAAGGGTACGAGAATTCATTTTCGAGAGGAGAATCTATCCTATCATGACCCAATTGATTACAAACTTGATGGATTGGTGATTTTGGGCCTTCAATTTTCATTTAAAAACCCTCAACAACTCCAACCTTCGGGACGATCAGACCAACATCTAGTTGAATCTGCAATTGCCCTTGATGGTTCTCTTCCTTATTAAAATCCCGATCCACATCATCTAATTTCTTAGGTTGTTTTGGTTGAGCTTGATTCTGCAGTGGATTATTTGTTCGCTTCGTAGGAGTTTGACGAAGTTGTTGCTTAATCTCTTGTACGAGCGCAGCCATTGTAACACAAATCTGCTCTGTAATTTGGGCCAAATTTGCATTGATAGAATTGGGATATTCTATTGGAGAACTCTCAATGAAAGCACCAATGATACAGAATATTTTAGACTCCGACAAACTCCAGAAATTAGAGAGAGATTGGGAATTTGTTCTGATATTTGATGATCTAATTTTCAATACAAGACAGCATTTTATAGGCTTAACCCCTACATTACATTCTGAAAATAAATCTTAACCTTTCATACTTATTAACTATATTTAATTCTAGCCTTTCATTTATATATATATATATATAACAGATTTGTAACTGACCCACTTCAAGATTTTGAAGAACAAATCATTCAGTTGTTCCTACATCTTTCCAAATTAAGTGCCCCATTTGATTTTGGAATCCTGCCATAATGTATTAGAAGTGTGATCCTGGGCCAGTCTTGACACTGTTTTAGTGTCAGCCCATCTTCCACCATTTAATCTAATCTATGAGTGAATAGTGTAGATTAAAAAATTTATGAGGCTATCTACAGGAATTATTTATAGATAATTTGAAGTATTCGCAACTAATTCATGCGGATAATTTTTATGTAAAAGATGCAAGACTCTTTCTCAACTCAATTTTTTTTTTCTTTTTACCATCAATCTTTAAAATTCAATAATTTTTTAATTATAAATTCAAAATTTTCAATCTATATGTCGTTGTATATTTTGATAATGCATTGTTGGTATATTATGTTTTAATTAAAATGATCAAAGTTTTGTATTTGGAATATAGTACCATTGTTGGTTTCGGCCGTAATTTTTTGCATTTTCACCACTTCAAAATATATCAACAATGCATTTTGTTTTGGAGATCTTTTCAAGAGCTTTCCAATGATATAAAAATTGGCAATTTAAGATTTGTACTAAAAAAAAAGTTATTGAATTTTAAAGATTTGATGGTAGAAAGAGGAAAAATAATTTTAGAGAGAAAATGAGTATTTTGATCATTTTATGTTTTTTAACATAAGAAACTATCTCCTAAAATTAGTTAAGCATACTTCAAGCTATCCGTAAAAAATTAGAGTGAATAGCTTCGTAAATTTTTAAATTTAAGGATTGTTGACGCCTGGTTTTGTCCGGCTGTCCTGCTGGCCGTCCGGATAAGATACCTGCACAAAAGTCCTAACGGCTTGGGCCGTTGGTGGACTCCTCCGGTGTAAGAGTTAGTGAAGGTTTTAAGAAAGGTCAACAATGAAGGTCCAAGTATTTAGTATAGTAGTAATGTGTATGTGTACGTGTACGTAACCCTTTCCTCCATCATTGACTGGGTATTTATAGTGCATACCTGACTCTTACCGATTCCTTTTAGGATTGTCCCTCAACGTGGTATAGTTTGAATAGGAAGGTAATCTCCTAAACCATCTAAGAACCTGACTCCTATTCTAATTCGGATTAGATATAGTAAATAGCCACAGTCCAGATTGGTTAGGGACCTATCCCAAGTCTATTGGACTTAGAAGTCCTCATAAGAATTTGCCAAGCTGACGGTCCGTTGGGCCTAGCCCATCATATATTTACCAGACCAGGCTTAGCGAAATATTCATCCTAACATTGCCCCCCACTCCCTGAGTACATAAATGTGCTAGGGGAGTAGAATGAATTACCCCAAAAGTATATATAAATGGTCAGATCAAAAGGAAAATAACTCTTCGGGAATCCAGGTGTAGGAACACAGAAGATGTTTAGACCGAAGGCAAACCCTCCTTGAACTTTACAAGAATTCTGGGGCAACGTAACAGAGGAAGAAAGCTCCATCTGGATCCCGGAGGCATCAAAACCGATGGGAAAGCGCCATCGGGAGACCGGAGGCATCAGACCGATGGGAAAGCTCCATCGGGAGCCCGGAGGCATCAAACTGATGGGAAAGGTTTTTGTGAAGCGACGCTGGGCCCTCATGAACGAAATTTCAAACGTTGGGTTCGACGCAATAACCAGGCCCAAATCTTTGCTAAGCCCACCGTGCTCAACCCAACAAATCTGGCCCAACAGCTTGCACGACCGATTCGTATAACAACTTATTTTTAAATTTCGAAATCCGCGTCCATTTAGCTAACGAAGCGTGCGCGAGAAGCATCATTTATTACGCTGCAGTAAATACTGCGCGTGCGCCCCATCCGTTCGATCGTTTCCATCTGAACCGTTACAACGCTTGAATCAAGATAAAAGGGGTCATTTCCAACAGATCGTCTTTTTATCAGAAGCAACTTATCACGAGAGAAAGGACGTTTGAGAGAGAATAATTTCATTACCAGATCCAATTCCATCGTTCCTGCTTCGTTGTTTTTCCATCGACCTCCTTTCTAAAATCAAGTAAGTTTTTTACTCTTTTTCTTTAATACCTCCTAATGGCTGGCAGTACCCAAGATACCAGGGCTCAAGCTTCGTCTTCCCGGGTTGAGGACGAAGTTACTGTGGCCGAAATGGGGATCCCAGAGGGACAACCATGGAAACCCTTGGTAATCACCAGGATAAGGGATGTAGAGGAGTACAATAGGAAGAAATATTTCAATATCCTGTATAGAGTAGCCAACATCCCTTCTTCAATCCGGAACCAATATTTCGATTTAGCCCCCACAGAATTCTATATCCCCGAAACATACGAAATCAAGAGACCCGGGGTCGGGGAGAGAATGTACTACCAGCTCGAGGGGGGATGGATTCCAATCCATAGGCAGTCACTGATCTATAGGGTCCGATTCCCTCTTCGCCCCTTCGTATTGGAGTTACTTCATACGACGGGGCTCAGTTTGAACCAGCTATCCCCCAATTCTTTTATTCATATAAACAGCTTCATCGCCTTCTGCTTCTCTGAAGCAACCCTCCCAGCCATAGATTTATTTTTTCAATTCTTTTCCATTACCAATAATAAAGAAAAAGGGTTTTTCACGGTGATGAAGAACCCTGGAAGGGATACCCTGATGGAGACCCCCTCGAGCAATAAAGGGTGGCACGGGGATTGGTTTTTCATCAAGGGGCCGGACACTGAGATGGTCGGACCTTGGTCAGACCCGAACAAAAACCAGCTAAATCCGAAGAAAATCTCTCGGGCAAGGCTAGAAGAGTTCGAGGTCTTATATTCCAAGAGACCATCTGTGAAGTGGGATCGGAATCTCCTTAACGTCCAAGACTGGTTGTATTCCTTCGGTTGTAAGCTCTTTGCCATGCTTGCTCCTTTATTCTGAACATTTTTTGATATACTCACTCTTTTGTTCTGATTGTCTTGCAGTGGTTGACCAAGGAAAGAATCCTGATAATGAAGCCATAATAGAAGCAGCTAGTGTCCCGAGGGTGAAGATGAGTGCCGCCGATAAGCTGAAGGCGAGCCGAAGCATGAGGGCTGCAAAGCCCAAGGACTCCACCAAGGCCGCTGCCAATCCCGAGATGGCCACGGGATCTTCTCAGGTGGGTGATATTGTCAAACCCACCGAAGGAGAAAAGTCTGCTGACAAAGACTCGGGGGCCGGCAGACCAAAAATAAAGAGGAGAAGGCTGGTTCTAACGTCAGTTCTGGAGGCAAGAACCAAGCAGACTGCTGCTCCTCAAGGGAGTTCATCAACTCCTCCCGCCGAGCAAAATGTCGCCAGGCAGTCAGAGGAAGGCCTCGCTCCCCCTCCTCAGAATAAAGGGAAAAGACCTGCTGAAGGTCAAGAGCCCCCCAGCACCCAAAGCGGGCCGATAGATCCCCCAATGCCGACCGGGAGTTCAAGACCCGAGGAGGGGATCAATATGCAGTCCTTGGGTACGTCGATGATCCCATTCGCCGAAGATGGTACCGAGGGTGCCGATCTGAAGACGCTTATGGAGATGCTGTTCTCCTGCCATGCAAAGGTAAGGATCTACCTGTAAAATTTTCCTCTTCAAGTTGGTTAACTTTCTGACTCATTCATCCTTCAACCATTTTTTTTTCCAGGGAAATGCAATTCTCCTTAGGGTTTCTGATGAGCAGAAGGTTCTGGAGAGAAGAGCCGAGGAGAGCAGCAAAGGGCATGCCGAGGCTCTGAAGAACCATCAGAAGACAAAAGACCAGCTCAAGGCCATGCATGACTCCTTCCATATCATGAAACAGGAGTATGAATCGGCCCGGGCGGCTTGTCTTGAGAAGGACAAGGAGATCGAACGCCTGACGGCCCGGGTGATTGATCTGGAGAAGGCGAATGCTCACGCTATGGATTTAGTGCAGGCCAAAGAGCTCAAGAAGATCCAGTTGGAAAATAACAAGAACGAGCTCGAGGCCCAACTCCAAAGTCAGAAGATTCTCTTAACCCAATCGGAAAATATCATCCAACTTCAGACTGATCAGATGAAGAATCTGAAAGATAATGTCGAACTGATCGTCGAAGGCTGGGGTGCTAAGGAAGCCGATTGGTTAAGAGGACCTATTGCCGCCGCCTCCCCGAGTGTCCTGATTCCCGAGCTTAAACAAAAGGTGATAGATGAATATAAGGCCTCGGATCAATTTCAGGCCGATATTCTATCATCTGTTGTGAACGAATTCAGCGATGGGTTCGAATACGCTCGCGAACTTGCCAAGGAGAAGGGTCATGATCCCGATCAGCTGGGAATTGTATTTCCCGAGGACTGATTTGAAAAGCTTTTGCTATTGTTTTTTTTTTTTTATTTTGTAAACTTTTGAATATTTATGAATTGGATGGTTATGACTTCATCGTTTATTTTATTACCCTTTTCTCATGAGTTATATTTTATCGTCTGAATGTATAACTGTTTACTTATACTGCTTTACCCCCCTCTAGCCTGATCGGGTGAAGACCCGATGAGGCTAGAAGATAAATTTGAAAGTGTGTATCAAAACAGAAATACAGAAATACGATGTAAAAAATATTCTCATTAATATCGAAAAAGATAATCCTATCGGCTAGAATGCAACCTCAAAATTTGACTAAGTACAAATCCAAAGTAACCCAACTACTGATAATACCTACGAAGCCGAACGGCATGCCAAGTATTTGGAACATTTTTTCCATCCATGCCCTGAAGCTTGTAAGTTCCGGCCTTCCACACTTCAATCACTAAGTATGGTCCTTCCCATGTTGGCATCAGTTTGCCGGTTTCCCTAGGGGTGGATGCCTCGGCTTGCCGAAGAACTAGATCGCCCACATTGAATGACCTTCTTTTGACATTTTTGTTAAAGTACCGAGCAGTTCGTTGTTGATAAGCAGCCAATTTGAGGACTACTGAATCACGTTCCTCTTCCAATAAGTCGAGGTTCAACCGAAGACCTTCGCTATTGAGGATTTTATCAAAGTTTAAGACTCTCTGAGAAGGTACTCCGATCTCAATAGGTATCAGGGCTTCGGAACCATAGGTCATCTTAAAAGGCGTCTCCCCAGTAGTAGTCCGAGGAGTTGTTCGGTAGGCCCAAAGAACATGCAAAAGCTTCTCGGGCCAGGCACCCTTCGCCTCTTCCAGTCTTCTTTTAATGCCATGAAGAAGTGTGCTGTTTGTAACTTCTACTTGACCATTTGCTTGTGGATGGGCTACTGAAGTCCGACGATGCTGGATATTAAGTTCTGATAAGAACCCTTCGAAAGTTTTACCAACAAACTGAAGTCCGTTGTCAGAAACTAAGATCATCGGGATGCCGAACCGGTAGACCACTTGTTCTTTGAAGAATTGTTGACATGTATGCTCGGTGATCTTGGCAAGTGGTTTGGCTTCTACCCACTTGGTGAAATAATAGATGGCGACGATCACAAACTTCACTTGTCCCTTACCCTGTGGAAGAGGGCCCAATATGTCTATTCCCCATACAGAAAAGGGGATCGGAGAGAGTATCGGAGATAACTCCTCGGGAGGTTGGTGTGGTACGGATGCAAATATCTGACACTTATGACATTTTTTGACGAAGTCTTTGGCATCTTCAAGCATTGTCGGCCAAAAATATCCTTGTCGCAAAATTTTATGGGCCAGTGCCTTTGCTCCCACATGGTCACCGCAGATACCTTCATGAACTTCCCGAAGAGCATAATCAGATTCCCTAGGGTCGAGACATCGGAGCAGTGGTGAAGAATAAGATCTTCGGTACAGCTGATCATTCGTGATACAATACTTGGTGGATTTGTACTTTATCCTTCGGGCCATAGACTTGTCTTCGGGCAACTCACCGGTCAGAAGGAATTAAATGATCGGGGTCATCCAAGAATCCGTCTGTTCAATATCCATTATTGTTTGAACCAAAGTGCTCGGATGCTGAAGATTTTCTAAATATACTGCTCCGTCTAGTTCCCCTTGATCGGTGGTTGCCAACTTGGAAAGGGCATCGGCCATTGTATTTTCCGATCTGACTACTCCTATGAGCTGGTATTTCGGGAAGAATGCCAACAATGACCGAACTAATTCGAGATAGGCCTGTAAATGAACTTCTTTTGGCTCATATTCTCCCAACACTTGTTTCACCACCAGTTGGGAGTCGTTGTATACTGCCAAGTTCTTTACCTCCAGGCTTCGGGCTAGCTTTAGCCCTGCCACCAGTGCTTCATATTCGGCGATGTTGTTTGTGGCTATGAACCCAAATCGTATAGATTGTTGTATTTTGAAACCTTCGGGAGAAGTGAGGATGATGCCGGCCCACCTCTTCATCCCAGTAGCGGATCCGTCTACGAACAGAGTCCATACAATTTCTTCGGGTGTTGGTGTCAGTTTATCACAGTCGGGTTCCTTGTCATCTAGATCATTACGGATTGAGCACTCGATGATAAAATCAATGAGTGCTTGTGCTTTGATTGCTGTCCGAGGGCGAAATTCTATATTAAACTGACGCAGCTCGATGGCCCATGCTGCGAGCCTTCCCGACGATTCGGGCCTATAAAGGATTTTCCGTAATGGCTGGTCAGTGAGGACGATAATAGTCCGCCCCTGGAAGTAATGTCTGAGTTTCCGAGTGGAGATAACCATTGCGTAAGCCAACTTCTCTAAATTTGGGTACCTTGTTTCAGCATCCCGAAGAGCATGGCTTACGTAATAGACTGGTTTTTGCCCTTGTGAATCTTCTCTGATCAAAGCTGACCCGACTGCCAAGGATGTGGCAGAGAGATATATTTGTAGATCCTCCTCGGGCAGTGCTTTACTCAGAATCGGAGGTGAAGAGATATATCTCTTAATTTGTTCAAAAGCCTCCTGGCAATCTTCGGTCCATTGAAAAGTTTTCTGATTCTGGGCTCCCTTCAAAGTTCCGAAGAATGGGAGACATTTCTCTGCTAGTCGCGCCACAAACCGCCGAAGAGCTGCCAGCCTCCCTGTCAACCGTTGAATTTCTTTGAAGTTCTTCGGCGGTTGCATTTCAAGGATAGCCGATATCTTTTCGGGATTTGCCTCAATCCCTCTTCGGCTAACCATATATCCCAAAAATTTACCTGACTCGAGGCCAAATGTACATTTAGTTGGGTTAAGTCTCATGTTGTTCGTTCTGACATTCTCAAAGCATTCTTTCAGGTCGGCTAGATGATCTTTTTCCCTCATACTTCGAACAATCATGTCATCAACATAGACTTCCATATTTCTCCCGATCTGGCCGCTGAACACTTTGTTCATCATTCTCTGATAAGTGGCCCCCGCATTGATTAACCCGAAGGACATCACTTTGTACGCGTAGATGGCTCGGTGAGTGATAAAGGATGTCTTAGGGATAGCGCTTTCATGCATGGCGATTTGATTGTATCCCGAGAAAGCATCCAGGAAGCTCATTACAGTATGACCCGATGTGGAATCAATCAGTTGATCGATATTCGGGAGAGGATAATAATCTTTCGGACACGCTTTATTCAGATCTGTATAATCCACGCACATCCTCCACTTCCCATTATGCTTTTTAACTAGTACCACATTCGCGAGCCATTCTGGATAATTGATTTCAAAGATGAAGTCAGCAACCAGAAGTTTATCGATTTCGTCATCAATTACTTGTTGTCTTTCGGGAGCTATGTTCCGTCGCTTTTGCTTAACAGGTTTTCAGTTCGGCTTGACACTCAGCTGGTGCACGGCCACAGTCTTATCAATGCCTGGCATATCGGCTGGGACCCAAGCAAAGATATCCGAGTATTGTTGTAAAAGGGCCACCAACCGTGCTCTGGTTTTTTCCTGGAGGCCTGTCCCAATCTGTACTGTTCTCTCGTCATCTTCTTGAAATAACGGAACCTGGACCGTATCTTCGGTAGGTGTTGCTATTGGTTCAGTGCATCCCTCAGTGAAAGGTTCGAGCTCAATCTTCATGGTGGCTTTCTGTTTGCTGTCGATGATAGGGGATGCCTGAATGGTCTGTAGATAGCATCTTCGGGAAAGATCTTGGTCGCCGACTGATTCCCCGATCCCATTCTTTGTTGGGAATTTCATTTTTAAATGCGGGATAGAGGTAACGGCTTTCAATGCTGACAGAGTCGTTCTTCCCAAGATGGCGTTGTAGTTACTTTCCACCTGGACTACATAGAAACGGACCATGATGGAAGCTTGCTTTGGGGCAGTCCCGAAAATCACAGGCAATTCGATCGTCCCTGCTATACGGACCGGGTTATTCCCGAAGCCATATAAGGGGGACTCATTGCAGATTTTCAGCTTCCTTCCCCCCAAGTCCAGCCGATTGTATGCCCGGCTATAGAGTACGTCGACTGAACTCCCATTATCAACAAGCATCCTCTTCATATCCATAGTACCGACCTGAGCTGTGACGACCAGTGCGTCCTGATGCGGAATAACCATTCCCGACGAGTAATCATCGTCGGAGAAAGTGATGGGGTCGGTCTTGATATCCTGGGGTTTACCAGACACTTGATGGACTTCTCTTCCGAAGGCTTTCCTCTTTCGGTTAGACAGAACGGTGATCGATCCTCCGGAGATGACATCAACCACTCCTCTTACCTCGGAAGCGGGTGGAGGTGGTTCCAGGCGATCGAAGGCTGATTGTCGACGAGAATCGGCGACGTAACAGTCGAGGTTACCCTTCCGTATCTGTTTTTCTAGGAAATCTTTGAGCTGGTAACACTCCTCGGTATCATGTCCTTTTGCTTCATGGTAGGTGCAATATCTATCCCCGTTCTTCTCTGCCTTGCGAACACCCGAATCTTCGGGGGGTTTTCGTAGAAGGGTTCATTTTTTATCGCTTTCACGATATTACTTTTGTTCGTATTCAGGGGTGTGTAATCCTTGTCGGCACCTCCTCTATCCCTCAGGGGATGGTTCTTTTGCTGTCGATCTCGGCTAGAATCTCTTCGGTCATTCCCCTTTTTGCCGAAGCCATTGGATTTCTTCTCGGCGCTTTCGTCTTCGGGGTTTCTCTGGTGAAACTCACTTGTGTTTTTCGAAGAGCCCCGAAGATTGGCGAGAGCCTCTTCCAATTCTACAAACTTGTCTACTTTTTCGTAAGTTTCTGATAGGGTTTCTGGAGCTTTTGAGATGAGTTCCTCGATCAACCTGCTGGATTTGTCAACGTTTAATCCCATAGTTAAAAATTGGATTACCTACTTTGGATCGATTCCGTTGATTTCAGACACAGCTTCCCGAAATCTTTTGACATACTGCCGAAGAGTCTCATTCGGCTTCTGTTTTACTTGTAGTAGAGAGGTCGTCATTCTGGCCCGTCTTTTATTGCTCCCGAAGCGGGTATGAAATTGTTCCTGTAGCTCTTCCCATGACTTAATAGACCCGTTCGGGAGGGAGGTGACCCATTCTCTAGCCGTCTTCTTTAGAGTAGATAAAAATAGGTGGCACATCGCCACTGCATCATGACCATGGAAGTGCATGGCTTGCTCAAATGAGTAGGTGTGATCATGCGGGTCTCCCGTTCCGTCGTACATCTCCAAAGTGGGTACTTTCGACTTCGATCGATTTTGGCTTCCTCCAAATCCTTTGAGAACGGGGAGAACCGGGCCTTCTTGGACCCATAGTACTTGTCTGAAGCCTTCTTGGGTGAGGATTCTCCAGTATGGCTCCCGTGGCTGCGTCTGTCCTCCCTATCCCTTTTGGAGGGTGATCTGGCTCGCTTCCTCAAATCCGCCGCCCAAATCGACTTAGAGCGGGTTGGTTCCTTTTCTCGGGGTTGGGGACCACCTCTACGGCGTTCCGTGTGTCTGTCTTCCCGTCTGCCACGGTGGTCTGAGCGGGAGGCCGAGCCTCTCTGGCTCGAGAGATTGTCCCCTGTTTCGGTTAATTCCTCATACTGCTTGTCAAGCTCTTTCTGCTGGATATCTAGAGCCTTTTTCCTGTCGAGGATTATCTGGAGGCGACGTTCTTTCTCAGCCGCCGTCTCCCGGCGAGACTGGGAGGGTGTTGGTCGCCGTGAATAACTTTGCGAGTGTGAAGTTTCCATATCAATGTTGATTGATGGAGATTTTACTTGGTACTGCCCTCCTTCTAGCGCCAATGTTGACGCTTGGTTTTGTCCGGCTGTCCTGCTGGCCGTCCGGATAAGATACCTGCACAAAAGTCCTAACGGCTTGGGCCGTTGGTGGACTCCTCCGGTGTAAGAGTTAGTGAAGGTTTTAAGAAAGGTCAACAATGGAGGTCCAAGTATTTAGTATAGTAGTAATGTGTATGTGTACGTGTACGTAACCCTTTCCTCCATCATTGACTGGGTATTTATAGTGCATACCTGACTCTTACCGATTACTTTTAGGATTGTCCCTCAACGTGGTATAGTTTGAATAGGAAGGTAATCTCCTAAACCATCTAAGAACCTGACTCCTATTCTAATTCGGATTAGATATAGTAAATAGCCACAGTCCAGATTGGTTAGGGACCTATCCCAAGCCTATTGGACTTAGAAGTCCTCATAAGAATTTGCCAAGCTGACGGTCCGTTGGGCCTAGCCCATCATATATTTACCAGACCAGGCTTAGCGAAATATCCATCCTAACACTATCCGTAAAAAATTAGAGTGAATAGCTTCGTAAATTTTTAAATTTAAGGATAATTTTACATATACTATAACCAAATATTATATCAAACACTACATATATCTCAACCATTAAAAAGTAGGACCTGACACGAATTTCTGTGTCAGGCCCTATCTTTCAATAATTGAGATCAAAATATTATGTTTAGTATTGTATTTAATGTTATACACTTATACTTATCCTAAATTTAAACCATTCACTCATGAAATATGAGTTGGCCAGTGAAATATGAGTTGGCCCTAAACAATGCCAGATCCAACGCTGGCCCTTTATCACTCCCCCATACACGCGTGTATACTTATATTTGCGTAAAAAAAAAAGGGTGTGTGGGTGTGTGTGGGTGTGTGGGTGTGTGGGTGTGTGTGTGTGTGTATATATATATATATATATATATATTTAACCAACCACAATGTAACTATCATTTTGTACATCTAATTGGCATTAGTCTATATCTCAAGCCTTTCCGTGAATGTCCCTTGTGAGTAATAATTTTATACTAATTTAAGAGTCAAATGTAATATTCCAATTTCACATTGTAACATGTCTCTTAAGCTCTATATTATTATGATTTGATTTGAAGCTGAAATTTGACCTAAATTATTATATACATCAAATGTGTTGGGTCATAAAATAATTATTGATGACGGAAAAAAAAAAACTTATTTTGAATCCACTTTGCAACACGTGACCCGAGCTCACTCCAATATTTGTGCATGAGACGGTTAAACCTTAATTGGGTGGAAAAAAAGAAAAGAAAAGAAACATATAGTGAATTATTGTCTAATATATAGTGATTAAAAGAGTATTTATGACCTAATGAACACCCAAAAAGGAAAAAGAAAGCAAAACTAATCTGTATATCCCCTCAGCCTCAGGCTGTCCGGCCATACCTTCTAAAACTTGACTTACCACAATTCTTTGACCAACTCCAACTTCCAGAAAATGTGTTATTTAGTAATTAAAATTATGTGTTATCTAAGTAATAATTTTTGTCTTGGTTCAAATTAAGTTAGCCCAATTAGGAACTTATTAAAGGTTAATCAGTCAATTCAATTGATTATATTTCCGTTACGCATGGTAAGGGTTTATGCTTAATTTATGATTACCTCCAATATATTTGTAAAAGTGAATCAGATTCATGCATGATTCTTCTTGTTTCGAGAGTCAATGTTTTGGGAACATTTTCTTGTTCTTCGTTTAATTTGAGTGTTTATTTTATAAATCTAATGTTACTTTTACTATTGCAGATTCAATTACTCATTAGGAGCATTATGGTGAAGTGTTCTTCTTGGAAACATTATGTTTCTCTCAACGTAATTCTTCCGTCCTGAAATAAGAGTATCATTTCACATTTAGATACATAATTCTTCTTAAGACTGTAAAATGAATCAAACAGTTCGAGTTTAATTCGTATTCGCTTGACTAAAAGTTTGATTCGAGTTCGAATTGAAATATAAACGATTCAAATATGAGTATAGTTTAAAATTCGATAAATTACTCAAAAAAAAATTCAAATTGTAATTTTTTTATTGATCAAATCATATTAGCTCTAAAAATTCAAACGGGCCGAACTCGATTCGAGATCGTATCCGAATCGATAGTTAAACGAATCTCAATCAAACTTTATTTCATACTCGATAAATTTTATAAACCAAATCTAATATTACTTTTACTATTGCAGATTCAATTACTCATTAGGAGCATTATGGTGAAGTGTTCTTCTTGGAAACAACATTATGTTTCTTTCAACGTAATTCTTCCGTCCAGAAATAAGAGTTTCATTTCACACCTAGATACATAATCCTTTTTCAATACCTACTTCAACATTGTTAATTTATGACTTTTAAAGAGGATAGAAAAGGAAAGGAAACAATAGTTGTGTTTTTTAGGGTTTTTTTTGGGGGGGAAAGAGAAAAGGACAAAAAACATGATCATTTTTTATAACTATGTCGTCAAAAATGAATACATTTGGATGTAAAGAAAAATACACTAAAATGATTCTATTATATTAGTATATGAAACAGGCTAGGTAACTATACGATTTTTGTCTATATATATATATATATATATAGACAAACATTGACTAATGTTATAAACTACAACCACTATTAGAATTTGCTTAACAAATTGTTTATAGCTCATCAATAATTGTTTAAATGTGTTTAGACACAATTAGCTTCTTTTTTTCTCTAAAAGACAGCAAAGTTTTATGAAAGCAATTTAGTGGTAATCTAGCTAACATTGAAAGTTACATTTTATTTCCTTTTTTAAACTCCCAAATTAACAACACAAAGAAAACTTATAATTTTTTCATTCTCTTTTCTTAATTTTTTATTCTTTTCTTTAGGTAGAGCTTGTTATTACTCGAGAGAAAAAAGTTAAAAGTGAAATCGGAATCTCTTTGTAAGAGATGTATAAAGTAGTAGATGTGAGCAAGCATTCATTAGTACTCCCTTTATTTTTATTTTTACTTTGAAAAAAGGTTAATTGCATAACAAACTCCAAAATATACATTAATTTACAATTAAAAAATTACGACGTTTTTAATAATCTCAATACCCATAAGTAATTCATAACGACCCGAGACAAAATATGGCAAAAAAATAATAATTTGAATGGTCAAAAGCTTTAGCCATATAATTATAAATACGGTTTGAATGTACATTATTTAGTTTGACTTTTTAAAAATATAATAATATAAAAATTCAACATAATAAAAAAGTCGCACAAGCACGTCGAAAATAAAGATAACTTATGTTCAATTAATTTGACGTAATGACCTGGTTAAATTTTTTTAATTAGTATGATGGTCCTATTAAATAAATTAAAAGTTCAGTGACTTAATGAATAAAACCTGATAAGTTCAATAGCCTAAATGTTAGTTTGCCTTGCCACGTCATTTTTAAAAATAAAAATAAAAAGCCACGTCGGATTATCAGCTAACATCTGTTAGCTGATTTTAACGGAATGACCTAATTAAATTTTTTTAATTAGTACAGTAGTCCAATTAATAAAACTAAACATTCAATGACTTAACACACAAAATCCAATAAATTCAGCAATATAAGTATTAATTTTGCCTTAATTAAATTATTAATTCTAATTAATTATATTCATTCACAACCTTTAATTTGCCTTCTATGTTGTAGGCTTCTGCATAAGATATACCTTTATTTACTCGTATTCTGTAGATCACTTGTCTGCTTTTAATATTTAATTTAGAGGAGTTGGAATTACACACTTTATGTTCATATAATTAATCATTTTCACCTTTATTTAGTCAGAAAGCATTACCTTGTTAATTTTGCCACTCCATTTGTTACGAAATATACTCCATGCTTCCAAAATATAAAATTTTCATTGTTAATTTTTTGAAATCGAGTTAAGATTTTTTTAAATTCAAAATTAATACATATTAAAGCATAATAATAAATATTATAAACTATTTAAAATTTTATTATTAATTATAAAAAATTATTTCATAATTTTTAAATAATTAAATCTTATCAATTTTAAATTTAAAAATATTTTAAATTTCCATAACGTTAGTCTCATTTTCTTCTTAGACATTTATGCATATATTTAAGGTGTGTAGGATACATTTAGTCTTAACTACATAAGGATTTTGGTCCCCGTCATTTATTTATCCTGCATGTGTTTGGTATTTAATGACACCCCAGTTTTGACTTAAATGAGTTTTTCAGAGTTATATAATTATATTTAAACTTTACGACTTCATATGCATGCATTAATTCTATCTCCCTCGCAGAATTGTTCATATGTCACCGATCAAAGTAAATCAAACTATTATATAGGATAAAAAATTTAGTTAATTTTTTTTATATATATTAAGAAAGAAAAATAATAATAAAATTATTTATAGTTAAATTTTCATTTAATTATATAGTTTTTTGTACATAACTAATGATATTCTATAAATATGTATAGAGAATAAAAATATGATAATTAATATTAAAGATATTATAGGTAAATTATTATAAAAAGTAAATCATATAAAATAAGTGAATATTTAACTTGAAATTACTTAAAATAATAATACAAATTTTTATCTAAAACGGAGTGAGATGTGATTCTTTTTCTTATTAAGTAGCTGAGTTCAATGTTCCTTCATCCCTTTCTTCTTTTCATTCTATTTTTTTTTTTTTTTTTTTTTTTTTTATCTTTTACTAGCATTTATGTTGTAGAGATTTTAGGCCAGTTTACCGTGGTAATGAAGTGCTGACGATGTAGATTTTGGAATTCATTTAGGGAAGTATTATTTTCTTAAGAGAAGTTTCACAAAAAAAATCTCACATTAACGTGAGTTTATTTAGTTACGGTAAAATTAACACTTACACTACTTAATTTATCAGATTTTGTACATTAGATCACTGAACTTTTAATTTCGTTAATTGGACTATTATACTAATTAAAAAATTTTAAGCAGGTCATTCCGTTAAAATTAGCTAACAGACGTTAGCTGATAATCTCGTGGTATTTTTTATTTTATTTTTGGCAATGACGTGGACATTTAGGCCACTAAACTTGTCAGGTTTTGTGCGTTAAGTCACTGAACTTTTAATTTCTTTACTTAGACCATTATACTAATTAAAAAAATTTAATCAAGACATTACGTCAAATTGATTGGATGTAAGTAGTTATCTTTATTTCGGACGTGCTTATGCGATTTTTTTATTATTTTGAAAGTGAGATGGTTTTTTTATTATTATGTGAATATGACATAACTTTTTTTAAAAAATACAAAAAAATATTAAAATAAATTTTTAAAAATACAAATAAACTTGAAAATTTACAATAAAATAATTTACAACAAAAAATTTCTCATCTAGAAAAAAGTAGGTACATGAACAATACATAGCATATTTGTGGATGTGTAAAAAGGAAATTAATTTCACCAAAACCAAACAAAATACATATGTAGGAAATTCAAAAATTGGGCCATAACCTAATTACATTACATCATAGATTTGTAATAGAGAACCTAAACATTTTAAACTGGATAATATATAGCAAATCAAAACGTGGTTCAATCTCCCCTATGTCATAAATGAAAAAAAACAACCTAATCTGTACTATCCCAATCACAGTGATAACCGACCACAAAATGAGCAAATTGAAAAACGTGAAAGTTAACTCTCTCTCTCTCTCTCTCTCTCTCTCTCTCTCTCTCTCTCTCTCATTTGGGAAGAAATATAACAAGTATCCAACAGAAAATCATTTAGGATATAAATGAAGTTCCTTATGATAAATATTACTATTTTCGTTTTAAATTATAAAATTATTATTAATTTTTAAAAATTAATTTGAGATATTTGTAAATTCAAAATTGAGATGATTCGTTAAAAATTATAAAACAACAAATTTTACAATGATCAAGTAGTATTTAATTTTTAAATAGTTTACGATATTTGTCATTATATTAATTAAAATTAAAAAAATTCATATCAATTTTGAATTTAAAAATATTTTAAATTGACTTTTAAAAACCAATAATAATTCTATATTTTTAAAAGAGGGCAGTATTAAAAATTGGTGTGTGGTAAAATTTCAATATTTCATTATTTATTTCAAATGGCATAAAGTACGTGGGATATTGAGCCTATTGTCTACTCTAATATCATGTTAATATATTTAATTTAGATTTAATTGGATATAAATAGAATAACTGATCATCAAAACTATATATTTGAAACAAGTAAAATAGAATATACACTAAATGCTGTTTATACTCAATTGTATGTAAATTAAATCGAACAAAAATTGATTCAATATATATAATTCAAATTGGATATCATTTAAACTTAACAGAAATTAGTTCCTCCTCAAGAGTTGTGGAAAGATTCACTACAAGAAAATGATCTTTCAGCGACCGCTTATTAGCGACCGATTTCGGTCGCTAATAGGAATTAGCGACCATATTCGGTCGCTGATATCCGTCGCCTATAGTTTGGTCGCTAACATTCATGTCAGCGACGGACAATAGCGACCGAAATTTCAGCGACCGACAATTGCGACCGAATCGGTCTCTAACCTGAGTCATCACAGCTGATAACAATTGCCACGTGTAGCGACCGCTAACAGCGACCGAATAAACAGCGACCAATATCAGCGACCGATATCAGCAACCGATAATTTGATTATCAGCGACCGGAATTTTGAGACAAACAGCGACCGGGTATTAGCAACAGATTAATAGCGACTGATATCAGCGACCGATAATTTGATTATTAGCGACAGCTTATCAGCGACCGATATTAGCGACCTAATTCGGTCGCTGATTACTATTTTCAGAAGAAAAAAAAAAGATTTTTTTGTTTTTTTCGATTCCCAAAAATTTCTTTACCTGTCAAACACATCCCAACACAGCACAACACATATATAAAGGATCTAATTGAGATCTCCAACCATATATCAAATTCTAACCAAATGAAATAGCATACATGTCAAATAAATATAAAACCATCATCTAATCAAATCTTAGTACATAAATATATACAATACGATAAATATTCAACCGTTCATGTGTAACACAATAGAATGAATAAAATAAAAAAGTTAAGAACGATATGTAGCTCGCCAAGCTTCATCGATCTAGCTAACTGTCACGTTCCTGTAACAAAAAAAGAAACACGTTCAAGATAGTATTATTGAATGATTACTTTTGGTGCATTAAGTAATAATATTACCTCGTCTTGCTCAGTCTCCTCCTCCTGGTCCGGCTAACTTGCTGCTGTCGCCACCGCATTCGCTAAGGAATCAGGACTCAATGCTTTCAAATGATCTTGCAGCTGACGTAGAAGTGCAGGATCTCTGCATATGGCTTTAACACAGTCCGCAGCGTTATGTGGCGTTGGATTGTATGATACTTGGGTAGACTGGCTACCCGAGCTGCAAGAGGCAGTAATACTCGGTCGTCTTCGCTGCCCTTGGCCCTTAACAAAAATTTTCTTGACAACCGACGCCCTTTCCCACAACTCTTGATCAATCGGTGGGCGACCACTACCAGGGGGATACCGCTCATCCATTAGTTGGTTGTAAGTGTCCTGTAATTAAGTAATACATTGAATAGTTAAATGTAACGTCAAAATTAATGTATAAACATGTAACGTTAAAAAAAGTTACTTACCCGTATCTGTATAGCATCAGGCAGACCATCACGAGTGGCCACGTACACATCCAACCAATTGATAGTCTGACCTCTGGACCTACTAGATGACTACAAATATGACAAGTGTTTAAATATATTAGTCATGCAAATAAATACTAAATAAATTATCGTAAATATGAAGAAAGTAAATTTGACGAATGTTGTACCTCCCTATCTATGAAATGTTGCGCCTGTGATATACTACCGCCTTTGTATGTACCCTTTGCCTTTTCCCCTTCAGCTACACCTGCGGATCTGTTCCTAGCGGCAATCCTCCCTTTCTTCGTCCATTCGTCACTCTGCCACTGCTGGCACATCTCAACCCATATATCGCGCGAGCACCACCACGGGTTGTACTCATGCATATACTCCGTAGCCTGGCCAGGATGGTCTATGCCGGCATTATACAGTGCATTTTCCCGCTCCTTCTTTATGTTGTCTTTGGTACGGACAGCACACTTTTGCCAGAATAGTGTCTGTATAACCCCGGTCTGTGCATCTTCCCACTTGTATCTTTTCTGAAATAAAAATACAATAATAACATTAAAATAAACATTATGATATTTCAATAGAATAATTATAAATTACGGAAAAACAAATACCTGGAACTCCTGCCAACAGGCCTCCTTATGGGCTAGCGGTGTGCTGGCCCACGTAATAGATGGGGTAGGCCAGTTTTGTAGGCATAACTGTGAAATACATTTCACAACCCTAACATCTGCAAAATCTCTGAAATATAAAATAATTTACATTAGTATATACAATAATATTAATGTTGAGTTTAATATTACTATACGGTTAATAACTTACGTGTTGGTAGGATCAGGGCGAATCTGTAATACAATACGCTCGTCTGGATTAGTTGGGGCCTTCGGTATTTGATTTGGACCCCGGCCTAAACCTCGTTTCCTTCCTGATGCTGAAGATGCCATCTATACAAAAAAGTGACATATTAATGTGACTTACATAATAATTGCGACTGAAATAAAATGCGTGTATATACAACAACTCAATAATATTTAGTAAACATTTATATATAACTCTACAGAATACAACTCTACAGAATACTTACATTTTAATGAAAATCGTTGTCAGATTCTGAATCATCTTCAACAATATGTGGAGATTCATAACCATCTTCTACTTCAGAATCGATGTCGTTGTCACTTAATAACTCTTCCTCCTCAGTATCACTGTCATGTAAGTGTTGTACTGAATCGGGATCCAATTCATCATCCTCACCTCCACCCTCTAAATTGTTGAGTTGATTGTTGTCATCGAGATTTATTATAGGAGGGTTATGTAACGTCTCCTCTTGGTAGACTTCTCCCTCTACTAATTGGACACGAATGCGCCCAGGAGTATGAATGACAACTTGCCAATCTGTAGGCGTTCTATCCCTTTTCCGAATAAGAGTACGAGTATAATACACTTGATGTGTTTGAGTTGGCAACACAAATGGTGCATTCATATATGTCATTTTGTTGAGGTCAATATCGACAATGCCATGTCGATCGACACGTATCCCTTTTCCTGAATCAAACCAACGGCATTTAAACAGATTAATTTGACCTTCGTATGTACCCTTGTACAACAACTCAATGATTTCTTCCAACTCCCCTTAAAAGGCACGACCAACCTCATTGTAGCAATCTCCTTGAACAAACACTCCAGTATTGGTTGTTCTTTTACCGATGGTGTATGTCTTTGTATGAAAATCATAGCCATTTACTTTATAACCATTACGAGTGAGTTGGTCCCTATCTGGGCCCATGGCTAAGACTTGTACATTTGAAGGAATTGTGTCGTCATTAAGAGCCTACAATTGTTTAAGACATTGTAAATAAGTTTTTCATAAATTAAATAAAATGACTTAATTAAGTTAAATAACTTACTTTGTCCTTTATCCATTTTGCAAAGTTTTGATCCCGATTCAGTTCAATATCTTTATTCCATCCTCCCACAATACCTTCAACTCGTCTATAAGAGGTCTCAAGTAAACGTCTATAAGTTTTGAGTGAATCTTGAACGGGTTTCTAAGCTGCGCATGTCATATGGTAGATGAAGTTTCACTATTATTATGGAATTATGACATTCATAAGTGTTACTGCTAGTAGTATGTCCTATAAGTGTTATCTTTATTATATTATATTGTATTGTATTGTATTGTATTATATTATATTATATTATATTATTTTTATTTACTTTAGAATATTATTTTATATTATTTTGAATTATATTCTATTAATTAAAAAAAAATTAAGTTGAGATTTATTATGATTGCAACTCTATACACATGATATAATAAAATTTGTCTTTGCCAAAAAATTAAAATGTACTTTAAGTTAATTTTCCACATACAAGTAATTTTCCATAATCACTTGTATGAAATATATGCCCTACCAGCTTAATTACCTAATTTTTGATTAAAATGTCCTAAACCTTGCGCCAAACCACATTTTCCTCTAATTATAATTATTTCCTGCATTAATTCCATATGAAAACAAACATAATAAATCACCATCACAACTCTCTTTTAAAATGAATAATTAATTAATAAATAAATCAAACCTAGATCAAGAAGGCAACATGTTACACTCTTTAAGCATACAAATTCAACATGTTACACTACATGAAAATTTCATCAAACTGGCATATTCATGTCCAACCAAAACACATAAGATTTTAAAAAAAATTCTAATCATAAACAAATGCATTACTCCATAAATTATACAGTTTAATGTAACAGAAATTAAACAATTAATGTAAAAAATTAAGGCAGAGATCTTACGAGGGTGGATTTCGGGGATGAACAGTTGAAGGAGCTAGCCGGCAGAGGGTGGCAGGGGCGTGGAGGCAGTGGTGGCCGGGGCGTGGCAGGCGGCAGCGAGTGGCACGCGACAGGGGCGGGGCGACGGGGTGGAAGGCGGCAGGGGCATGGTGGTCGGGCGTCCGAAGGGAGTGGTGGCCGGGCGTCCCTTCCGGGCGTCCCTTCCGGGCGTCCGAAGGGAGTGGTCGCCGGGGCGTCCGAAGGGAGTGGTCGCCGGGGCAGCAGGGGAGTGGTCGCCGGGCGGTAGGGGCAGCGATGCAGGGGCGGCGACAGGGCGTGGTGGCCGGGGGGGGCGGGGTGGCAGTGGCTGATCTTCTTCTTTTCCTTCTTCTTTCTTTTTTCTTTCTTCTGCGTTCTGTTTTTTTTTTCCTCCCGATTTCTGGTTCTGTCGGCGTCGCTTAGTTAGGTTAAAAACATAACAGCGACCGCCTAATAGCGACCGCATATCTGTCACTGAATTATTAAGTTACGTGGCAATTTTTGCGACCCAGTAGCGACCGAATATTGGTCGCAGATATAATAGCGACCGCTTTAGCGACCGAAAAGCGGTCGCAAGTTTTGGCGCAAATTTTCTCGGGTTTTTTTCGTAGCAAAATTTGTACCAGCGACGGAAATAGCGACCGAATTTGGTCGCGGAATAATTTAGCGACAACATTCTTTTTTGGTCGCTAGTTATCGGTCGCTAATACACAGTTTTAGCGACGGAAATATCGGTCGCTGATACTATCGGTCGCAGAAAGGCGTTTTTCCTGTAGTGATTCTTTTCCAAGTGTGAAAAGATAGAAGTCAAAAGTTGAATTAGACTTAAAGAACAAATTGTAAAAATGAAAAAGCTACCTAAACCAGAAAAAGAAGAAGTTTGGTATGCAGAATCTAACCTTTCAAGAATCGTGCTCATGGACCATGAGCATGAGGTGTACCTTTCTTTAGGAAATATTAACAGTAGAATTCTTTATTTCAAATGCAAAATCAATAGTGTTTAACATAGAAACTGAAATTAAATTCTGTCTAAACCACGTTACATAAAGTTTGTTTCTTAACATCAGTTCAAAACCATAAATCTAGAATTAAACAGACATCTGTCACTAATTCCATAATTGCATTTTTATTATCTCCAATCATGAGCTTTGATTTATCTTAATTGGCTTCCTCCGATTTATGAATCCCTCCCTGTATGGTGAAATTAACATGATTAGTTGATCCACTATCCCGTTACCATGAATTGGATGGTGCTTCAGATAGATTAGATTCACAAATAAAAACCAAACAATCATTATTTGACAGTTCACGCTTGGATAACCAAGTTTTATATTTTACACAGTCCTTTTTTCTTGTGATCCTTCTTTTTACAGAAGAAGCAAGCACCATCATTTTTTTTAAAAGAAGTCTTTTCATGAACCAAATTACCCGACTTACTTAACTCTTTATTAGTCCCATGAGCAACTTTATTAGTATGATTTTTAAACTTTTTTCAATTTCTTATGATTGGAGGCTAAAGCATACAATGCAAGATTCCGAGCTTTCTCCTTATTTAGCTTCGCCTCGTCAGCAACAGTTGGCCTGGAAATCAAATCGTTGATAAACCAAGACTTATCTTAAGAGTTGTAATTGGTGTTTATGATGCTAAATGTAAATGGAAGAGTGTTCAACGCCTTATAAACAATGCAAGGATCAGGAAGATCAACTTTGAGAATCTTCAGCTTGGATTGATAACTCACCATCCTTATGATATAGTCCCTAACACCACTAGCCCCATCATACTTCATGTCTAAGAGATTCTGCAAAACATTTGATGTCTTTGACTGATGGTTGTTATTAACTCCTTAGCAGTACAATCAGCAGACATACTACTCTTAAGGTGCGTTTTGATCGACCTCTTCATGGATACTAAGGGGTTGTTTGTTAGGGGTTGAATGGAGTTGAATCTGTGACGCCCCCAAATTTAGGTACTCTGCGTCAAATTTAGTGATCACGATGTCATCCATACAACACATAAATAACTACCCATTCGATATATTATGACATAACTAGTTACATTTCTTAGGACGTACATAATATCCCAAGTTCTAATAACATTTACATTACATCACAGGACCAATACATAAGATCATAAAAGGTTCATAATATTTATAAACACATCAAATTCTAATTTTAACTTAACTATTTTGTTGCCTTAGCCTTTCCATTGTCTTTACCGGAGCCAACGGCCTTCTCGGTCTTAATTATAAGTAAGGTATATAAAGCAAGAGTGAGCAACGAGTTTTCTCAACAAGTATAAGACAAATAAGGATCAATATTCAAGTTCAAAGATTCATAAGCTCAGGATACGTAACAATTACCAATAATTCTCAATGGATATTATGGATCATGAATAAATAGTTTTCAATAGTTCAAAGTCTGAGAGAAAGTACAGTCGGGTCGATTCGTGGATAATCAACTTTCAAGCACCTGACAATTAGTCAATTTCAATGTTTCAAAGTATCAATATTTTATTACTGAGTGGACCAAGTGAACTTTACGTAGGGTTAACAGCGATTTACTGAAAAATTTCCAAAAACAAGTACATGAGGTGATCAACCCCGTAGTACCCTACATTATGCATTATGTTTAGTCTCTGTGCGCGCCCTTGTCGTATTCACTGACATCAAATTATTTCCCTTTATCAATGTTGTTCATCTCAATATCATTATCAGAATCTGCATCAAGGCAATATTGGTTTAAACCATTAATAAAATTCACATCGGTCTAAACTACCTCGTAAACCTTCATAATTTAACTCTTCTTCAATCATTAACATCTCCTCATTTATTATCTTATTTAACTCGCATTCTTATCACTTATTAATATTCATATTCTTTCTCTACAAATAAAACGACCCTTAAAGGTATTTTATTTGTTTAATCATTATCTTCATTTTCATAATTGTATTTAATCTTTATTGTTAATAATTTATCATTATGTCTCATGCTCATAGTCTACAAATAAAATAATATTTGTTATTCTTTTATTTGTTTAATCATTCTTCATATAATTATTTAATAACCTTTATTATTATACAAATTAATCTTATTATTATTATTATTTTATTTGTTTAAACACTCCTCATTAGGTATTGTTATCCATTCCACAAATAAAATAATTTTATTATTTTATTTGTTTAATTATTCCACATTAATTGTTCTTCACAATTAATCTTTATCAAATAAAATAACTTTATTATTTTATTTCCTTAATGGATTCCTTCTCTTAATATTAATCTTTATTAATTAAACAATCTAAATTATTTCTCATTAATCATTATTATTATTTTTCACAAATAAAATAATAATTATTATTATTTTATTTGTTTAATCATCTTTCATTAATCTCTCAAATAATTTTAATATTTCTCATTACCCTTTATGAATAAAATAATTCAATTTATTATTTTATTTGTTCAATTCTTTCTTATTTTACAAATAAAATAATCTCAATTATTATTTTATTTATTTAATCTTTTATTATTATTATTATTATTATTATTATTATTATTATTATTATTATTATTATTATTATTTCTAGTTTGATTTGATCAACTCGTTGACCAAGACCCGACCCGATTTTACCCAGATCTGGGTCAACAGTTTTGTCAGACCAGTGCCCCAGCGCTGGGGGGGGGGGGGGGGGGGCAAAATGCTGTACTGTAGTTTTTCAACTTTCTCACAATTTAACAATTTTGATTTTCATTGTTTTTAAGTGTTATAACTTGATTTCTATACATTCAAATGGGTTCAAACTTGAGTCATAACATCTTATATTCACATTTTAACATCATTCAAAGATTATTAGTATGTTTAGCATCATTTATTTACCAACTCATAGATCTAAAGTTTTTAGGGTTCCTCACTAACATGTTTTATTAGAAACATTACCATGGCTTCGTTTTAATTCCGTTTTTTGTTCGTTTCACTTGGCTTAACTTCATAAGTTATAGATCTATCATTTTCAAGTTTTAGATCTCAAGATTTACATGCCCAACATAAATTATTTACATATAGCGATCAATCTCATCACTTAAGTTACCTTTACAATTAAGTTCATCATATATGCATATCCTCACATATCAAACTTTAATCGGAGCACATACACCCCTTCAACATCCATCCTTATACCTCTAGAATCCACCATGGTTCCCCATAACACAAGATCTCCCACAACCAAGCATGATCTAGACATATATAACTAGATACACTAAGAAACTAAAAGACTTAGGTTAAGAAAAGTTTATACTTACCTAGCTTCTAATAGCCATTTTTCTCCTTTCTAGAAACCTTGTCAAGCTTGGATGATCCACAATGATCCCCTTCTTCTTCCTTGCTTCTACCTCCCACCAAGAGTCTTCCTCACTTTGTATATTTCCTCTCTATTTTCTTTCTCTCTTCTTTTATTTTTCTCTTAGCTTTCTCTTCTTTCTTATAGCTCCCACTTCGAATCTAATGTGTTGGTTGTGACTCTAATTATAGAGCTCAAGTAATACATCATTAGCCCTCTTAATCCTCCAACATCTCACTAATTAAGCTTAGTTTATTTAATTCCAGCAAGCTTACTTAAATTATGGAAAAAGTAAACCTTCATTGGAAGAAAATATGGAGCACAATGCTCTAAAATTTCAACTTCTAGAATTGGATCCTTTATCTTGGGCCAAGTGTTTGAGCTTATTTTGGGCTTCATTAATTCCATTTTGGACTTTAACTTGGACTTAGGTTTGGGCTCCCACAATTCTCTACAAGTCTCCTATTAATTAAAAGATTGGGCCAAATAATCCTCACATCATATACATACATATTGGACTAACCAATTTAATTCTCACTTGGACTCATACATAAAATACACGGCTTAATTAGTCATCATCATAAACTTAATCCATAGTCTACTCACTTGTCACCTTGAGCTTATATTAATCCCCCTTCATTAATCAAACACTTGACTAGTTTATTAATTACATTTTCATTAATCATCTTGAAATTTCTTCTTGTCACTTAAGGCTTACATTCAAGCTTAGTTAATTCATAACATAAGCTTCACATGCATCTTTCGTAACTTATAAATTCATCTTAGCTTCTTCTTTTAATTGATCATACTTAATTCAAGTTTATTGAATTAATTAATTAACTTCATATTCCTTCTAACGCATAATCACATATACAAATATAAGTGCACATAATTATTTTTCTAAATAATTCTTTATTAATATAATATTTTTTACAAATGTATTGGTCATTATAGAATCTGAACGAAAAAAAGTGATTAAGTGTGTTTGATTATTTCTTGTGAAAGTCTAAATCGTTTAATTCTATATGACCAAATAAGTCGATATATTTTGACTGAATGAGTCCTAAGCCACTAAATAGAATTTTTTTACACATATTATCCCTTTTCAGTCCAATTGCTCCTCCACGTTTCTCTCTCCAGTCTTTTCTTCCTACTTTCAGATTCCCTTTGTTCATCCCAATTGAGATTACAAGACTTAGCTCTCCCTTGTTTCCTACTGCGCAAACTCCAACAGCCGCTGCAGCTCCTTTCGGTCATCCCTCAGACGGATGTTGTAACTCATTACTGCCATCCCTTCGGCAGCCACTGCTACTCCCTCCAACCACCACCACTCCCTCCTCTTCTTCCTCCTTCATTACTCCTGGTTTCCCCCAAATTGCAAAGCATGAGGTTGCTAATTAATAAACCCAACAAACAATAAATGAGTCAAATGTATGTGAGGTTTGGGCCACAAATTAGGTTTTTGTATGAAGTCTAGTTTGTATTTTGGTACAATTAGTATGTATCAAGTTTTGGAGTTCTATTCAACTCAACCCATATTTTGATGACAATAAGAATCGAATAAATAATTAATTTACAATTATTTCTGCATATATATCATTCTAAAAATAATTTTCAATATTAGCTCTCATTTTATAACTATCACAATCTAATGTCATTAGTTTAAGAAAGTTAAAATCATAAAGAAACATTTTCTAAGACAATGAAAAATCTTCATGGCTTGAAAGCATGTTTTAAAATCATTCACAAAATTATTTTACTTCAGAATTTTATAAGCTATTTTTGGTATAACACATTCGGTCCAAAAAGACATTCTTACAAAAAATTTAGCCCAAAATGAATATTATTTAGATCTTGGCAAAAGCCCAATGTGAAAATTGAAATGGTTTGAATCATTTAATACTTTATTGATAAGTTTGTTTGAATTATTAAAATATTGCATAATTAATATTATATTAAACTTATATACTTGTTCAACATAATTTAATGGGTAAAATAGTAAAAACTGTTATTTAGATGTTATAGACATATCAATTATCAAACAACTTTTTTCATTCAGTATTCAGAATTCTGTTTTATTCAGCTCTTTCAGATTACTTAAATATTTATAACTGTTTCATTTAATTTTATCAAACAACTCCTAATCTGATTGCTCTTTTCCCTAATTGCATAAGCCCCTGTCAGCATCAATGGTTTCTTTAGTAAGATCCGTTGGCTTATCTGTATTAAGTGTCGTATGGACATCTACCATGTGCATGCAAAATTCAACATCCTCCTTCCACTTTCTAAAATTAAAACCATCCAGAATCTCAAAAGTAACCACATTGTTGACAGAGAAGGTGACTTTAAAATTAAAATTTTCGCATAATTAATGAAAGTAAATAATATAACTTGAAACCATATAAGTACATATGTAAGTTCACAAACATCACCAAACAATGGTCTTTGGGCAGAATAAATAGCATACAGTTGCAAAATTACCACATAATTAATAACGACCATAAAAATATATTCTAATTTTCATAATCTACCATCTTTGGGTGAATAAATTACTCCAACCTAGACAATACTCAATCGTATGTTATTTATGTGACCCTCTGAGTCCTAGTTTTTAATCATTTCCTTTGTGTATATGATTAAATATTAAAATTAGAGACATCCCACTATATATCACACATGAGCTTTCAAATTTTAAAATTAAATCAAATAGGCCAAAATAAAGGCATACATGTTTCAATAAATTTTGGCATGCATGACTTGAATAACCCGAAAGATATGCTTTAACATACATGCAATGTTCTAATCCAATTCAACACCAATCTTACTGTATACATACATGAAAATATTCATACTTTGTTTGAACATTATTCAATTTGAATACGTGCAGTAAATTAATATCAAATTACAATATATGCTGTGAATTATGTATATTATATGTATACTTAATTTGATATTCGGGAGCAGCAATATGGTGAGAATAGGTAGGCTAAATCACACGCAAAACGAAGCATGCACTATACTGAAGTAACTTAACCAACATGTAAACCCATATTTCCGATGGGCCAATCAACATGTAAATTACAAATATCAATTTATACATATTCACGGAGACAACATGTTCACAGTGATTCGGCAAATATTCAAATTGTTTCTTCCTTTGTACAGTTTTCAAATAATTGCTCCACACACACACATATATATATAGGGACATATGTATATATAGGGACATGATCCATAACAAGTAATTGTTATGAATTAAAATTGGTCAAACATCATCTATACCGTATAAAATAAAAAGCAACGACCAAGATTAAAAACTGAAAATGGACGTTCGCTACTATTAGTAGTGGACGTCCACTACTATTAGTAGTGGACGTCCATTAGAAAGTGTAGGCACGGAAATTGCGTACCGTGTTAGGGTTAGGGTTCGTATTAATGATAGAGGCGAGAAATCGGCAAAGAGTATGGAATCAGTCGAAAGATTGGAAAGGGAAGAAAAACCGGTACGCCACAACCAGAGTAACACGTGGCAGAACTCTCTGAATCATAGCATAATCGCTGGTGTCTGAGAGCCGTGACAAGTGTTTCAAGTGAATTCAAGATAGACAACACCAACACTTTTATTCACTCGATTCAGAGTTGATCACAAGTCCACCAATTTCTTTCGACTTCTTTATTTTGAAAGAGAGAGAGAGAGAGAGAGAGAGAGAGAGAGAGAGAGAGAGAGAGAGAACTTTTAAGTGGCAAAAAATCTCCCAAAGTTCCAAAAGTCCCTTCACTTATCAAGTGAAGAGATATTTATAGGGTCCAGGTCATGTGTCAGACACATGTCAGATAGGAAAATTTCAGAAATACCCTTAATGACAGGAAAAATCCTAAAATACCCATTGTTACCCAGGTAATGTCCAAATCATCCAATTCTTCTAGCCACCAATCTAATCCATCTACCGATTCCCATCATGAGTTGTTCCCACGAGTTTTCTGTCTTGAAACTCGTGACAACACATCTCGGATCATCATGTCTTCAAGGTTTTCACTATTAAGTTGAGAAAATCATAAAAAACAATTTTACCATAGGACAAATCCAAAAAAACAAATCACAGAGCGGGCAAAGACCAACCCTAGGGGTCCCGCACCTCTTCCATTGCGTTTCATTCGTTTCGTGTTTTCTTGTTCAGTTTTCGTCTGTTTCTCTTAATTCTCATTTCTATAAAAAGTTCATCCTGTCATATAGAAGTTAAGAAGGATAACTTTTAACTCTTTCAAAAGTTTACTTAGTTTCGGGTTCATTATTCATTCATTAATTGTACCGCTTGAAACTCATTTAGGGCAAATTTCGAGAGATAAAATATCAAACCGGCCCTAAGTGATCAACCCCTAAGGGGAAAACCCTATGGGGGAAACCCTAAGAGGTCCAATCCTTAATCTTTTTCCATCCTTTTCGGTCTTCGTCTGTTCGTTTGTTGTCCGTTTATTCATTATTTGTTATTCTTGTTCTAGTTAATTTAATGTGAACCCTAATTTTATTCATGGACTCACAAAAATCTAAACCCTAAACCCTATACCTAAATCCTAAACTCTAAATAATAAACCCAAAACCCTAGTTAATAAACCCTAATTGATAGACCATAAACCTTAATTCTGGTTAATAAAGTCAAACATTTATTTTGATTAGCATCCGCTATTATTAGTATCAGATGATATGTATTTTTTTTACCGTCCGGTACTACGGACGTCGACTTTCAATTTCTAATTCTAATCATTCCTTATTATTTTCAATAGTACATATGGTATATACCCTATAAGAATTCATAACAAATACATTCTATATGAATCATTACTCATATATATATATATATATATATATATATATGGGACCAATTGTATAACAACTCATATATATAAATACAAAAAATAGATATGCATGGAAATCATGTACCAAATATTCCTCGATCAAAACCCTAACAGAAAGAGTATTCAAGTGTATGGCTAAAGAAAAAATATTTTTCAAAAGGTTTGTGGTTTGCCAATATATACTTATTGTGAGCCCATTAACAAAATTAAGGTTCACATTAAATGACCTAAAACAAAAATAACGAATAACGGACAACGAACTAATAAAGACCGAAAAAGACAGAACGTTTTCCCCTAGGGTGGGCCCCCTTTGGGGGTGGTCTCGTCTCGCTTCATAATACGTTTTGTTACTTTCTTTGACAATAAAAGTGTTTTTTTTATTCGATCTTTTGACTTAAAATTATACAACCTAAAAAATATAATTTAAGAGGTGTTGTTATGAGTCCTAAGGCAAAAGGCTTGTGATGCCCCCAAATTCGGGTCTCAAATACCCGGATCCGGTCATCACGATCCAATACAAACATCCACCTCTAAACAACATACAATAACTAAATGCGGAATAATAAATATATGTTGTTCATTCAAAAGGTGTTACTAGTCCCAAGATACGGTAACCTTACACAAAAGTACATAAATACCCTTAATAAAGTACTTAAGGTTTACATCACAAAATAAGTAATTTTAGCTAAACGAATAAACTAAAGACTGTCTCTTGAAGTCTATCCCTTCATCTTTCTCTTACCCTTGTTCTTTCCAGAAGTCTCGGATTCCACTGCAATAAGGTTCATAATATAGTAAGGGTGAGCAACTAGTTTGCTCAACAAGTTTAAATAACAAAAGAAATAATATATCATGAATGAAAAGGAATAGCTGAAATAATTCAACAATATGAATAACATAAGCAGGAATAATGATTTGCTTTTAGAATCAAGATAGTCAAATAGACTATGAACTACAAACATCCATTGGAGTCAATAGCAAGTTGACCCAATGGTTACTATCAGAAATATGTACCCGATGGGATCAGTCTCAGTATAATATGTGTATGCATAACATTTAATTTTCGTCTTTTGTACCAGATATTAGATACAGGGTACTCCCCTATAATAGATGGGTGTTCATAATAGTTTAAGAATTCGCATCTTCAATGATTTAGATAGCTTTTGAAATCTTTAACATAAATGTCTAGCCGAACAATGGATTAGACCTACTTTGAACAGTTTTTTAAACAGTAGAACATTAAATAAGGTACAAGTCAAAGACTGTACAAGATCAAGTGCACCAAGTGTGAATGAAAAAAACATCGATCTAGAATAATTATAAAGTAATTAAACTACTCAAATCATACTTGGAATTACAATTCAAGCTTAAATAAATACTTGCTCAATGAAATGAGTTTAGAGATAAGGAACTTGCCTGTCTGCTCAACTACAATAAACTAGCTTTAATTAAATGGCTTTAAATGACCTAATATTAATCAAGTCGGTCTAACAATTAGTACGGCGTATATTGGCACGCTTGTACGCTTACTATGAACTTATCTAACAAAAAAGTCTTACACATAATTTACATCATTTGACATGCTAACATTAACCCTATAGATGTGTAATCACACTAAAGTTAATGATTTAATAATGTAGGAGTATTCATCCTAGGTATTAAACACTTAAGGAAACTTTAAACAATTTAATATAATTGTTTAATTGGTGAATATTAAATAATTTATATTTAATTAACACTTGCTTTAATTAATTACTATTTTTAATAGTTAAATAGAAATTAATTAACTACCTTTAGTTATTATTTAATTATAAATAATAACTAATTAATCTTACTTAATAATTAGTTTATTTATTTTAATGCTTCTTAATTAGTACATAAGATTAATTAGATAATAATTAATTATTTAACTTTATTATAATCTTATGTAATTATTATTTAATCTTAATTAAATAATAATTAATTAATTAATTAATTAATTAACCTTATATTTCTTTAATTATTATTTAATAATAATTAATTACTTAATTATCCTTATTTATTATTTAATATAAATAATAAATAATTAAATTATTAACTTTATTTATCTTTAATTATTATTTATTAATTAAATAATAATTAATGACTTCTAAAATCTTATTAGTTAATATAAATTAACTAACAATTAACTAAATAATTATCCCCACTTATTATTTAATTTAATGAAATTAAATAATAGTTTATTAATTTTAATCTCCTTTAATTATTCTTTAACGTCAATTAAATTAATAATTAATTATTTATCTAATTTAATTATTATTTAATGTCAAATAATAATCAATTTATTTATCCTTATTTATTATTAAATTTTTAATTAAATAATAAATAATTGATGAAATTTGTATTTATGTAACTTAACCATAAATTTAGCTAACTAGATTAATATTTAAAATATTTAAATATTAATCAAAATGAAAAATATAATCCCAAATATCACTTTTGTATTATTATTATTTTTATTAAAATTTTAAATTAATTTTTAAACATTTTAATTAATTAAAAATATGCAGAATGACAAACTTGTAAATATTCTGAAAAACCGGACCGATGGCAATTTGGTAATTATTCTGAAAACCGAACAGAGGGGCAAATTTATAATTTCGCCGTAAATTAGCTTTCGCGCATGGCGCGCACATAACACAATCCAGGCCCCAAAACGGTACCGTTTTGAAAAATCGGAAACGACTTCCGTGCATTGCGCGCGGGTTATCGTTTTTATATGCCAAACAGCGTCATTTGGCACCGCTACCGGCAAGCAAAACGGCTGGCGCGCAATGCGCGACCAGTTTTTTTTTTTTTCTTAAGCAGATTGTCCACAGTACCGGCAATACACCATCTAAATAAAAATTATACCTTCAAGTAAGCTTTTAATCTCTCAATAAAAATTCAAAATAATACCCATCACTTAATATTAATTTATAACATGAAAATTTAATTACCCATAATTTAATTCCATATTTTTCATCAAAATTATTTTACCAAATAAACTACTACAAATTATAACTTTTTATGTATAACTCCATTTTAAGTGATTCAAATCTTGTTTTTCTCATGATTTAATGTTCTATAATATTATAACATCAAATTTAAATTTTATAAAAATATTTTTTTTTTGTCATTATTTTAAGGCTTGATTACACACTTCCAAACACATATTTTTAGCATATAAAATATACCAAAATACAAACCAAGCATATTAAACTCAAGTATGGCATAAATATAACTAATACACATTACAAACTATAATAACATGCTTATACTAATATGTTGGTTTATTTAATCCAAAAACAAAGCTAGATTTAAAAATATTCATTACCTTGTTTTAATGGCTATTTTTCTTTTTCTTCCAAAGTAGTTGATAGGGCTTGACGGCATGAACAATCCAAGCTCCTTCTCCTACTCTCCCAATATTTTGCTCTCTCAAAATACTTACCCTCACAAGCTATTTCTCTCAAACTCTCTCTTTTGGACTGGGAAAAAAAATGAAATGCAAATGTCTACAAATGCAAGTATACTTGTATAATATTTTAGATACAAATATTATATCTATAAGTCATCATGCACCTAGATGGAAGCTTACACAAGAAATGTAACTAAGGACTTAAGTGGGTGAAAAGATGCATGATCCATGTACTATATAAAAGCATACAAGCAACCATAATTTAAATAAATGAATATAAAACATAATATCACCCTCTCTCTTTCTCCTACACGGCTGATGCAACATTATTTGTCCCAAAAAAATAGACACAAGTTACTCCTTTATTAATTAATAAGTTACCCAATTAATTTCAAGTGGGTTCATGCTTTGGGCTTCATTTAAAATACCAATTGGGCTCCTATTAAATGACTTGGACTATTATTTAGTTAAGTCCATTTAATTTAACATTGGACTAATTAATATAACCCAAAAGATTGGTTATTAATTTTGTTACACATTAATTATCCAATCCATATTTAAATAATAATTAAATTGATTAATTAATTAAATACTCTAGCCCATTAATGTTAAATTACTAAATGGACTAATAAATATTATTATTAATATTTTACATTGTTCACATTAATTAATTTATCAAATTTAATTAACTCATTATATTCGATTTAATTGAATATTTAATTAATAGGAAACTTATCAATTATTTTGATATTAAAACTTTAGGGTTTGTTCACTAATTTAAATAACATATTACTGACTCCCTTTAATTAACTCTAGCGATTAATCACATAATCATTTAATCATGTAATTAATTAATCACATGAAAAGATTTAAATAATCTCGTAAAACTAACTCGTTAGAAATTAAATTTATATTTTAATTAATAATGACGTGAAAATTTTAGGATATTACATTCTCCCCCCTTATAAAAATTCCGTCATCGGAATTGTAAAATAAGGTCACTCAAATAAAAAACGGGTAATTCGCCCTCATTTCCTCATCTAGTTCCCACGTAGCTTCTTCAATTGCGTGATTCCTCCAAAGTATTCTGACAGAATGAATTATCTTATTCCTCACTTTCTGTTCCTTCCTATCGAGTATCTGGACATGAGGAACTTCTTCATATGACAAGTCCTTCTCGACTTGAATTGGTTCATAGGATATAACATGCTTGTAGTCTGGTTTATACGGCAGCAACACTGACACATGAAACACGTTGTGAATGTGCTCAAGTTCAGGAGGTAATGCTACCTCGTACGCCACTTCACCGACTTGCCTCAAGATTTCAAACGGTCTTATGAACCTGGGGCTCAGCTTGCCCTTCTTGCCAAAACGGATCTTCCCCTTCTAGGGAGATACCTTCAGAAATACAAAACTGCCCACGTCGAAGTCCCGCTTTTGGCGATGCAAATTCGCGTACTTCTTTTGACGATCTTGAGCTGCTACCAGTCGATTTTTGATAAGTTGTACTGTGTCTGCAGTCTTCTGCACCATTTCAGGTCCAAGCAATCTTCGCTCACCAACATCGTCCCAACACAACGGTGTTCGACACTTTCTTCCATAAAGCGCTTCGTATGGTGGCATGCCAATACTAACGTGATAGTTGTTGTTGTAAGCGAACTCCACCAGTGGCAAATGGTCGTCCCAGCTGTCCTTTAAGTCCATCACGACCGCTCGGAGCATATCCTCCAGAGTTTGAATCGTTCGCTCATTCTGGCCGTCAGTTTGAGGATGGTATGTTGTGCTTAACCTTAACTGTGTTCCCATCCTTGCTTGTAGACTTCTCCAGAAATTTGACGTGAAGCGTAGATCTCTGTCGGACATAATCGATACCGACACTCTATGTCGTGACACTATCTCCTTCACGTAGAGCTTCACTAACTACTCCAGATTATACCGTATTCTGATAGGTAGAAAATGAGCTGACTTGGTCAGACGATCCACTATTACCCAGATGATGTCTAAACCTTTATGTGTCGGTGGCAAACCCACCACAAAGTCCATCGTGATGTGCTCCCACTTCCACTCCGGAATCTCTATTGGTTGAAGCAGTCCGCTCGACCGCTCATGCTCTGCTTTAACCCGCTGGCATGTCAGATATCAACTGACGCATTCTACCACTTCCCTCTTCATATTCGGCCACCAAAAGTATTGTCCTAGATCCTGATACATCTTCATGCTTTCGGGATGTACTGAGTACCTCGTATTGTGAGCTTCCTGAAGAATCTCTTCCTGTAACTCCGGATCCAACGGTACCCAGACTCTCCTTTCGAACCTTAGCAATCATGTGCTATCAATCTTGTACTTAAGCTCCTCGCCTTCAGCAATTCGCTCCTTAATACTATCACAATCTTCATCATTTTCCTGAGCCTCTTTGATTTTATCTAATAAGCTCGGGCTTGCTGTTACTGTAAATAACTTCTCATCCGTCTCCATCGGATATTTGATCTCCAACTCCAAACATTCGAAATCTCTCACTAACTCTTCCTGATTTGTTAGCTTCAGCAACTTCTCCCTGCCTTTTTTGCTCAAGGCATCTGCTACTACATTGGCCTTGCCCGGATGGTACAGAATCTCACAGTCATAATCTTTGATCAATTCTAACCATCAGCGTTACCTCATATTCAACTCCTTTTGAGTGAAGATATATTTTAGACTTTTGTGATCTGTATATATCTCACACTTCTCGCCATACAGGTAGTGCCTTCAAATCTTCAGGGCGAAAACTACCGCTGCTAACTTCAGGTCATGAGTCGAGTAACCATTCTCAAAATCCTTTAGCTGACGTGACGCATACGCAATGACCTTGCTGTGTTGCATTAGCACACAACAAAGACCCTTGTGTGACGCATCACTGTACACTACGAAACCTTCTATGTCGTCCGGTAAAGCCAACATCGGTGCCTGACTCAACCTCTTCTTCAGCTCCATAAAACTTTCATCGCACTTCTCCAACCAAACAAACTTCACAGTCTTTCGGGTAAGATTGGTCAACAGTGATGCTATCTTCGAAAAATCCTAAATGAATCTCCAATAATACCCTGTTAACCCTAAGAAACTCCTAATCTCAGTCGGCGTCTTTGGCTGTTCCCAATTGATAACTGCCTCCACCTTTGCTAGATCCACCGAAACACCGTCCTTGTCGATAACCTGACTTAGAAACTGCACCCTCTGCAACCAAAATTCACACTTCGAAAACTTGGCGTACAGCTTCTCCCTTCTCAAAGCCTCCAATGTGATCCGTAAATGTTCTACATGTTCTTCCTTCATCTTTGAATACACCAATATGTCATCAATGAATACGACCACGAACTTGTCCAAATACTGCTTGAACACTCTGTTCATCATATCCATGAATGCCGCTGGTGCATTTGTTAGTCCAAATGACATCACTAGAAACTCGAAATGACCATAACGAGTTCTGAATGCCGTTTTCGGGATATCCTCATCCCTTACCTTCAGTTGATGATAACTCGTCCTCAAATCTATCTTCGAAAAGTATTTTGCTCCCTTAAGTTGATCAAACAGATCATCAAATCTGGGCAGCAGATACCTGTTCTTAATGGTGACCTTGTTTAACGCCCGGTAATCAATACAAAGCCTCATCAAACCATCTTTCTTCTTTACAAACAGAATCGGCGCTCCCCATGGTGACACGTTTGGTCTGATGTAACATTTATCTAGCAGTTCCTGTAACTGAACCATCCATTCTTTCATTTCTACTGGTGTCATACGATACGACGCCTTCGATATCGGTGTGGTCCCCGGTACCAAATCAACCACATGAGCCAAATAACCTACGCACCCTTTTTCTAAGAAACTTTCGTGCTTGCATCATCGTCAGACAACTTGATTGTCTTGGCGATATACTACTGTAAAATATAACTTTTGACTCATTCGGAGTCTTTAGGTGTACACACTTCTTCTTACAGTTAATAACCGCTCCGTGACTTGATAGCCAATCCATCCCTAGGATTACGTCGAACTCCTCCAGACGAATCAGTATCAAATCCACATTAAGCCTAAACCCTCGCAATTCAGCATAACGGTTCCTATGAATGTAGTCTACGGGAATGATTTCTTTGTTTGCTACTTCTACGTTCATAGGGTGTTCTAGCTTTTCTTGAGGTAAATCTAATCTCTTAGCAAAATCTTCATAAACAAATGAGCAGGTAGCACCCGAATCAAATAATACATACGCATTAATATCATTGATCGGGATGATACCTGACACCACGTCCTTGGAGTCGACTACATCCTGCACAGTCATGTTGAAGGTGCGCGTTGTAGGTCGGTTAGCCTGGTTGGCTGGCCCTCCAATGTTCAGCCTGCTACCGTTGTGGTTGTTGCCTTTGTTGCCACTCCCAGCGTCTCCCTTCCTCTTCGGGCAGTCCTTGGCATGATGATCGGTTGCTCCACAGGAAAAACATACTCCTTTCATCTTTTTCGGGCATTGTGGGGCCATGTGCCCCGGCTGTCCGCAACTATAACAAACATTATTACCCTTCATGCATTCGCCCATATGGTTCTTACCACAATTACTGCATCTGCCCACTTTCTTAGCATCTCCTCCGGATTTGTTGCCTCCGGAGGATTGACTCTCATTCCACTTTCTTTTATTGAGGTTGCTGCCTCCGCTGCCCCCCCCCCCCCCCCCCCCCGCTTTCTGGCCCTCCTGGCCTTTCTTCTTGTCCTAGTTAAATTTAGTCAGGGCCTCACTGTCACCCTCCGCGATGATTGCCCTTTTCAACAGTTCTGCAAAACTTTTAATCTTCAATACCGCCACAGAACGGTACACCCACGGCTTCAGTCCTAGCTCAAATCTCCGAGCCTTCCTAGCCTCAGTATCGCCTTGATGAGTTGCGAACCTTACCAACTTATTAAACTTGGCCGCATACTCGGCCACAGACATGCTTCCCTGTTTTAACTCGAGGAATTTCACCTCCATTTCTTGTTGCATGCTTTCTGGAAAGTAGTTTTCCAGAAATATTTCTTTAAAGCATTCCCAGGTAATGACACCTTATCCCGCACGACCCTTATTGGCCTTCTACCAGTAGTTCGCCTCCCCCTTCATCATGAAAGTAGCAAAACTAGTCTTCTATTCTTCGGTCACCCTAGCGACCTTAAATACCTTCTCCATTTCCTTGATCCAAGACTGTGTCTCGATCGAGTTTAGAGTTCCCTGAAACTCCGGTGATCCGGCGCTGGTTGCAGTGCTGGTTGTACTACTACTGGTGGGGGTCTAGCTTGCATGGCTTCCGCCAACATCTTTGCAAACATCCTAATAGGATTGGGTTGATCCATAACCTCACTCTCTGACTCTGCGATACGTTAATTGCGTGGTCTACCTCTTGGCATGATCTGCTAAAGAGCAAATCTTAGACTTACGCTTATAGTTCTACGCATTATGTTAGCCAAATTAACATTTAAATTCAAAACTATATATCAAGCACATTTGATTTAAACAAGGAAATAACTGCATTTATATTCATATACCAATGTTTTCGTACACACTCAACAAGTGGCATACTTCTATAAACACTCAAGGCACAAGTTGCCTAACAACGACTATCCTCCAATGAACAAAAAATGAGGATTCACTACCATCTATCCCTCTAACAGAACAAAAGTTGGCGTCTAACTGACATCCTATGCATACATCAAAACATAAGGGCTTACAATAGCTGAACCATCCCTAATAGAAACAAAATGTTGGACTCACTACTAATAGATACCAATAATATAACAACGATAAATCACCGCCTGCAGCGGCGAACAGCCCTACGTAAAACCTGCTGGGCCAACTCCTCCACTATACGGTGACGAATCCAGCGTCGGCTGTTACCCGCCTCCCTAGGGTGCCTCATAACCCGATGCCTCAGTCGATCAAACGAAGTGCCAAGGGCATACTCCAAGGTGTCGATCCTAGCAGATCCAACTCTCCCAGTGGACTTGAGCCATACCTCCTGCATCTGCATCCTGTCAACTCTCTCTCTATCAAGCTCAGCCCTGATGGTCTGGAGAACTGTCTGACTCACCATCTCCCTAGCGTCTAATCTCTCCACCATCTGCCTCAAACTGACTATTCTGGATCATAAGCTGCTGCACAGTAGGACCCATCTGTAGTGCAGCCTACTCCAACTGCTGAACTTTAGCCTGCAGATCGGCCACATCCATCTCTCTCTGGTATACCTCATCCCTATACACATTTTTCACCTGCTGATGGACAACGTTCTGCTCCTCCAGATGAGCAATACGGGCCTCTTGCTCCTCTACAATCTGCTCTAGATCCTCAATACGACTGGCGTACTCCATGAGTAAATCAGTCTAAAAATGATAGTAGACAAGAGATCCCTCCGCGGGTACCTCCTCAGCAGCTACCTCAACCTCCATCTCTGGCTGGTCCTCCCCAGACTTCTCGCCCCACGCGGGGTCATCCTCAGACTCAGCCTCCTGGTCCTGACTGTCAAACCTCATAGCACCGCCTCTGACAGGCTCTACGGTATCCCTACTATCGTCCTCCTCCGGGTCAGACTCTCCTACTGGGGATATAGGTGCAACGGGTTCATATCCTACCAACTGTTGCGTATCCACTGGTATGTCAATGAATACCACGTCCTCTCGAGCTCCGCTCGTCTCGCCTATAGCCATCCTACAACACAACAGAAAAACTAACACTGATACAACAATAAAATATATTCATTGAAGAAATGAAATTATATTTCATTGGCTATGATTCAACTCGATGAATTCCCCAATTCATCAAAACCACATATGATAAATCTCCCTGATTTATCTCCTAACACTCAATACGAGTTTACTACTAAGGTTATAACTTAGGTTTCACAATCCTAACGTTTCTAACCTACAGCTCTGATACCAACCTATGCCCCCAAATTCGGGTCTCAAATATCCGGATCCGGTCATCACGATCCAATACAAACATCCACCTCTAAACAACATACAATAACTAAATGCGGAATAATAAACATATGTTGTTCATTCAAAATGTGCTACTAGTCCCAAGATATGGTAACCTTACACAAAAGTACGTAAATACCCTTAATAAAGTACTTAGGGTTTACATCACAAAATAAGTAATTATAGCTAGACGAATAAACTAAAGACTGTCTCTTGAAGTCTATCACTTCATCTTTCCCTTACCCTTGTTCTTTCCAGAAGTCTCGGGTTCCACTGCAATAAGGTTCATAATATAGCAAAGGTGAGCAACTAGTTTACTTAACAAGTTTAAATAACAAAAGAAACAATATATCATGAATGAAAGGGAATAGCTGAAACAATTCAACAATATGAATAACATAAGCAGGAATAATGATTTGCTTTTAGAATCAAGATAGTCAAATAGACTATGAACTATAAACTTCCACTGGAGTCAATAGTAGGTTGACCCAATGGTTACTACCAGAAATATGTACCCAAGGGGATCAGCCTCAGTACAATATATGTATGCATAACATTTAATTTTCGTATTTTGTACCAGATATTAGATACATGGTACTCCCCTATAATAGAGGGGTGTTCATAATAGTCTAAGAATCCGCATCTTCAATGATTTGGATAGCTTTTAAAATATTTAACATAAATGTCTAGCCGAACAATGGTTTTGATCTACTTTGAACAATTCTTTAAACAGTAGAACATTAAATAAGGTACAAGTCAAAGAATGTACAAGATCAAATGCACCAAGTGCGTATGGCAACAACATCGATCTGGAATAATTGTAAAGTAATTAAACCACTCAAAACATACTTGGAATTACAATTCAAGCTTAAATAAATAATTGCTCAATGAAATGAGTTTAGAGATAAGGAACTTGTCTGTCTGCTCAGCTACAACAAACTAGCTTTAATTAAATGGCTTTGAATGACCTAACATTAATCAAGTCGGTCTAACAATCAGTACGACGTATACTGGCACGTTTGTACGCTTACTACGAACTTATCTAACAAATAAATCTAACACATAATTCACATCATTTGACATGCTAACATTAACCCTATAGATGTGTAATCAAACTTAGGTTAATGATTTAATAATGTAGGAGTATTCATCCTAGGTATTAAACACTTAAGGAAACTTTAAATAATTTAATATAATTGTTTAATTGGTGAATATTAAATAATTTATATTTAATTAACACTTTCTTTAATTAATTACTATTTTTATTGGTTAAATAGTAATTAATTAACAACCTTTAGTTATTATTTAGTTATAAATAATAACTAATTAATCTTACTTAATAATTAGTTTATTTATTTTAATGCTTCTTAATTAGTACATAAGATTAATTAGATAATAATTAATTATTTAACTTTATTATAATCTTATGTAATTATTATTTAATCTTAATTAAATAATAACTAATTAATTAATTAACCTTACATTTCTTTAATTATTATTTAATAATAATTAATTACTTAATTATCCTTATTTATTATTGAATATAAATAATAAATAATTAAATTATTAACTTTATTTATCTTTAATTATTATTTATTAATTAAATAATAATTAATGACTTCTAAAATCTTATTAGTTAATATAAATCAACTAACAATTAACTAAATAATTATCCCCACTTATTATTTAATTTAAAGAAATTAAATAATAGTTTATTAATTTTAACCCTCCTTAATTATTATTTAATGTCAATTAAATTAATAATTATTTATTTATCTAATTTAATTATTATTTAATGTCAAATAATAATCAATTTATTTATCCTTATTTACTATTAAATTTTTAATTAAATAATAAATAATTAATGAAATTTGTATTTATGTAACTTAACCATAAATTTAGCTAACTAGATTAATATTTAAAATATTTAAATATTAATCAAAATAAAAAATATAATCCCAAATATCACTTTTGTATTATTATTATTTTTATTAAAATTTTAAATTAATTTTTAAATATTTAAATTAATTAAAAATATGCAGAATATCAAACTTGTAAATATTCTGAAAAACCGGACCGATGGCAATTTGGTAATTATTCTGCAAATCGAACAGAGGGGCAAATTTGTAATTTCGCCGTAAAATAGCTCTCGTGCATGGCGCGTACATAACACAATCCAGGCCCCAAAACGGTACCGTTTTGAAGAACCGGAAACGACTTCCGTACATTGTGCGCGGGTTATCGTTTTTATACGCCAAACGGCGTCGTTTGGCTCCACTACCGGCAGACAAAACGGCTGGCGCGCAATGCGCGACCAGCTTTTTTTTTTTTTTTTCTGAAGCAGATTGTCTACAGTACCGACAATACACCATCTAAATAAAAATTATACCTTCAAGTAAGCTTTTAATCTCTCAATAAAAATCCAAAATAATACCCATTACTTAATATTAATTTATAACATGAAAATTTAATTACCCATGATTTAATTCCATATTTTTCATCAAAATTATTTTACCAAATAAACTATTACAAATCATAACTTTTTATGTATAACTCCATTTTAGGTGATTCAAACCTTGTTTTTCTCATGATTTAATGTTCTATAATATTAGAACATTAAATTTAAATTTTATAAAATAAAAAAAAATTGGTCATTATTTTAAGGTTTGATTACACACTACCAAATACATATTTTTAGCATACAAAATATATCAAAATACAAACCAAGCATATTAAACTCAAGTATGGCATAAATACAACTAATACACATTACAAACTATAATAACATGCCTATACTAACATGTTGGTTTATTTAATCAAAAAATAAAGCTAGATTTAAAAATAGTCATTACCTTGTTTTAATGACTATTTTTCTTTTTCTTCCAAAGTAGTTGATAAGGCTTGTCGGCATGAACAATCCAAGCTCCTTCTCCTACTCTCCCAATATTTTGCTCTCTCAAAATACTTACCATCACAAGTTATTTCTCTCAAACTCTCTCTTTTGGACTTGGAAAAAAAATGAAATGCAAATGTCTACAAATGCAAATATACTTGTATAATAGTTTAGATACAAATATTATATCTATAAGTTATCATGCACCTAAATGAAGCTTACACAAGAAATGTAGCTAAGGACTTAAGTGGGTGAAAAGAGGGATGATCCATGTACTATATAAAAGCATACAAGCAACCATAATTTAAATAAATGAAAATAAAACATAATATCACCCTCTCTCTTTCTCCTACACGGCTGATGCAACTTTATTTGTCCCAAAAAAATTGACACAAGTTACTCCTTTATTAATTAATAAGTTACCCAATTAATTTCAAGTGGGTTCATGCTTTGGGCTTCATTTAAAATACCAATTGGGCTTCTATTAAATGACTTGGACTATTATTTAGTCAAGTCCATTTAATTTAACATTGGACTAATTAATATAACCTAAAAGATTGGTTATTAATTTTGTTACACATTAATTATCCAATCCATATTTAAATAATAATTGAATTGATTAATTAATTAATTACTCTAGCCCATTAATGTTAACTTACTAAATGGACTAATAAATATTATTATTAACATTTCACATTGTTCACATTAATTAATAATCACATTATTTAATTTATCAAATTTAATTAACTCATTATATTCGATTTAATTGAATATTTAATTAATAGGAAACTTATCAATTATTTTGATATTAATACTTTAGGGTTTGTTCACAAATTTAAATAACATATTAGTGACTCTCTTTAATTAACTCTAGGAATTAATCACATAATCATTTAATCACGTAATTAATTAACCACATAAAAATATTTAAATAATCTCATAAAACTAACTCGTTAGAAATTAAATTAATATTTTAATTAATAATGACGTGAAAATTCTAGGACATTACAAGGCTCATGAGAACAACTTGTGATTGGTAATCGGTTGAGTGATTGGATTGGTGGCTAAAAGAATTGGATGATTTAGGCGTTACCTGGGTAACCAAGGGTATTTTAGAATTTTTCTTTATCATTATGGGCATTTCTGGAATTTTCCCTTTCTGATATATGCCTGGCACATGTCATGGACCCTATAAATACCCCTTCACTTGATAAGTAAAGGGACCTTTGGACACTTGAGAATTCTAGCCTTCTAAACGCTCTCTCCCTCTTTCGAAACAAGAAATAAGTTGGAAGGAATTGGGAATTTGTGATCGACTCATTATCGAGTGAACGAAAGTGTTGTCTTGCCTATCTTGAGTTCACTCAAAACACCTATCACAGCTCTCAGACACCAGCAATTACGCCGTGATCTTGAGAGTTCTGCCACGTGTTGCTTTGGTAGTTACTCACCGGTTCTTCCCCCCTCTCCAATCTTTCAACCAATTCTGTATCTTTTACGGATTTCTCGCCTCCACTATAACTACGAACCCTAACCCTAGCAAGGTACATAATTTCTATGCCTACACTTATCATTTATCAAAATGCATGAAATTAAATTCTGATATGCATGAGAATGTAAACCGTTTCACAGTGCCATGTATTCTTATATTCAATTAAATTTTCGAAATCAATTTTTGGCGATAGTTCAGTTAGATTGATGGATGGATTTTTTATGAACCCAGTCTGATGGTTTGATGGAATTTTTATGTACCTCACCTGACACTGATAACCTTTCAATAGGACAAGTCTGCATACATAATATTCAAATACAAAACTAAACACTACATCTATCTTAACAATTAAAATGTGGAGTATGACACGGATTTCAATGTCACGCCCCACTTTTTAATGATTATGGATGTAATATTTGAATGTTATGCACTTATACTTATTCCCTTTAATATGCATGTACTTTACAAGGTTGTGCAAATACAAACATAAACACTCCCATATTTTTTTAGATAAATCTTTTTTAATACATCATACTTTTTTTAAGGTGCTAATGTCGATCATATGTGCTTAGTCCAAAGCTTGATCAAAACCTTATAACATTAAAAGATCTTGGAGCATGGCCATCATAATATTATATATGAAATTACATGTTGGCCAAAAGGTTAATTAACTTATTAAGTCTATATATAATTTATTCGAATATGTATATCTTCAATTTTTTCTTTTATGTTTTATTGTGAAACTATATATTATGATGAATTAACTGATGAAAAAATAAATCTAAATTATATATTGGATGAAGAGTCTTTACTACGAATTTGAAATTTGTATCGATAATGAAGAATGAAGAGAGAGAAGAGAAAAGGGATGTGATTTAGAGAGATTACATGTATCATGCATGAATTGAAGGGAAAACCACCATTGTTATTTGTTAAATAAATTTCAGCAGTAATTGTAGTTGTCTTGTATAAGTGGGTTATATATGGATCTGGTTATCATGAAATTGGACAATGGACCAATACAGTGCTGACACGCAGAGAGAGAGAGAACACCCCCGACCTACGTATCAGTACTGTATTGCTCAATTGTTCAACTTACCATGAAGTTAATTTCATGCTAACCAGTTCGGTTATATATGCATAACTTAGGTATGACATTTTCAAGGGTTGAAACTTAATTTAGTATGCCTGATGAAGCAGAAATTGTAGGAAAACAAAGTAGATAAAGATAGAAAGGGAAGAACAATAAAAATGTGCTTTTAAAGTTTTAAACTAAAATCCAATTTTGAGTTAGTGACCTTAAATAAACCTGGACTTATATAAGGTCAGTTTATATGCCTTTTACATATCTAAATTTTATTTATATTAGTAAATCTGAGGATGACTCCTTTATAAGTACAACCCTCTCCTCTTTTAGCTTTCAGAACTTGTTTTATTATAATTTAATTTTAGGCCTATTATTCAATCATAGACCCTAGAATAACTTAGAAGAGGAAGAGTTGGGAGAAATTTTTGTTAGAAGAAACATGTTTTATTATGTTGTGTTTTTGCTGATTTTACTCGAAGATAGATTAGTGATCATGAAAGAAAATATTTTAATTATCACTAGGCAATCATTTGGTCTATGCGTTTTCACTCTCAAAATGTCGATGATACTTTATCTTTCAATTTTAAATTTTTAAGTATATAGTTGTTGTGACAGTTTCAGTAGTTAAAGTATTATAAAATGCAAAAGAAATCACTTTTTCACTCTTATCTCCAACTTTTCTCCTTTCCACATTTTTTTTCCAGCTTAGTCCATGTGTCTCTCGTCCCCTCTTTTTATCTGTCATTCTCTCACATAATTTAAGTGACAACATTAAATTCCTTAATTACCTTTTATCTATGTTTTACTTTTATTCAAAGATTTATTTAAATTATTTGTTATTATACATAAACAGTCTAATTAATACAACGTAAGAGGAATGGGATATATATATATATATATTAATAGGGACAAAGCCAGGTTAAGAGGAGTGGGGTTAATTGACCCTACTGAAAAAATAATTACATGGTAAATTTAAAAAAAAAAATTATGTGTAATATATAAATCAACTTTATTGAAATTATACAAATTTTTTAATGTATAGGATCAAATTAAATTTTTTATATTTTTTTCAAACATATATCACTCTTACTCTTTTATATATGTATCTCCCTTTAATCTTATTCAAATAAATAATATTTTAATTTATACTTTCTTTGTTTCATATTATTTGATCATTGTTGATTTTTTAAAGTCAAATAAAGAAAATTTTAAACTCAAAATTAACTTAAATTCTTTTAATTTTAATCAATACAATGATGAATATTGTAAACTATTTAGAAGTATTATTTATTACAAGTTTATTATTTTATAATTTAAATCATCTAAATTTTGAGTTTTAAAATATCTCAAATTGACTTTCAAAAGTAAAAAATTATCATATAATTTATAACAGATGGATTACTTTTTTTAAAACAATTAAGAAATTAAGTAACATGGAATAAATTTGTAATTAAAAAAACATATTAGTGGTCAATAAGGTGTTTATATATAATGTTACTATTTATTGTATTATTATTGTAACTAAATACATATTTTATATATTTAATCAAAAAGTGCAAAACTATTAAAAAAAATTGGCTCGGGCGCAATGTCCCCCACACCTCCACTAAATTATTCATTACATATTTTGACCCCGCTGAGTAAAAACTCTGGCTTCGTCACTATATATATATATATATATATATATATATATATATATATATATATATATACACACGCGAGAGAGAGAGAGAGAGAGAGAGAGAGGGGGATAGATTTTGGAATCTTAATTAGCAAAATGCCATCTTGTTTCCTCTTCTTGTTTGTGTGTGCAATGTGTAATGACATGGAGTTTTATAAATATTGTAAATATTATAATTACTTAATGGAAGTAAATTTTTGAAGTGTGACAAGTGTTTTGGGATAAGCAAATTATGAATTATTTAATGGTGGATTAAAATTCAAGTCTAGAAAAATAAATTTGGATGAAAAGGGACTTGAATTGGTTAAGTAATAATTAACTAGGATTAAATTGAATTAAATTTGTCTAGAGAATTTGACAATTGACTAAAATGCCCTTGACAACTTAAAGAATGACCATGGTATCCTAGGATGGTTAGTTGACTACTATGCCCTAACTAATCAATGTAAATTGCCTTGAATGCCCATAATCATGCATGAGTTAAGCCTAACTAGGTTAGTTAAGTGTTGGATTATTAGATATAATATATGTATGTATAGATTTTGTAAGTATAAGCTAGCTTAGTCTTCTTCATTCTTCATGCCCAACCGTGAGCTCAAGTGAGAGAGCAAAAAGGAAGAGCAAAGCTAGAAACCCTAGAGAGAAAGCTTGAGATATTTCAAGGAAAGTAAGCTAAAGACTTGAAACTACCATCAAAGTGGAGAATCATACACTAAGAAGCTTCTTAGCAAGAAGGAAGAGAGCACAAAGAATGTATTATAAGAGTTTTACCTTTAAAACTCTCTCTTTATGTGTTTAAATTCAAGAACATGCATAGCCATGTATGTATCTATAAATATAAGTGTTGATTATGTGAGTTATGTGCTATATGGTTGAAATATGAAGAAACCCTAAGCTTAAAAATTGTACTACAAAGGTGGTGAACTATTTATGTATATATTCAAAGCTAAAAATCATGATTTAAGGATGATCATGTGTTATTTGTTGATAGATATGATGAAACCCTAGTTGAAAGTGTTAAACATGTTTGATACATGTAAAAATTCATGCTAGATAGCATCATAATATATCTAATGGTTTAAAAGCATGACTTGTTTATGAAAGTTACAATATTAGGCTATACTTGGTATGTAAACTAAATCATAATCTGTAAAGTGTTTTAGATGGTGCATATAGATGTTATATGGACATACATAATTGCTAAATGAGGTCGTGATGGTGTTTAAGGTGTATGGAGTTTAACAACTCAAGTTGAGTTCGAAGGTAGATTTTGTAAAATTGACAAAATTCTACTCAAGTGTGATTTTTGGTCATTTTGTGTAATTTAAGGTAAAAAAAATACTAAATAACTAAGTTTTATATAAATACACGTGTTAGTGTTGTTTTCGAAGTTATTTAGTATTTATGCCGATAAATGTGAGTTTTAAATGTTTAAAAACGTCCACCGACAACTAAAAATTGAGTTCTCGGATAAGTAAAGTCATTTGGAATCTTTTAACATTTTTTAAGGCTTAGACAAGTCATATATGTGTTATATGTGCTAAATTAAGTGTTAGAATCAGGTTGTGTAGAAATGGGCCAAAAATAGCATGTAAATGAAAAGAATAGTTTGTATACCAAGGTAAAGCATATAAATACATACAACTAATGCATAGACCACGTTATGATTGTGTAGGTCATAAACGAGATATACTATATTAACTGTAAGCATAAACAAGGACAAAGACAAGTGTTCTATTCGAACTCTCATTTGTAGTTCATTGAACAGTTATATGCATTATGCATTCATGTACATTATTTGAAGTTCATTTCTTATTGAACTGTTTTGAGAAATATCGATGTCAATCTTGATCCAGCTAGACATATGTGATAATTTATATTGAATTCATATATTCATTGTTATGTTCTCCAATCCATGTTGTTGTGATGCGGAATCTACGAAATGCTGTAATAGAACAACCCTGATAAAAGGGGATAAAGGTAAAAAGGAAATACAAATTGTATGGCGTCATTGCGCCGTTAGATGTTTATATTGTGCACAATGTAAAAGTACGATAGGCTGATCACCTAGAGTACACATCTGAAAGAAAATACAGTATTATAACTGATTTGGGCAGTATCAGTTTTTATGATTGGTATTGTTCTTAATGAGTTCTTAGTCTTGTGAGTGTACAACAAACTTAATAAAAATATTTCAAGTTATTCATGCATAGATTCATATTATTGGTTCAGTTTGATTGTTACAAATTCTCTTTCATTATTCCGAAATATCATGTTATTTTTTTGTTTATGTACATGCTAAGCTATTTTATGTTCATTCTTTCTTTAACATGATATTTCAGCTAAACCCGAGCAGACAGAGGTGTCAGGGCTAGATAAAGGAAAAGGAAAGGCCAACAAGCAGTTATTATATAGTTAGAAGAATTGATGTAAATGTTATATTTTTGTAAAATAATAGATTGTATATGTTTTGTAATATGTAAAGGTAAGTAAACCTGAGATAGTTAAGTATTTATGTAAATTAAGTTATTTTATTCTAAAATGATTGGTTGAAATTGAATGGTAGATTAGTATCGTGAGCACTGAATATGTGATTCAAGAGACTCGAATTTGAGAGCGTCACACAGTGGTTCATAAATAGGGCAAAAGGAAACTTGATTTCAGATAGTCTAAATTGGATGGTATATTTGCGCAAATTTATAAAAGTGAGTTGAATATGTATAGCAAATAATTATATATGAATAATACTTTCATAAGAACGGTCATATAAAATACAACTCTATGTTATATTAACACAACTCATTTTTATAAACAATTCAAAAACAATGCTCATTTTGACTGACAAAAAGAGTCCCTTTTTATCCTTGTCTATATATGCCGAATGCCAATTTTCTTTGTCATTAGTCTTCTTTAGCTGCGGCTAATGTAGCTAAATACATCCATATAATTAGATGACTAAACTGGCTCATGTGTTTCTCGCCCTAGTACCTCTACCTACTAATTAATCCACTTTTGTACATAGATCCTGAAAGAAGACTAATCATTAAAACATTTTGCTCCAATAATGACCACTGGCCGAACGCAAATTTCCTGGTAAACCATCTTTTGATTGCGAATTAGGTGACAGCATTTATCAGTCTTCATCAAATCTTGGAATATTAGGACAAGAAGTAAGAATAAGTTTAAATCTTTAAACACTAGGACTAACTCAGTCTCACATTTAGAATGCATTATGCCCATTGTTTGGTTGCACCATTCTTTTTTTATCTATTGATTTTTCCGAAGAACAAGTCCCACAGGACACGTGCAATATGTATACAAATTCTATAGCTGAATTAAACCCTCCCAACAATCTTCTTATAAAGATCCGGTTAACGTGAAATTGACACCGACTTCATTATAGTAGTAAGTTCTACAATTTTTAACTATTGGTTATAAAAAATATTGCATTGATAAGTTCTATAATTTTTTATTGCATTGATTAATACAACATTTTCTATAACTAATACAATAAAAAGTTATATGAACTTACTACGGTAAAATTAATGTCAATTTCATCATAACCGAATCATTCTTATAATTATATGGTGTTGAGAAACAAAGTTGGGTGTCCCGTGATGACCTAGAAATCTCCTAAAATATAATAGTATAAATTATAAAGAAAAGTAAAGTTAAGTTTATTAATACGTACTAAATCCTAAAAATACTCTAGTAAAATGATAAAATGACATGAATTAATACTATTAATAAATGAGGTAGTTGTAAAAATTTAGTACGTATTAAGTTATTCACCAAATTAAGTAAACATTGCATGCCTAATTTATCGGCTTAATATATAGAATAGACCAATGTACCATGTAAATAAATAAATAAGCCTAAGACCACTAATCAAAATCAAGGTACGTACATATTCTAAGTTATGTTCCTATAAACTTTGTTGTTTCATGACATTAACTAGCAAATGAAGATATTGCATACTATAATGTTTAACTTATTACCCAATATATATATATATATATATATATATATATATATATATATATATATATAGGGCTGAATACTTTCTATATCTACAAATCATAGTCAAGCTATATTTCTTTTAGTCATCAATTTTGAACTTCTGAATTTCAGAAATTCGGACTACAAAATCTAAATGCACGTGCCTTCAACTTTGAAATAGATTGAGTACTTTCAAATGCATGAGTTGAAAAATCTCATTATTATTTCTCATAATGATTCATTCCCACTAGACAGGATAAATTTGTGCCCATTATTATAGGGTAAAGTGTAAACTTTCAATATTCTTTCATTTTCTCCACTTCTTTCAGCAGATGGCTCGTGTTTCCTGCCCTACTACGCTACTACCATGTTGCTTAGTCCCTATATATAGACACAAGAAAAGGACTTTGTAACCACAGCCGAAGACATTAAATCCAATAATCCTTCCTTTTGCTAACATTATATCCAGCAGTATTAGTCTTGGGAAATTAAAGACCGGCCTGATTTAGTGGGAACACCAATCATACATTTTAGAAAATTATATGAGTTAGGTTACATTCATAAAGTTCACACTGCCTTGCTTCCAACTAAACGATACGAGACAATAATATATAAACCTTAAAAGAAGTGTGTACGCACTAAATAAAATTCTATCAAAACTACCAAACAAAATAATAATTTAATTTACTTAGGCTATGTTTGTTTGTAAAAAACATACTTGAAATTGGACTATTTATGTTAATTTAATACTACTTTACACTATTTAATCCCTTGATGAGGGATTATTAATCATTTAATGTTGGATTATTAGTTTCATCAAGCCATTTAATAGTTTAAAATGAGAATCACTATTAATCTCTAATTTTGCATGAGATTATATAATCTCACATAAATAAC